>LNAC01000013.1:7664110-7729732 GCA_002007465.1 Ailurus styani | reverse complement strand
CAGAGAAAAGCAGTCCCTCCTGTCTCCTGGTCTCCGGCAGCTCTCCGAGCTCACCCGGCCTGTGACCGAGCGTCTCTGTCTCTGGCGCGGCCCCGTTTAGAATCTCTGAACCCGGCAGATTCCTGCAGCCGCTCCCGCACCACTGCTCCCGGAGGAGGAAGGTGAGTCTCTCCGGGTCTGCTGCCCGTGGGGTCCCCGCTCACAGAGCCGTGGCCCGGCTGAACTTCAGATCACAGCCCAAGGTAACCCTGAGCTGAGAGACACCTCAGCTCAGCTCCGTCTCTCCCACCTGCTTCTCTCTGAGACCTGGGAGCTCGGTCGCGCTCAGACACCCCTGGTCTTTTTGTGTCCCCGTGGGTCCTGAGACCACACTGTCCCTGCCGGGGCTTCACCCCCCGCTTGGCCTCTGGAGCGACGTCCCTCAGTGGAGCCGACTTCTAACAGTTCCGAGTCTGTGCTCCGCTGCTCGCTCCCTTGCCGGCAGCCGGCCCCTCCCCCCGGGTCTATCTTCCCGGCGCCTCAGATTCACTTCTCCGCACGTCCTACCTTCCGGAAAGTGGTCGATTTTCTGTTCCTAGAATTGCTGCTCTTCTTCTCTTCGATCTCCGGTGGAATTTGTAGGTGTTCAGAATAGTTTGATAGCTCTCTGGGTGAATTCCTGGGACCTGACGATACTCGGTCTCCTACTCCTCCGCCATCTCGCCACTCCCTACATGAGCACTTTAAAAGCTGAGTTTTCTCCAGCTGATGGCAGAAGACGAAGTCAGATAGATGGAAAGCTCAGGAAGGATTTGTTCCAACACTGATGGCTTTGAAGATGGAAGGAGCCACAATGCAAGAACGGAAGGGTGGCTTCTACTTGCTGAGAATAACCTTTGGCCAACAGCCAGCAAATAAATGAAGAGCTCAGTCCCGCACAGGCAAGGAACTCAATTCTACCAACAACGTGAATGAGCCTGGAAGCAGATCGTCCTCAGACCTTCCGGATAAGATCCCACCACGGCCATCACCTTGATTTCTGCCTGTGAAATTCTAAGCAGAAATTCCAGGTGTCCAGACTTCTGGCATACAGAACCGCACGCTAATAAATGGGTATTGTATTACACTGCTGAGCTTGTGATAATTTGTAATGCAGCAGTACAAAACTAATATGTCAGCTTGTTAAAGTATTAGCTGCTACTTAACCTTTATGATGTCGTCTTGATGCTTTCGACTAATCACTGCTTTATAGCTTAAACTTCATAACAAATAGTTTATAATAATTAGATAACAAATATCTAAACTGAAATAAAGAAAGCAATATATTTGGAAGTCCTTTGTAGACCATAGAGTGGTATATAGTCTCTAGAGGCATATATAGAACTTTAGGAAATGCATACACAGCATTATTTAGTTTGTTGACTGTTCTTCCTCAGCGCGACACTTGGTAACATTACGTGTGTTAACTCAAATGGAAAGTGGCCTTTAACTAAGTTAATACGAAGTGTTTTCACTGCAAACCCATAATTAACAGAGAAAAATGTTATATGCATTTTACAGAGGGGTGCCTGGTTAATAGATTTTTCTCATGCTTTTAGACTGTTGTCTTTTATATTTAAGTATCTATTTTATTTAAATTTTCATCTTGTCATTCTCTGATCATCTTCAGCTTTGTTTTCACTGTAATGGTTTATAGCCTTCTCAACTTTTAACCTTATTATTATTTCTATCTGGAATCTGGAGTATAGTATTTCTTAAATAACTAATACACAATTTCTGGGTTTACCTAATCTCATGGATCCTTAATTCAAAGACCTTTCAGGGCGCCTGGGTGGCTCAGTGGGTTAAAGCCTCTGCTTTTAGCTCAGGTCATGATCTCAGGGTCCTGGGATCGAGGCCCGCATCGGGCTCCCTGCTCAGCGGAGAGCCTGCTTCCCCCCCCTCTCTCTGCCTGCCTCTCTGCCTCCTTGTGATCTCTCTCCCTCTGTGAAATAAATAAATAAAATCTTAAAAAAAAAAAAGACCTTTCAAAGTTATGCAAAGCTCAGGAGTCAATGTGAAATGGCAGAAAGAATGTACTACATTAGAAGCTAGAGAACTGAGTTCAGTCTTCAGACTTCCACTAATTAATATTACCATCTTTGGTAAATCTCTTCTCTTCTCTTTCAGGCTCTAGCTTTTAACATTTGTAATTCAGATCTCCATTTCTTTCTTTCTTTATTTTTAAGGAGTCTCCATCCCCAACCTGGGGCTTGAACTCATGACCTTGAGATCAAGAGTCGCATGTGTACCCACTAAGCCAGCCAGGTGACTGTTAACATTTCTAATTCAAAGGAGTGGTTTCCACTGTAGGACCCTAGGTCCTTCTTGGAGGTCCCCATATTTGCTCAAGAAATAAGTCAGGAGCCAGTGGGGCAGCTTTTGGATGCCTGCTCCTGTTTTAATTAGTAGAGTTCTTTCATCTGCTTCATTGAGTGGCTTCTGTATCACATTTTATTTCAAGAAATAGCTGTAGAGCTTTAGAAAAATGAATACCAGAGTATTAGATGATTTCTGAGATTTATCCTGGTTTAAATATAAGTTTCCTCCTCCACCTGAATTTTCTTTTTCTGAATTCGGTAACTGAATACATTCAGATAGCAAGGAATATACATTATACTAAGTAGTAGTCATACTCCATAGAAACAGAACCAACAGGATGTGTTCATTTTAAGGAATTGGCTCACCTCAGTGAGGAGGGTTTATAAGTCCAAAATCATCAGAGTAGGCCAATAGGCTACAGACTGTACTTTGAGTCCAGACAGTCTGCAGACAGAATTCCCTCTTGGTTGGGACAGGATGGTGCTGGTGATGGTGTCTGACTTTGCACTTTTAAGAACTTCAAATGACTGGATGAGGCCCAGTCCAGAGGGTGATCTGCTTTACCTGAAGTCCACCAATTTAAGTGTCAATCTCATCCAAAAAACTCCTTCATGGAAACATCCAGGAGAATGTTTGACCAATTTCTAGGCCCTGTAGCTTAGCCAAGTTGACACATACAATTAACCATCACATACTAGGAAGAAAAGAAATAGGACATTTAACTATGTAATTCCTCTTTTGCCAATAGATGAGAATATGCATAAACAAAGAATTTTGGAACACTGAAAAAACAAAATAAAATAAAATAAAAAGATAAAATAGTACATTTCATTTTGTGGAAGATGACAGAAAAATCAAAGTTTCATTTGGATAAGTAAAGCATGCTATTTGGGGCAGCTAAAATGTGGATTTTTAAGTTAAATGGCTTGGACGAAAATTTCTCCTCTTTGAGTAAGTGTTGGGCACAGTGTTATAAAGAAATAGCTCCTCCTAAATAATACCTATTTCTTTCACTGAAGTACTATCTGTGTGTTCCTTAGAGATCATGGATTCCTGATGTCCCAGCCTTTACTTCATCTCTTTCTTTCTAAGTCTCTGCCCTCTATATCTGCTTACTGTTTCCCTTTGTCATTCCTCCCATCTGTTTATTTGTTGCTACTGTCTTCAGCAACTTTTCAGTAAATCATGGCATTTTGCAAGAAATAAATGAACACGGGTGCCTGGGTGGCTCAGTGGGTTAAAGCCGCTGCCTTCGGCTCAGGTCATGATCCCAAGGTCCTGGGATCAAGGCCCACATCGGGCTCTCTGCTCAGCAGGGAGCCTGCTTCCTCCTCTCTCCTCTCTCTCTGCCTGCCTCTCTGCCTACTTGTAATCTCTCTCTCTGTGTCAAATGAATAAATAAAATCTTAAAAAAAAAAGAAATAAATGAACACGCTCTTAGTAGATTGTTCTATATAAAGAATGTATGTGTCTTTTTTATATTTGCTTATTTGGTAATTGTCTTTGAGGCAAAAGGAAGGGGCAAGGTACATTCATCTTACAGAACAATAGAGAAATGAAGCATTTGTTCAAATTTAGTTATAAATGTAATGAATAATAAAGGTTCCCTTTTCTCTCTGAGTGCCAAATGAAATTTACATAGTTTAGCAATGTATATCATAGAATAAAAATAGTTTGTGTAGTGCTGTAGCTCCCCTTGAAATAGGTTTTCCCCCACAGAATGACATTTTCTTGCTAATTTAATTATTCTCTTCTCTGTACCTTGAGAGTTCTAGTGCTATCCAGATGTGAAATATGCCTTTAAAAAAGGTGTTTCATTATGAAATGACATGCATGACATATTTGCTTATAATGACACCATATAGCCAAATTCCCAAAGCAACAACAACAAAGTTTCTCAGGCCCTCTTTAACAACGCATTTGTATTCTTTCAACATGATTCCTTGCTTATACGCTCCTTCTTGGGCTGGGCCAAGGTTGTAACTGATTTATTTATTTTGCAGCTTCAGGAAGAGAACAATATTTTATCTCCTAAAAAAAAAAAAAAGATGATGAAGGAGAATTTCAGTATTTTTTTTAAAGACCGAAAAGATTAGACATCAAACTCTGGAATAGAGAGTACAACTTTTTCATGCTTCCAATGTAAGTAAATGCAAGGAGAAAGTACTTGGTCAGAGTGATCTGTAAAGACAGCAGTCTAATGAGCAAGACTGCTATTTCCAGCTGTCAGGAAGTCACCAAGGAGCCAACTCAAAACATCACCAGCTTTTGAGAAAGACACCATCACCTGTTAACTATCTTGATTTGAGGTTACTTTGGGGATGAGAATGGTATGCACACAGTTATCTTTGATATTGTTCTAGAAAAAAGAATTTACCCATTGCCAGAGGTTCGAGGAAAGAGGAGCAGATCTTAAAAATTTGAGTACAGCGTTCTGTAGTTAGCATCTCTTTCTCCACAGAAGCATTGTCTTGTCTTGCCTCCTGCTCCCCTAGCTTCATTTGGACAAGGACTGTTTTATTTATTGTTGTGTCTCTGGAACTTCACATTGGTCTTGGATAAGACTGCATATTAAAGAAATATTGGTTAAACTGAGTTAACTAAACTGATTGCTCATTATTAATGTACTATTAATTCTAGCTTTTGCTTATTGTGCTGTATTGTGAGATCTTAGAATTACTGTGATTGATATTTTTTTAAGGCCCTGTAGAAGCAACTGAGTAACAATAACATAATAGTAACATTGTTTTTATGAATCACTTGTTATTACGAATCAACTTACAAAAGAAAACTTAGAGGCAAATTTCAGGATTGAATATAGAATGTCCATCTCTAAATAAGTTTATGGCTACAGAAAGCCTGACATACTTCAAGCCCCTACCCAAAGAAGATAAAATGTTGATTTTCAGTGAGTTCAGTTCAATTTAAATTCCTAAGAATTTTTTTCCTAAAATTTCTCCTCAAGGCAACTAATGAACAGCTATTTGCCCCTCTGTGTCTATTCATACATTAGTGTTCCACTGCACCACCTACATTTGGTTATTTCTAACTTGTTAGGGGTTAGAACTAGAATCAAAAGTTGCAGACCAGTGGTCTGCACCCAAATAGGGTTTTGTTTGGTATTTTAAAAATTAGTATTTGTATTTCAGGGTCTCAAAACCATCCTTGGGTTCAACGATTTGCTAGAAGGACTTACAAAACAAAGAAAAACTTATACTTGTGGTTACAGTTTTTTTACATGAAAAGGATAAAGATTAGAATTAGCAATAGAAAAAGGTACATAGGGCAATGTCAAGGAGACTTCCAGCAGAAGTTTCCAGTTGTCCTATCCCAGTAGTCATGGGAACAGTGCTTAATTCTCCCAGCAACGAGGTATGGCAACATGCATGGAGTCCCCAACGAGGGACATTCACCCGAACCTTGGTATCCAGTGTTTTTCTTGGTTGGTCACATGGGTGAGCATTCTGTCTAGAGGTCAGGCTGATATCACAGAACCCATAAATCACTTTGTTGGCATAGACTCTCTCACATGGTCTAAGGCCCTTAGGTAAACAAAACACCCTTATCAGGCAGGATATTCTAAGGGCTTACAGGTTACCTTCCAGGAGCCATTCAAAGGCCAAACCTTTCTTTATAATGTGCAGAGTGTAATCAACCCAGACCAGCTGAGTGAATCCTTGTCCACATAGTATAAATAGTAAACCTAAGAGATTCAGGAAATTTCACATTAAATATGGATTTTTGGATTCTCTTCAAAAACTGGACAAGCAGGCCCATGTGTCAACTTGGCCACCACTGATGGGAGCTGAGCAGCTGTTTTTCCTTTAGAAAAGGCATGTTCTTTCCAGCCTACCATAGTCCTTCAACATTACACCCAATCTGTTTCACTCAGTTACATGACTTGTTCATCTCTTCTAAACATTGAATTATAGCTAGTTTGGAAAGTAAGAGATCTGTTGAAGATTCAGAGTCAAACAAAGATCATTCTTTTACCTACTGATTGATCATGTGTCTCCTCAAGTTGTTCTTTCTATGCTACTTTTTTCACTATTTCATTGCTTAACACATGGGATAAAATGTTATTTTTTTTATTAAGATTTTATTTATTTATTTGACAGAGATTACAAGTAGACAGAGAGGCAGGCAGAGAGAGAGGAGGAAGCAGGCTCCTTCCCGAGCAGGGAGCCCGATGCGGGTCTCGATCCCAGGACCCTGAGATCATGACCTGAGCCAAAGGCAGAGGCTTTAACCCACTGAGCCACCCAGGCACCCTAAATTGTTATTTCTGAGAATATCATCATTATCTAAATAAAACAAAACAAAACAAAACAAGATTACTCTGGAGCAAGTTTTCAAACTTTTTTAGTCCAGGGATGACTGCAACAAAGTAATTATAGATCACCTACTTCTAAACTTACTCATTCTTTTTTCCTAAACCACCCTCACCTAAATCAAGGGAATAAATATTGTTTCTTATTTTAATAATATTTTTTTCAATATCACATAGAAATTTTTGCTTCAAAGCCTGGACATAAACTTTTAGGCTACATATAGCCAATTTTTATTGGGACCTAGTCTAAGTTAATGCCTTACATAACCTGACTACTAGGTTAGATTGAAAGCAATTTGCAGAACAAAAATGCTGCACATTCAGGTACTTCTTAAATAAATGTTCTTTAGACAATAGGTAAAAAACATGGGGCACCTGGGTGGTGCAGTCAGTTAAGCATCAGACACTTGGTTTCAGCTCAGGGCATGATCTCAGGGTTGTGGGAATGAGCCCTGCATCAGGCTCTGGGCTCAGTGTGGAGCCTGCTTAAGACTCTCTCTTCCTCTCCCTCTGTCCTCACCCCCCTTCCAAATAAATAAATCTTAAAAAAGAAAAGTAAAGAAAATAGGTACAAAGCAGTTTATATTCTTTGCTCGGGAAGTTTGATGCAGTCCCAGCTCTGTGTTCTTTTAGAAGCTTTGGCTGCTTCATTACAAGAACAGTTTGCTCAAGGCACACATCCATCAGTACAGAGGCAGGACTAAGGCAACTGAATTCCTCCTAATCCAAGGGCTCAGAGCAGGACATTTAAAGATCAGGCCTGGGCGATACTCATAGGGGTGCAGCTGTAGTCTGAATTTTATAGAGAAATCGCTTGCCTTAGAGTTGAAGCTTAAACTAACTGGCACATCTATAATTCCATAGCATCTCGGCTGAATTATTTTTAAGTAAATTACAAATATCTTAACACCTCTCCAGATTTCTAGTGATGATGATTACCTGTTGAGAGAGTAGATATCATATGATCTGTCTCCTAGTTCAAAGCAGAGTTGCCCTTAAAATACCCACGTGCACAGGTATCTGTCGTATACTTAAATTTCTGTGGGCATTATGGAGAAATTAAGAGACGTCATTAGTGACTTGGTGGTTATTATACTTTCTTTTGCCAAAACTCATTTTGAGAGCAAAAACATGCCAGTTTTCCCTAGTTAAAAAGTAATGATTAATAAAGGACTATGATTTATATTACATAGAATATATGGATATGTGGCCATAATGCAGTAAATGATAGTGAAAAAGAATGTAGGGGTAAAAAACAAAACAAAACAAAACAAAAACTTCTTCAATTGCAGCAGCTCACTTGACTGGCTTTGAGATTTGCTTTTAATAACAATAGGCAAAACAAATATAAAAATCTAAGAAACACTGTGTTAATCGGTGCAACATTATAAAAGCACAGTCTTTTTCTCGAGTTAGTAATTATCAGGAATTGGAAGTTCCATTTGTAGCTATATCTATAGCTTAGAGCCATTAAAAAGGCAACTTTATTACTAAAAGTCCTGCAGGAAAACTAAATTGGTTGTTAAGACTCTGGAAGTCTCTAGCTCCCAGTCTCTTTTCTCCCCACTGAAACGATTGTTTTTATAGCATGATTTTAGATAACTAAGGTTTCTTAGGAACATAAGGATCACATTATAACAGAATAGATGGTATTCAATGCAACACTAATAGTATAGATGGGACTAGAAAGAGGTGGGAGGATTTGTGAATATCTGAGCCATTTCCTTTAAACCTGTGATTTTGTTTCAAACGCAGCCTTTTTAGCTTATTAAGTGTTCATGCTTTTGATGTCTAAAAACAGAATGGTGATTTTTCTTTGCTTAAAATTTATATCAAACAACAAGTACTTGAGCTTACTCTTCTCTGTGGACGTAAATTGTTACATTCTGTGTACATGTGCACTCATTGTGCACTCATGTGCACTCATTGTGCACCTTACCTATAGTTCTAGATGTATCCGTTCTGAATGCTCTTTTCTTCTCTCGAAAGTTCTCCCTTCACATACTCAAATTGTATCCATCTTAGGGATTCTTCGCCTACTCATGGGGCAGCACTCCTGAAAGCATTGAAAGATAAATGTGATTGGGAACATGCATAAAAATACAGTTGGCAAAGGAGCAGGGGAAAAAAGAGACACAGAAAGAAATTCTGTGTCAGGGAAAGGGATATTTTATGTGCAGGAACTACAGAAGGCAATAAGATGCTGGGTAGTATTTCTCCTTCTTTTGAAGGAATGTCGTAAAATGTGTTAATCATTAAAGGAGCCAAATGCTTTTAGATACCTCATTCATGTATTATCTTTAAATAAATCTGAAGCTGGTGCTAGTGAATTTTTGTATGCAATGAGGACTTACCATTCTTGATTATATGATAGTGAAACCCTTAGTCGTTATAGCACATTGCCTTCATTTGAGAAGAGTTTTATTGTTTTTATTTCAGGGATGGTAACAACATGCTTTGTCAGTTTTGGAAGTTTTCAAGTTCAACGTTTAATGATGGGTGAGGTAAGGCTGAAGGGAGAAAGGGCCCAAACAGAATAGGTCTCAAAATTCTCTCTTTCTAGTGCTACCCAGAACGTACTCTGTACTTTGAATTCTCCCTCTACATAGAACTTCGGAGGAAATGAGGTATGTATTTTTAAAAATACTCATTAACTAAACAGGAAAAAAATTCATAGGGCATCAGTTATTTTTATTTTTTCAAATATGAAGATACAGAGTTCCAACATTTAGAGAGAACTTTCAGTTCTCAGTTATGCCACATCAATGCCTATTTATTGCTTGTATTTTAATTTTTGATAATCTCTTAAGTGTACCCCTTTATATAATCACAATGTTATTCAAATGTATATTCTAGAAAGCTTTTGGCACATAAGCACAATTAGCAGTCATCTGTGGGATATTATTATGACCTGAAATTTTTAAGTGTTCCATTAAAGGGCTGGTTGTTATCAAAATACCAACCAGTTTAATAATTGTATGGAGAAAGGGACAGGACTGTGAGCTTAGAGAGAGAGTCGCCTGCATCATCTTCATCACTATATTCCTGGCGCCCGGTACGGTGCCTGACGTGGATACAGCAGGAGTTTAATACCTGTTTTAGTTTGAATAACTTGAAAAGAAGACCACGAAAATGCTGTGACTGACGTACACAATGTGTTATCTCATTGAATCCTCAAACCCCTCAAGTAGGTACCATTTTTATCTTGTTTTATTAATGAGCCTAAGAACTTCAAGGCTGGTGAGCGTTCGTGGCTTGCCCAAGGTCACAGAACAGAATAAGTGATGGAACTGAAATTTGAAAGGAAATTTTTTACCCTTCTGCTGCACTAATGTGCTTTTGCCACAGAGTTCTGAATACCTGAACTGTTTTAGGAGGAAGGGAGAAGTTCAAGATTTGCAGCCAGAGTGCTCTTGAGACCCAGTGGTTTTGCTGTCCCAGTGCAGTGATTGTTGCCTGGAATGTACCCAAAAGTTTTTAAATGGACATATGAGGGCTCTGAGTTTCTGCTTTGGACAAGAGACTCTCATTTTTCTTTTCCTTTTTCTTTCCTTCTTCTTCTTTTTTTTAAAAATACAAATATTTCCAAATGGGAGAGGAGGAAAAAAAATCTTAGAAATCTATATTCTCTCGTGAAAAGCCTTTTGAATACATGTGAAGAAAAATCTCAGCAACGTGAGGCAGGGGCTCAGATGTGATGCCAATGACTGTTGATAGGTCCAATTACACCATTTATTCTAATAATGACACCAACTTATTTTCTTTTAATCTTCTACTCAATTTTCTGTTCTAAGTTTAGATTTTTGTAACATTAAACTGTTTCTGAAGCAGTTTCTAAGGAAACCTCTCAGGCGAGGCACTTAAATCAGTAATTAGAAAGTCGTTATGTGTAAATTAAGTGAAACCGGCTGCATGCCTAGAGGAACAGATGGGAAGGGGCACTTGCAGAGATTTCAGCTAGAGTGGCCTCCTTGTTTTATTCCGTTTCTGACAGCACCCGGGAAAACAAGCTTTCCAAGGCCCCCAAGGATGTTCAAGGTCCAAATGTAAGAACAATTTTTTAGTTATCAAACTTCGTGCCATCTCTGCCTACCTCCCCTGGGGATCTTGCAGCCTCACCTCATCCTGGAACTTTGTACCACCCCTACTAACTCGCTCTTTTGGCCATCCCACTGCACATATGTGATGTCAGCAGTAGGGAGAGGATGCAGGGTCCCAGGCTTGGATCCACTCCAAGTACTCCAGGTTTCTGGGATTATTTTACCTGTCAGATTTAACTGCAATTGATGCAACTCCCTTCTTGGAATCTTGCATCACATGTTGGTGGAAACTCAAGACCGGTCCCAATATTTTGGGCAAAAACTTTTTTTTTTCTTTTTCCGGTGCCAGTGTTGGGAGGTACGGAGTACGATTTCCCTGACTTCCTCTCTGGCTCTGAATGCCTGCCTCTGCCTCTCCTGAGCCCTGTCTGTTCTGCATTTTGCTCCTCTCCACTCCATCCTTTGCTGACTCTCCCCACATCAAAAATTCATCCTATTCTATTATTCAGAGCAAATCCATTTTCTGCAGCCATGACCGCAAACTAAGACCCAGACCTACTTTTGGGTACTCAAAAGAATCAAAAAGCTTGCTAAACAAAGCCTCTGTGCTCTGCTAGTAGCATGAAGCCCCCTCAGAGGCGTTGCAAGGACAGGTTTTCTTTCATCTTAGGCCAGCTCACGTTTTTGGGATGACCTCCTCTTCCTCAGGAAGGCAGAGGGCTACAGTGAGTGTTTTGTTAATATAGCATACTTATCCCCCAGGTTTCTTTTTTCCAGGCAGAGGGACATTCATTTAGGTGACACATTTGTCCTCTTCTTGTCCCTTCGTTCTGTCCTTTGGCGAATCTGGGACAAGAGACTGGGCCCATGTGGCCCATATCCTTCCTGCTTTTGAGTCTTGTCGTTTGCCCGCCTGGAGGGAACGCATGTTCTGCACCACACTTCTGGGACGTTAGTTTTGAGGGACAGGTTCTCCCCCCTCACATTTTTTTTTTTTACTCTACTCACATAAAGTATGTTCTCACGTGGCTCCCAAAACAACAAAGGGAACATTCTGATCTCAGTTTATTTGACTTTTACATGTCACTCTCTCAGTTATTGTCGAACGAATGTGGGGAAAGGAGGAATATTTGTTGGTTCCCTCGAAACCCAATGGGTTTTTTATTTTAAGATTTATTTATTTATTTATTTTAGAAAAATCACAAGAACAGTGGAGGGAAGGCAGAGAAAAAATTCAAGTAGACTCTGTACTGAGTGAGGAGCCCAACACAGGGCTCGATCCCACACCCCTGAGATGGTGACCTGAACCGAGATGAAGAGTCGGTCGCTTAGCTGCCTGAGGCATCCCAAACCCCATATGTTTTAAATGTCATGTTTCCCTTTTTTTTATTTATATTTAAGATTTTATTTATTTATTTGTTAGAGAGGGAGAGAGAGCACAAGTAGGCATAGCGGCAGGCAGAGTTAGAGGGAGAAGCAGGCTCTCCGCTGAGCAGGGAGCCCGATGTGGGACTTGATCCTAGGACACTGGGATCATGACCTGAGCCGAAGGCAGCTGCTTAACCGACTGAGCCACACAGGCGCCCCATGTTTCCCTTTTAACCAATATCCTAAATCTCTAAAGCCTGACCCTGGTACCCTTCAGTCTCAGAAGATAATCTAACCTTCTACTTCATAAGGAAAATTAAGCCACCTGTCTCTTTCTTTGCCTCAAATCATGAACCTCCTTCCTGTCTTTCTTCTAGTTTTCAAAGAAGGAGGTGTTTCACCCTGAGAGTAACAACTTTACATCTTTTTTTTTTAAGAATGAGAGAGAGAGAGAGGCAGAGGGAGAGAGATTCTTTTTTCTTTTTTTAAGATATTATTTATTTATTTGACAGAGAGAGAGAGAGAGAGCGTGCACAAGCAGGGGGAGCAGCAGAAGGAGAAGCTGAGCAGGGAGTGTAGACCAAGGTTTGCATTCTGCCTCTACTACTTATTCACTGTGAGGCTTTGCACGAGATTCTCAACCTTTCAAAACTTCAGTTTCACCACTTGTACGATAATGGCAATAACAGTATCCTCCTCACAGGGCAGGTATGAGTAAAATAGGGAACAGTACATGCTAAGCTCTTTACCCTAGTTCAGGGCACTAAAATCTTCAGACCCAGGCTTCCCTGCAATGAGTTGTTCAGTACACTTTGCAATCCTGTGTCCAGAAGTCCCAGGCATTGTTCATTCTCATCTTCTTGAACTCTCACAATATTCAATAATTTTGACCCCTCTATCTTTATATTGCTTGCTTCTCTTGGTTTCCTGGGCACCGTACTCTCTCTTTTCACCTATCTCTCTGCCCCTTCTCCACTTTCAGTCACATTTTCTGGCTCATCCTTTTTTATTTCATATTTAAGTGGCTGGGGTTTCTCGAAAGCCTCTTCTCATGTTTTATTCTTTCTCCGGGTGATTTCATCCATGTCCACAGTTCAGTTCTTATCTATCCACTGATGACTCCTAGATTCATTTTTCTAGCTAGGCTTGTCCTCTGAGTTGCACAGTCATCTATCCACCTACGTGTGGTCACAAGCACCCACAAACTCTGTGTGCCTCGACGGAAACTCTAGGTGTTCCCTTTCCTCACCAAACTCTGACTTGGACCTGAGTTTTCGAACATCCCAGAAATCCTTCCCATACCTATGAGACTAGGCCAGGCTCCCTTGTTTCCATATACTTAGGACTCACTATTTCCCTTTCAACTGCTCCCACAGTCACAATTGTATAACTAGTTATTTGGTATCTTCCTCCTCAGGTAATACGAGCTCCAGAACAGCTGAAGTATCTGTCTTGTTAACAACTGAATAAACAGCATGGTGGCATTTTACCTCACATTTTTTACCTCACATTTTACCTCACATTTCATGAGTAGCTACAGTATGTTATGTGAAGAAACGATTTTACCTCACATTTCATGAGTAGCTACAGTATGTTATGTGAAGAAACGATAGAGTCGCTGGCACATAGCCATCACTTGAAAATGTTAGCTAATACAGTTTTAGCTACAAATCTGTAACTTCTATTTCTTCAAACACTGGCGTTTTCTAGGGTTTCTATCTCTCATGTCATACTTTACGTATCTTTTTTAAACGATATAATCTACTCTCTGGTTGTTTTTTTTTTTAGATTTTATTTATTTATTTGACAGAAAGAGAGAGAGAGATTACAAGTAGGCAGAGAGGCAGGAAGAGAGAGAGGAGGAAGCAGGCTCCCTGCTGAGCAGAGAGCCCAATGTGGGGCTAGACCCCAGGACCCTGAGATCATGACCTGAGCCGAAGGCAGAGGCTTTAACCCACTGAGCTACTCAGGCGCTCCTACTCTCTGGTTTAACCTATCCGCTTTGTGCTGACATTTTAGCAGGGCACTTAATTTATATTGAAGGGCTAGGGAGATGCTCTTTGAGGAGTGATATTAAGTGCCAAGACCTTCAGAATAAGTATGAGACCTTCAGGATAAGTATGGACCAGAAGTCTTTGTGACAACTATAGGAAATTAGCTCTAAAAGGCTACCCTGGCTTTAAGTCACCCACCAAGCACGAGGTATCTGAAACACGGCATTCCAAATACATTTGTCACTTACTGCTGCTATCTCTTCTTGTGTTAAAGTCCTATTCTCTCTGATTTGGAGAAGCCATGTCGCTGGGCTTGACTCTGCCTCCATCTTCTATTTGTACACATGCAGGCCTTTCATTCAACTGCAGTGATTCTGCTAACCTGGAACATAGACAAAAGAGCAAGAAATGTTAAATGTTCATGTAAAGAAATATTACTATATACCCTGAATGATGTAGATCAAGGGTTGCTAACTTGTTCTGTGAAAAGGCAGAGAGTAAATTATTTTAAGCTTTTCAGGGCCAAAAAAATTAATAAGAATAAAAATAAATAAATCAAATGAATGCCCATTGGCCAACAGGGGGAAAAATAAAACAACTTTCAGTGATTCTTCCAGATGTTGGGAGGAAAAATTCCCTCCACTGACCCACGGTCAGTGCTATAAACAGTCAAGCTGATACACACCCATGTTGTTCTGGGTTCCCAATGTTAAATCTCTTTAACTGATCGTCATACACATAACCATTTTTAGCAAAGCAAAAATTATTAATAGTATTCCCTTTCACTCTCAAAAGTATCTTGACTCGGATAATAAATTGTATGATCACCTTCCCTAAAGTTCACCCAAACTAGAGTGATAGGGTGATTGATCCCATAGGGAGGATGGGTTCAAATTTTGGCTTTTTGGGTTGCCCGGGTGGCTTAGTTGCTTAATTGTCTGCCTTTGGCTCAGGTCATGATCCCAGAATCCTGGGATTAAGTCCTGCATCCAGTTCCTTGCTCAGCAGGCAGTCTGCTTCTCCCCCTGCCTGCCACTCCCCCTGCTTGTTCTCTCTCTCATTCTCTTTCCCTCTCTCTCCCTCTCTTACTTGCAAATAAAATTAATTCTTAAATAAAATAAAATTCATTAAAAAAATTTGGCTTTTGACATGCTCAGACCTCACCTCCTTCATGACAACTGAGGTCCTGGCATTGAGCAAAATTCATCAATCCTTGCCCATGTCTTGTCACCTTGAATGACTTCTTCACAGCCCTTGGTATACTTAGTAGAGAGTTGGCCTAAACTGGGACCTCCTCAATACTGCAGAGATATTCTATTTACATTTAATTCTAAGAAATGGCGAATCAGTTTGAATCTCTTTCATACAGGGATATTTTCAAACTCCTAATGTGAATTCAAGCATCTTTTCTCTGGTATTCTCAGTTTTAGCATACTAGGGAGTATAACTTCACCAAACCTAGAAATTCTAGTTCTACCCTCTACCTTACATCATATGATCAAAATAGTGCACTGATAAGATTCAGTTAAGAATGAAGATTTGTCCAAGGTGACAGGTCATCATCACCAAGAGACTTCAAAGCAGCTCACAACTTTAAAACGTCAACCTCTTGAACTTTCCTTTATGTACACATATACACATTATTCACACATGCATTCATAAACACATAGAAATAAGCACAGAAGTCTGGAGGGTTATTCATTAAATGCTAATTAGAAAAGCTGTTTGTTTTCAAGTCAAGCTGAAGAATGAAAAACACATAAAAATCATTCTGGTTACATTTTCATCAACAAGCATATCTTGAGTACCAGCTGTATGGTAGGCACCATGTAACTATTTTGATATAGCATAAGCAATAAAATGATGTAATCTGAAAAAAATGGATTTGTTGTTGTTGTTATTTTGTAGCTCTCTGACCAAGTTAATTGCACACTTATCCTTCTCCCGTGGAACATCATACTCCCTTCTGGTACAGCATGCATCACCGTATATTATAGCTCTCTGCAACCATTTTTATCCCCTCTGTCAGACCGTGATCCCTTGAGGGGAAACTCCATCTTTTCATCTTTGTAATGCCAACTATTGGCCCAATGCCTGGCTTATAATTGGTGTACTAATTTTTTTTCTCTTGTTGCTATTTTTTTTTAACTTTTCCTTATATAATGTCAATTTAGAGCTAAAATAATTGAGTGAAGTTGAAATCTGTGTGGCATGATTTCAATAGCAGGCTAAGAAAAAAGATAGTTACAGAAATACTTTCCTAAGTGAACTGAATTGAAAATAAACTCCCCGAACTTGATGTGAAATTAGCTTAAGTTTAGAGAACAATGTGTATGTTTCAGAATGGCAAACTTAATCAGAGTTGGCATATGATGAACTTTAAGTTTATTTTGGGTAAGAACCATATCTCATCAGGGGCACCTGAGTAGCTCAGTCAGTTAAGTGGCCACTTTTTGATTTCAGCTCAGGTCATGTTTAAGGGGCCAGTACATGGCAGCCTGGGATTGTGGAAAAGCCACATTCTGGCTCTAATGCCCTTGTCTCCTGATTCCATTAACTCTGTTATTTCTGGATTTGTTTCTATTGGTTGTTTCTATTGGTAATTTTTGTTTTGATGCCAGAAATTATGAATTTTATGTTATTTGTTGCTGGATTTTGTTGTATTCTTTTAAATATTTTTGGGCTTTGTTCTGGCAGGCAGGTAAGTTACTTGGAATTTGTTTGACCCAGTTGAGGCTTGCTTTTAAGCTTTGTTTGGAGTAGTCTTTAGACTGAGATTGTGAAAGTATACTTTTGAGGACTCTACCTACTGTCTCCTATGTTATGAAATCTTTTCAATCTGGCTTGTGGGACAGAAACTATTCTTAGTGCTGAGTGAACTCTGAATTGTTTGTTTGGTGCACTGCTGTTTGGTGGTTCTTAAGATTACCACCTTGTGGAATTGACCCTTGCAAGCACAGATCAAAATTGAGCAAAAGATTCAAGAGGAACTCTCTCCTCTCAGGTATTCTTCCCTGATTCTAGATGTTTTCACCTTCCTGTATTCTGATCTCTATTTCCTCAACTCAGTGAGATGACTCAGTGTTCTGTTTGTGCTTCCTCTCCATATATTGAGGCATGGAAAATTTCCAGGTAAGAAGCTAGGGTGCATCTCATTCATTTTCATATTTTCAGAGATCACAGCCCTGTACTTTCTGTTGTCCAATGTCTGAAAGCAGTTGTTGATGTATTTCATCTAGTTTCCTACTTATTTAATGTGGGAGGGTAAAGACAGTTCCTGTTACTTATTCATGGCCCCAAACAGAGATTCATATACTATAGCATTTAAAAATTTGATTGCTGTAATAGGATTAAGAACTTTTAATTTTCTGATTAAGAAAATAAAAAGAGGGCGCTTGGGTGGCTCAGTGGGTTAAGTGTCCAACTCTTGATTTTGGCTCAGGTCATGATCTTAGTGTATAGAGCTAGAGATGGGCTCCATGCTGTGTGTGGAGCCAGCCTAGAATTCTCTCTCTGCCCCTCCCAACCCTCACTCACTCTCTAAAAAAGAAAGAAAGAAAAGAAAGAAAGAAAGAAAGAAAGAAAGAAAGAAAGAAAGAAAGAAAGGAAGGAAGGAAGGAAGGAAGGAAGAAAAGAAAAAGAAGTGAAAACAAAAGGACAGTTTATACTATCATTCTCATTTCATAGAGGAAAGGCTATTTAACAACAAAAATTTGAGATCTACTCTCAGTATATGAGATAATCCCTTCTATCTCTTCTATTAAATAAACTTAGTTCATGAAAAATTTACATTATTCATTTTCCCCTTGTGTCATATGGGTAGCGTTTACTTAAGACCAGGTTTAATCTGTTGATTTGTGGTCAGAGGCCACTGATCCAGGCCATGCCTATCTTTTGCCATTTTACAGAAAAAGCGTGAGATTCAGATAAATTAATGAGAAAGTGATAAATGTTTAGCAATAGACCAAGGCAAAAACGCAGATCTTCTGACTCCTTGTCCAGTCCTATATCACAGCGGGATTTTCCATGTGTGTGAACATAGTCAATTGAGCTTCTAGACACTCTAGACATTATCTTCCCATTGAAGTGTTACATCTCACAAAGTTGTTTTGGCCCTTTGTCATCAATCTCTTACCTGAGTTAAGTACAATTACTTTGATAAAAATGCTGACTAATATTAGCTTCAAGAAATTAGAAAGTATGCTCAATGAAGCAATTCGAATAAGAAAATTCAAATCTGTTCATGATTTGTACAAGAGACAGAGATGCTCACCAAACCTTCCATCTGCTCCCTAACGTTTACCAGCGCCCAGCGTGAGGCAGACCATGTGACAAGTTCTGGCCAATTGCCGGTGGGCAAAAGAGATATGTGTTGGTTTCATGCGGAAGTATAGAAAAACTGGAGTCTGACTCACCAAATACTTTTCATCTGCTGTGGGGACCGTGGCTGTTTGCACATTCCAGATGGTGAAGATAGAAAAGAGTAAAATTTCCTTTAGCCTGAAGTTTTGAGTGACTCTGTGGAGAAGAGTCCCTATGAGCCCACAATAGGTGTGTAGCATGAATTATAAGTCACTGGGATTTGGGGGCCACTACATAATTCAGCCTATGCTACATTCCCATTGGTTATGGGATGCGGTCCTGAATTACTGATGAAGTAGTGAATGATTCTGAACATACCTGCCAGTCTCTATCTTCATCACACAACAGTCACTCTGATTTTTATCTGTCAAATAGTCTCTCCTTCTTAGGCTGCTGCATATTCTGGCAGCTCTGAGGGTAAGTGAGTGTCATCTTTTGTATACTGTTAGTCATTGTGATGGTGCTGATGGATTGGATTGGGGTAATTATAGCATGTCGGCATATATTGATTGGGTGAAATTTTTATCAAATTGTATATTTTTCTAGCTGATATAGAAGTGGCCTTGTGAGGCCATGAACTGAAATAAATAGTTCATAGAGGAGGATGGGAAACACAGTGTAACAAGCGTTTTTAATAAATAAAGCCAACTGAGGGTTACTANACAAAACAAACTGAGGGTTACTGGGGGGTGGGAGGGTAGGGATAGGGTGGATGGGTTATGGACATTGGGGAGGGTTTGTGCTTTGGTGAATGCTGTGAAAGATGTAAGCCTGATGATTCACAGACCTGTACCCCTTGGGCAAAGAATAAAAATAAAATTTAATAAATAAATAAATAAATAAATAAATAAATAAATAAAGCCAATTTGAGATAGTTCAAAAAATCAACACCAAGAAACAGAATATATTGGAAAATATTTTGCTATCTCATAGAACCCAAGAACACCTGCGTATAGGGCCTACTGGAGCAGGAATTGAAAAGATAAATCTCTAATCCAGGCAACACTCTTTCTCTTCAGTCTCTGTTCTCTGATCTGCTCATCATTCCACTTTATTCTATTAACTGAAATCATCTGCTTCTTTTTGTGGATGGGGGCAGATGGCTACCCCTATTTCCCAAGTTGGCATTATCTTGGTTCTAGTCATATGGCAGAAGTTAATTACTTGTGTCTGAGCCTTTATTGCAAATTCCTAAGAAAAGTATGATTGGCTGACATAGGGTCAGAAGTGTGTGTGTGTGTGTGTGTGTGTGTGTGTGTGTGTGTGTGTGTGTAGTGGAAAGGTGGTGTGGTGTAGTAAGCAGTTCTTAAAGAAATCAAATCACTGTGAGGTGATCAGAGACCCAGAAGTTATTTCCATCCTTTTGAGATAAATGAAGCAGTATCAAGAGCAAATCAAGGAGTTGGTAAGCAAAATTCACCAAAAGCTTATCTAGAAAAATTGAAAAATCTTAAAACCAGCAACAATTTATTTAAGAATGAAGGGAATTTAATTAGTGATCATTAAATACAGGATCAGAGGGTGAGATACATGGTAAATTTCCCTTAATTTATAGAGGCTTGTTTCGATGGGCTAAATGCTTATTAATTTAATGAGCTAGAAGAAGCAAAATGCATGTCATGGGGGAAGCATTCCTTCGTTTTACTTCTCCTCTTGCCCTCCTCTAACTAGGCTTGTCTTAAGGGAGATGCATACATGCTGCAAGGGTTATCAGTTATGTGGATAGTAGAAACAAAACAACTCACCCCCCCCCAAAAAAAGAAACAAAGGAGAGATTTAAAAAGCTTCAGAGTTTCCAAGAAAGGAATTGTTGTGAAGGTGAGCCTGGTATCTTAGCCAGAAGGCTCCAAAATGTGTACAGACCCTCAAGAAGGATGAAATGCTGGATACAGAAAGAAAACATTTATTTTCTATTTCCACTTATTCTTTACCTGAAAATTAAGAAAGAAATGAAGCTTTGCCGATACATAAATCAAAGCTGGTAGCCTAACTTGGATTGCACATTGGACTTGAGGTACCATGTCTGATACCTGAGGTAGAAGACAATGTGCATCATGGCTAGGATCACAGACTGTGCAACCATATGTCTGGGTTTTAGTCCCATCTTTTAGAGCAACAACTTATGGGACCTTACATAAAATCTTTAACTCTCTGTGCTTCTTTTGTCTCACCTATAAAAAAGGAATAAAAATAGTATTTGTTTCATGGGATTGTTCTGAAGGTAAATGAGCTGATGCATGTAAAGCCCTCGGAAAAGTTGCTGATACACGGAAGCATGATGTGAGTGTTAGAAATACCTTTGATCCTGAGAGATGAAGGGGAGTTCTGCGGCACGGAGGACTGACGGTGGGACCTTCTCTCATTTGGTCAATTTCAGCACCATGTGGCATACTGCCATTCAGATGCACTTTATTCAATAATATAGATTACGTCATTTAGTTCCAGTGAGGTCAGAAAGGCTTTTTAGTGTCACTAATATATAGAAATAAGCAACCATTTTTTTTCATGTTAAGTAATGTTAACTCTTTTTTTTTAATTTTTTAATTTATTTTTTTTATTCTTTGCCCCAGGGGTACAGGTCTGTGAATCATCCGGCTTACATCTTTCACAGCATTTACCAAAGCACAAACCCTCCCCAATGTCCATAACCCATCCACCCTATCCCTACCCTCCCACCCCCCAGTAACCCTCAGTTTGTTTTGTGAGATTAGGTGTCTCTTATGGTTTGTGTCCTTCCCCATCCCATCTTGTTTCATTATTTCTCCCTCCCTACCACCCACGACCCCCCAGTGTTAACTCTTGATTTTTGGCTCTCAGTGATTCTTTCTAAATTCCTTTCTTTCTCAAAATGGTAATTTATAGGCTACCATTTGCCTTTATTTGGGATATATTTTAAGGCATTTCACCTAATGCAAGGAAAGAGATTGGAAAGAATGCAATAACCTTTATCTCTGAATCAGACTGATTGTGTCAGGCATTAGCACTATAAGGGAATCTTTCATTTGGGGTCAAATTAAAGAACAGACATCATCTTTGCCTTGAAAAATGAAAACGGGGGTGCCTGGGTAGCTCAGTAGGTTAAGCGACTGCCTTCGGCTCAGATCATGAGCCCAGAGTTGTGGGATCGAGCCCTGCTATGTGGGGGGCCTGCTTAAGAAAAAAATGAAAAATGAAAACAGACCTCAAAGATAGAATGTGTGCATGTAATTGTAATGATTAGGAGGGCCAGAATGGGTTGGATTGTTCAGTGTTGGTTCCGCCTGGTTGGGACTAGGAGCAGGTAATTTCCAGTCACACAAGGGAAGCCTGTGTGTGCTAAGCCCCTGGGTGCCTGTGCCATTGTGGTATAGACAGGTAGGCGAGGAAACATTTCATGGTTTTTAGAAAAGACAAAAGCTCAGTAGAACTCAGAGCACCTGGGTGGCTTAGTCAGTTAAGTGTCTGCTTTCCGCTGGGGTCATGATCCTGGGGTCCTGGGATCGATTCCTGCAGCTGGCCCCCTACTCAGCAGGGAGACTGCTTCTCCCTCTGCCTGCCGCTCCCCCTGCTTGTGCTTTCTCTTTCTCTCTCTCTCTGACATAAATGAATAAAATCTTAAAAAACAAAACAAAAAAACCTCAGCAGAACTGATATTGAGAATTCTGGAAAATAGTAGATAGTGTTTTCACATGGTTTCCAAAGATTAAGGATTAGGAAGACCATCCTGGGTTGCTGTCCCTGTGTGGCCCTGCCCTTTTCCTTCACAAGCAGAAAAACCAGAATTTTGTTCTTGGGAAGAAAAGCCAAATCAAAGGATGTGTTCAAATGTGGTCATAGTCAATTCTGTGTGTCAACTCGACAGAGCCTCCGGGGGTGTCCAGATACTTGGCCCAACATTACTCTGGGTGTGTCTGGGAGGGTGTTTTTTGATGAGATGAACAGCTGAATCCATAGACTGAGTGAAGCAGGCCGCCTTCCTGCATGTGGGTGGTCCTCGTCCCATTTGAAGGCCTCAAGAGAACAAAGAGATTGATCTTCCCAAGAACAACATGGAGCTCCTTGTGCCTGACTGTTGAGCTGGGACATTTGTTTTTTTCCTACTTTGGAACTTAAACCAAAAAATAAGCTCTTCTTGGGTCTTAAGCCTACCAGCTTTCAGACGGGAAGTAACACCTTCAGCTCTCTTGGGTCTGTAGTGGCCTGTAGGTCCTGGGACTTCTTAGCCTCCATAATCATGTGAGTCACTTCCTTATAATAAGTGTCTTCATATAATAAAACATATATATGTAATATATCACACATGTAATATATACAAAATATATTACATACATTATATTACATATATACATATTGCATGCATTATAAATTACATATGTAATACATTATATTACACATGGAATATATATACACATGAAATGTATATATACACATGTTTTATATATATATATATAAATATTCTGTTGGTTTTGTTTCTCTTAAAAACCCTAACACAAGTGTCAATAGTACTAAGAATGATGATTTTCATTCTAATACATTCTGAAAGGATTAGAATGAAGAAAAATGGCCTGCATAGTGGCTTAGGCAAGATACACTTAAGAAATTTAACTTAGTGTAGAGATCTGAAAAACAAACAGACAAACAAAAGTAATTCTGAATCAAGAATACAAGGCATTCCAGAATACTGCTTTTTATGCTAAATAGCACATCTTGGTGTTAAAAACAGCATATGACTGCTTAAATCATTTTATAGCATATTGATAAATAGAGGAAAGGAATGTAAGTCAAGCTTAAATGAAATCTATATGTATATAAAAAGTGAATAATTCGATCTTTTAATAAGAGCCTACTCTTCAGAATCACACCTTATATTTTTTGTGCATTTTATGGAGTTCAACGTTAAGAATAATATTATTGAGTATGTTTGATTTGACTTTGTCTTTTAACCATTAATTAATATGGATTTCACCGTTCACTTAACAATATGGCACTGTGATTTGGCAGTGCAGGAAATAAACATTTGTAGCATGGCTTTTATTATTCCCTAGGAAGCCATGGAACCAAATAAAGCAAAGATGAGACTCAGTGTTTTGAATTTTACCTCTTTTCCTATGTGCAAAATGGTCTGGGTTTAGTGAAAAAATGTTCCCCTGAAACCTCAGAAAATGTTTGCTTGGACTGAGCCTCAAGAAAATTTAGAGTTAGAGAGAGAAGGAAAAAGATGCATTTTAATAATTTAAGTGAAGAAAAAAAAAGCCTAGATTTATTAAGCTCTCAAATGGCACATATTGCATGTTTTTCTATGACTTCTGTTATCTTGGCCTTTGAAATAATTTGGGTAGGTGCCTTGATAGGCAGCCAGACAATGGTACTAGCGAAGTTGATCAGGTGGGCACTAACACCAACTCCAGCTTTACCAGTTGAACTTGCCTGGGCTTTTCCACCATCTCAGGTATGCTTGTAATAGCTGGAGATTCTGGGATCGATTTCCTATGCTTCATGTAGCCAAAAGCCGAATAGTGTTCATATTTCATTCCCAGCTTCACCGCAAGTCCACACTTTTGCCAAATATCCCAGTATCCGAATCCAGAATATATTCCTTACAGACTTTCTTTCTCATAAGGCATTATTAATGTGACTGTCTTGGGGTTGGAGAACATGACTTTTAATTTAACCGAAGGGCAATGGCAATGCACTCGATGCTACTGGTGAGACAGCGTCTGTGTGAGAACAGGGGTCTCTGGAGGAAGAGTTAGACATGCATGCGTAGAATAGGCTGCCTGACAATAACATTGTTATTCCTAACAATCGAGTCAGCCTTCTTGGCAAACGAGCTCTGGGTAATATGTAGCTTACAGTATCTTTTTACTTACAGATTGGCAGGGTCCGGCTGATCTGCCCGCTGATACGTTACATTCCTCTTGAATAATAAGGAAAAGAAATCCAGGAAAGTGGAGCATGGGGGAGATTGTCGCTATTTTCCCCAAATAGGCAACTACAAAGTACCAGGGCCAATGGGAATGCTCTGCTCTGAGAACCACTTTGGTTTCTTGGTGGGGGCTAGGAGAGAAAGGTCAGGTAGTATATTTTATGCCAGAGACTGAAGTCTAATAGAGTTAGACTGGACCTCATGGGGAAGGAGGAGAGAGGGCTTGCAATTTCATTTGTTACAGAATTTCTGCCCTGTTTTTAAAGACATAATGAGGGGTGCCTGGGTGGCTCAGTGGGTTAAGCCTCTGCTTTTGGCTCAGGTCATGATCTCAGGGTCCTGGGATCGAGGCCTGCATCGGGCTCTCTGCTCAGCAGGGAGCCTGCTTCCCCCCTCTCCTTCTGCCTGCCTATCTGCCTACTTGTGATCTCTCTCTGTCAAATACATAAATAAAATCTTTATTAAAAAAATAAAGATGTAATTATAATTATATGGAACAAGAAATAATTAAAATCATGGGTACAATAGCAAATTGATCCAGTAATTTTAAGTTCTTTCTCCTTTATAAAGCTCTTCTCTCCTTTTCTGTTACCCTGAGGCATTACCCTTCATCATAATTACTCTTTCTGTGTCATTTCCCCTGAGGCTCTTCCAGACTCCAATGATAAAACTGAAAATTCTATTTTGGTGACAGTGTCAGTGATCAGTTATCATTCAATGGGTTGTTCCTCCTAGGTAAGGTTTATAATTTAAACAGTAGTTTTATGCATCTCTATCCATGATAAACAGTTTGGGCTCATTTTTAGTGTTATTCTAAATACCACACCTTGACCCTGGGAAGCAGATAGATCAAAATATTCTGGGTCTTAGAATTAATTCAGGGTGCCTGGGTGGCTTAGTGGGTTAAAGCCTCTGCCTTCAGCTCAGGTCATAGTCTCAGGGTCCTGGGATCGAGCCCCCACCTTGGGCTCTCTGCTCAGCGGGGAACCTGCTTCCTCCTCTCTCTCTGCCTGCCTCTCGGCCTCCTTGTGATCTCTCTCCCTCTGTGAAATAAATAAATAAAATCTTAAAAAAAAAAAAGAATTAATTCAACACATGTTTAATAAAGCCTACCACGTGTTTAATAAAACCTACGAAAACAAAGATGAATAAAATACAACCCTTGCCCTCAGTGAGCCACCGAAGATTTTACTAGAAAGGAAGTGTCATATCTTCTGTGCATGGTCTGAGTCCCCAAGCCGGAAGGAAGTCATGGGCTGTGAGGAGACTAAGCACCTAAGCTAGGGGTAAGAGTTGTGCGATCCGATGGGACGTGCTAATCACTCCTTGCTTACCATTGCGTTCCCTCCAACTCATCCTCCACACCGTGCTGGGAAGTCCTTGCTCAGGAAACAAGTTACTCACGTTCACATTTTTGGTACTTGCAGTCAGAGAGCCAATCTGATAGTTCAAACCTTGGATCTACAACTTACCAACTGTGACCTTGAACACATGCAGTTATTCCACAAGCCTCAATTTCCTCATCTGTGAAAACAAGGAAATGAAAATCTCTAAATGGCTTATTTTGGGGGAGGATTTAATGGGATTATTCATGCAAAGCTCTCAGTGCAGTTCCTGGCACACAGGAAGCTCTCAAAGAATGTTGGCAAATGTAACATAAATAAAAATCAATGTACCACGTGGCTCCATCTTTACATGGAATTAAATAAAAGGAAATAGAAATCCAATTCCAGAAGCCTTGATGAATGATGTAGGAATTTGGGGTCATTTTCTAAAAGAAGCAGGCCCAGAGATCTTGGAGGGTCTAACGCATAAAGAAGCTTCTAAGAAATACTCTAGAATAGTTTCATTTGTTCCATTGTCTTTCCAAATTCTATGCCATTCATGACAGCTTCTGAGAAACACTCTCAGTCTCTCAGCTAAATTTGTCTTCCCATTAATTTCCTCCTGCCCGCTTGTCTGAAGAGCCAAATCACAGATTGTGTGGTCATGTTCAGGCTCACACTTCCCACCCTCAGGCGCTGCCCCCACCCCTGAAATATGACCATCCCTGCGAGGTGCAGCCCCTGAGAAACTTGGGTTTTTCTCTCATTCAGATTTACTTTCTTATGTTATTTCTCTTGAAATTGTGATGAATCAAATGTTGTGTACTACTGCATAGTACGAATCACATTATTATTAAATGAATAATCAGTGCATGACTCTGCCATTGTAGCATGAAAGGAGCCCTAGACAATATGTGAATGAATGGTTATGACTGTGTCCAAAACACAGCAGGGGGATTATAATTAAAAAGCAGGTGGATTATAATTTGCTGATCCCTGAGGCAGCCATGGTGGGGGACATTGGCTCTTATTCTGAAGACAAAAGATGCTTGTAGAGGTTTCAAGGGCAGATAGGTGACAAAGTCTTACATTCGAAAAGGATCCTTCTGGATCTGTGCTGAGAAGAGACTGTGGGGAAACAAAGGCAGAAAGTGGAAAACTGGTAGGGGGATTATTGCAACAGTGAGTGGTAGCATGAAAGTGAGAAACAATGGGATTCTGGAGATGTTTTGAGGATAAACATTTGTTGGTGGATTTGTTTACGGATTGCATGTGGGGCCAGAAGTGGTAAAACTCTGGGGGTGGGATGGCCAGTTAGAAAGCAGATGAGGGGTGATAGAGGCCAGAACTGAGGTCTGGCTTATGGGTTTTATGCCAAAAGCTGGATACCTGTAGTTGTAAAAGGGTTTGGGTATGGCGGGGAGGTGTTCCCTGATACTCTTTACGTGGCAAAACTATTCATCTGTCCCTTTTCATACCTAAGCTTTCTTCTGGGCTGCCAAAGCACTCTGAAGAAACTAAAGAGAGAATGTGAAGGGTTGCTAAGTAACATCCCTCCTAGTTCTGTGCCTGCAAATTCTAGTCGGAGTGGAGAAATCTTCTTAGCCTGTAGGGGGTGATGGTTGCCTGCCTAATAAAAAGCCAGTCAGCTAATGTTGACTTGGTTTCTTGTCTTTATTCCACAGTTTAGTATATGGAGATCTGAACCTTAGTCGCATTCCTGACATTATCTAAATATTTTACCAAATTTTTGATCCTTTGCTTATATGAGGCACCTTTACTTTTTATGCATACAAAAGAAAAAAGAAACACTGCTAATTGAAACACGATGCTACCTATCACCTCAGTTATGAGATACATCCTAAATTTAGAGCTGTTGAAATGTTAAAAATATGAATCTTAAAGATCAATGAAATAGAGCATGCTATAAAAAACAAGTGTGTAAGTTGAAAACCAAATAAAAATAAGGGACTTCTGTACTGGGTGCCTATATTACATCAGAGTGCTATTTGGAAATTCCAATATTCGCCATCGATGAATTTTCAAAATAACGGGGATAACTTATAAAGCTTACCTAAATTATATTTTAGTGGGTATCCTTTTATTTGAAAGATTTTATTACTCATTTGAGAGAGAGAGCACATGAGTTGGGGGGGGCAGCGGGAGATGTAGATTCCCCACCAGCAGGGAGCCTGATGCGGGGCTCGATCCCGGGACCCCAAGATCATGACCTGAACTGAAAGCAGATGCTTAACAGACTGAGCCCCCAGGCAACCTTATTTTAGTGGATATCTTGTTAAAATGTATATGTATTTTAACCCCAGCATTCTATCTTTAAAAAAGCATACTGAAGGGGCCCCTGAGTGGCTCAGTGGGTTAAGCCTCTGCCTTCGGCTCAGGTCATGATCTCAGGGTCCTGGGATCGAGCCCCGCATCGGGCTCTCTGCTCAGCGTGGAGTCTACTCCCCCCCCCCACCGCCTGCCTCTCTGTCTACTTGTGATCTCTCTCTCTGTGTCAAATGAATAAATAAATAAAATCTTTAAAAAAAGCATACTGAATAATATTCCATCTTTTTATCAATAGCTTAAAGTCATGATTATAAATAACATTGGCTTCCAAGACGCCACTCTCTTTGTTTGACTCCTAGTTTAGTGGCTTCTCTGTCTCTGCTGAGGGTTTCTTCTTATTTCCCCAAGTCCTAAACTTTCCAATGCCCCAGGTTCAGTCCTCCTGTGTTGTCTTCTCTTGGTGCTCAGGTGAGCCTAACCTCGTAAGTTTTAAAAGCTTTAAACACCACCAGCCAGAACCTCCCTCTGAACTTCCCTCTTATATTCAATTATACAGTTGTCTCTTTCACTCAATGCCTAATGAATGTCTCATACCTGACCTCTCCCAACAAGTCCTTCGCTTTTCCTTTTCAAAGCTCTTCCTCCTACTGTCTTTATTTCAACAAATGATATTTCCAGTCTTCCAGTTGTTCAGGTAAAAACATCTGGAGTCATCCTTGATATCTCTGTTCTGTGTCTCTCACCCACATAGCTTAGAAAGTTCTTTTCATTCTATCTTCAAAATATATTCAGAAGCCCACCACTTCTCATCACCTCTATCCTCACCACCATTCTCTCTCAGTTGGAGTTCAATGGCCTCTTCCTGCTCCCACCCTTGCCTCCCTAGCACCCGTTCCCTACAATTTTTAGGGTTCCTTTAAAATTGTCATCAGACTTGCCACCTTTCCAGTCAAAATCCTGCAGTGGCTTTACAATTGTTGCAGAGTCAAATCCAAAGCCCTTACCATGATCTTCAAGGTTCTGAGTGGCCTTGGCCTCTGCATCCTCTCTGACTTCTTCTTCAGTCTCTCTAACACTGGTTTCCTCTGTGTGCTTCTCATACAGAGTTTCTCCATCTTGGCACTATTAGCAAGTGCTTTGTTCTGGAGGGGTTGTCCTGTACATTGTAAGATGTTTGCTAGCATCCCGGCCTCTACTCAGTAGATGACAGTAACATCCCTGCATTGTGACAATAAAAAATATCTGTAGATATTGCCAAGCGGTCTCCAAGTGTTGGGGGGAAAATGGATCCTGATGGAGAAGGACCTCTCTAATTTATCAAACACACTTCTTCCTTAGGACCTTTGCATCTTCTGTTCTCTCTGCCTCCTTCCAAATACCACACAGCTTGCTCCCCTGCTTGGCCGGGTCTCTGTTTCAAGTACCATGTTAACCACCCCACTCTCATTCCTTTTTTTTTTTTTTAAAGGGATTGAGAGAGAGAGAGGGTGTGCGCAGGCATGCTTGTGCATGGGGCGGGGCAGGGGGGGGCATAGGAGAGAGAGAATCTCAAGCAGGCTCCATACCCAGCATGGAGGCAAATGTGGGGCTCAATCTCATGATCCTGAGACCATGACCGGAGTCGAAATCAAGAGGCAGACACTGAGCTGACTGAGCCACTCAGGCGCCCCTCATTCTCATTCCTTATCAAGCTGACATGGTTTTATTTCTTGTGTTCCATTTACTCTTGCCTTGTTTTAGCCACTTACTCTACCCAGGTGTTTCTTTTAATGTAGAGGGAGCACAATTAGGGTAAAACTCTTGTCCTCCTTGTTTACTCCACCCCAGGGAAGGTGGGATGACTTAACTGATTGGCATATTTGGTAAGAACAAACAGTGTTTCGGGCTCAGTTCTCATTTTTCCCCCCTTGGTGTGTTTCTCTCCAAGACCAGGTGACAGAACCTGCTCCCTTTGGTGCTGTGCGTGGCCGTGTGGGTAAGTTTGGCTCAATCTGAGCTTCCATGACTTTTTGTCTCCTTTAGCCCGATCCTCCTATTTAGTCTTTATCAGTAACAAAAGTGCTGTTTCGGGCTCTGCTTTGTCATCATATATGTTAATTTGTTGAGCATTGAGGGAAAAGGAATGATATCTACTGGACCCCTTGAGACCTAATGTTTGATGCACTGAGAGATAAAAAAAGGACTGGAAACTGGGGGAAGCACAGTAATATGTGAACAGTTGAGGTTTCCGGTGTGGTATGCAGCCTTTTTTTTTTTAAGATTTGTTTGCGAGGGAGAGCACACATGCGTGCGTGCGCACACACACGAGCTGGGGGAGGGGCAGAGGGAGAGAATCCTCAAGCCGACTCCCTGCTGAGCACCCAGCCCCATGCGGGGGTTCAGTCCTCCCGCCCCCCCACCATCCATGAGACCATGACCTGAGCCAAACCCAAGGGGCAGACACTTAACCAACGCTTCAGGGCCTGAGCCACCCAGGCACCCCAGAGAGCATGCAGCCTTTGACTGGGGATTTTATTGTGTGGCTGGGGCGTAATGACTTTCTCTCTTTGTAGGGGGTTATACTTGGGCAGTTTTTAGCTGCTGTGGCTGAGGCAAGAGGCTTTTAGCCTTAGGCCATGCAATATTTTACCCTAGGTGGATGATTCCCTGGTAGACAGGTATTTCCAGAAGCCTTTCTCTTTCTACAGCGTCAAGACTGGGGGCTGTGGGTCTCTGAAAAGGAGGGCTAAATGGGCCTCAACCAGGGCACCGGGGTCTCTTGGGTGGCACATGCTGGCCGTGTGGGCAGCCGTCACAAAAGCGGCGAGCAGGAGTGCGGGCGGTGCGGGCCCCCCTCAGGTGCGGGCCTTGGCCAGCGCAAGGGCCTCAGCGCATCTGTGGGGCTCCGGGCTAGGCGGCTGCAGCTCAGCGCAGCGCTGGAGTGAGAGTCCCACAGTGGGCTGAAGCGGTTTTCCAAGCGGTAGTCCTTTATGACAGTGGGCAAAAGGACCGCATTCATTTCCTTTAAACAGAAAAGCAACCAAGTCCCGTGGGCTCTCACAGCATTACTGGGGGGGGGCGGGGGTGAGGGGAGAAGAGGGGGTCCAGCTTTAATGGTTAGTGCCGCAGGCCGCCCTGCATTCATGGCCCCAAATTCCATTCAGGAAGGATAGTGGAAGGTTGAGTTTGGATGTATATGTTCTTTCCACACAGACGTCTCACTCCATGGTCTCAGGTCGGTCCTTGATTGGTTAGTTTTGTCCAAGGGAGAAATAGTCTCCAGGAGGCAGCTTTTTCAGGTCTAACAATCCCTTGATGAGAAGTAGAGGAAACAGCCATTGTGGCCTAGGACCAAAAAATATCTGATTTCAAGGCACTGTGAATGTGAGGATCCTGGGTTCTATCTAATGGAGTGCCATAATTGGGGGTTCAGAGGGAAATGAAAGTTAGACATGTACAAAGGGAAAATAAGGATCTTTGACAAAGAAGTGGTGTCTGGTGCTCTCATCAGCATAAAATTTCAGCCTCCTAAGAAAACAGTAACTTCTCAATGCCACATACCTAGAAGAGACACAAAATACACAAGTGAATCCCTCTCTCCTCCTCCTCGTGCTAAATGTTTAATGCCAAAATTAACCAAACGTAAGTTCTCCCGACCTAAGGTAGATCTCTAGGTCTGGGGCTTTGGATACCAGGTTTAGCTGACTAACATTCTGGCAAAACTAGCCTCATTTTTTAAAGATAACATTGAGTCTTTGCAACACTAAATATTTAGTTTCAGAGACATAATTTTTCTTAAGATAACAGTTTTGGGGGGTGTGGAGATTTGTTTATTTTCTAATTTAGTGGGTGCTGGCTGGTGCCATGATATACTTATGTGTCCAATTAACTTTTTGGACTCCATAATAAGGGAAGTACATCAAAGACTTGGCATTGCGCTGAGCAGCCCCGAGGCAACCACTCTCTTCCCGTAAGAGATGGCACACACTGCAGCTGATTAAAGGACCCCCAACTTCACCCAGGCAACAAGAACCCCTTCAAAGCAGAGTGAGACACTTTGGAGGGAAAATCTGGATCGGAATTTTGTTGACCTTTAACTTACAAGGGCGAGAGTATTTGAGTCCATCGAATTTTCTTACTTTTGGACATTCAATCACAGAGATTTAATCTCTGAACTTTGCATTTTTCTCTGAAATTACACAACAGAAGAGAGTTCATATCTAATTGTGGGGCATCTCTGTGTGGCATATTATTATAGAATACTTTAAATTGTTTATTTTTACTAAAAATCTGATATGCTTTCTTGGATAATGTGGCTTATCACAGTTGGGTATGAGAAATTGAATAGGGAGTGAGTAGAAGTGACTTGGAGTTGGTTTAATTATGCTGTTCTAACCCATTTTAGGGTTTTCAGGGAGAAAATTCTAAACCTCCCAAAAATATCCTCAAAAAAGTGGCTGGTATTGAAGGTGTGGCCTTAGGAAGGCAACGGCAGGATTGTTCTAGTAAATCTTACCACTACTCTGAGCAAGGGAGCAAAACCCATGGTTGACCATAGACTTACTGGTTAAGCCCAAGGTGAAAAGATCAAAAATCGAGCAACTGTTGGAGAAAAAGGTAGAAATGCTTTTTCTGTAATGCCGATGTCTCCTTCCATGTTGAGTTAAATTACTGTAGTGCTAAGAGTGCCTCTCCTATCCTCTGCTCAGAGCACAGCCAAGGAGGAAGAAATGACTTACCTAGTTTGAACATTTGGAAAGAATAAACTGTGTATGCGTGGGATTCAGCTCCTCCACTTCTCTCCTGGGAGAGAGATTCCTACTAAGCAGTCAGCTTTGTCCTGGCTCTACATGCCCTAAGTCAGCCAAAGCAGTTCCTCCATAAGAGGATGCCTTCCCTTGTCTAGGGTTGCCTATGACTGGGTGGGGAAAGCCTGTCTAATTTCGGGGCTTAGAATTACTGGCTTACTTACTTGTCAGCCATATCCCTCGACTTAGTTTTATCCATAATAAAAGTGATATTTGACCTAGTCTCAATCTCTCATTTTTATTGTATTTTTCCATTTCCTCAGAACCACAGTGGAGGGAACTACCCAAACATGAAAATACCCATATTTAGCATTTTCTGACATTTTCTTTCTTTATGTAATGTCTCTCTTTGGTAGAAGACAAATTCCGAGGTAGGAACGTGTTTTCTTCTCTGCTGTAATCACAGTGCCCCTAACACAGGGTAGGCTCTCAATAAATATTTGCTAAATGAGGACCTCAGTTATGATGCCTTATGAACAAGGGTTATGACATCAGGGATGATTGAGTTTTTTCTGCAATAAATATCTCCTTGTAAATTATGGATTGTTAATTTCCTATCTCTGTTCTTTCTTGTGGGTACTACAGAGGTGCATTCTTTTATTCGCTCCCCACCAACTTCTTATTTTCTAATCTTCTGTGCACTTAGATAAACAATTTTAAAATAAGAGCCCAAGAATTTTTCTTAATAAGTACATGGGCCTTGTATATTTACTGAGACTGTTCTGTAGTATTTCTCTTTCTTGTGTTCAGTTGAGTTTCAATGACTTCAGTTTGTTGGATAAATGACATCTGGATAAGTGAGGTGTTCCATTTCGTTATGATGAAATGGAGAATGGTGCATACATGATCTGAAGTTGACAAGAAGGAGATTCTCTTTTGTCTCCATCAAGGCCAGCAAGAAGTTATAGTATCACATTTAATGTTTGGCTTTTGTTCACATGGGGCTTTGTCTTTCAAGTGTCCTCTTAAAACACTCTTTATTTGTCAGACTCATTTCCTCTTTTGTTTTCGGATTTAGGCATGTACAGTAGTTCCCCCTTATCCACAGGTCAGCCCAAACCTCCAGCGGATGCGTGAACACACGGAGAGTACCGAACCCCATAGATATATATTGTTTTTTCCTATACATACCTACCAACGATAAAGTTCAATTTATAAAATAGACACAGTAAGAGATTAATTACAATAACAAAACAGAGTAAGTATAACAATACACTGTAATAAAAGTTGTATGAATGTGGCGTCTTTCAAACTATCTTGTTGTATCGTACTCACCCTTTTTCTTGTGATGATGTGAGGTGATAAAATGCCTGCTTGATCAAATAGCATGAGGTAAATGACATAAATAGTGTGATGTGACGTTAAGCTACTATTGACCTTCTGACTATTTGTCAGAAGGATCATTTGCTTCTGAACTGTGGTTTTGGCTTTGTTGTCTGAGTTTCCAGTTATCTGTTTAGTTATCACAGTCCGGAAGCCGATGATCCTCCTTCTGATTTATCATCAAAAGGTTAACGGTAGCTTAACATTTTGTCACAATAACTTTGTCATTGGCCTCACGTTATCTGATCACGTATGCATTTTATCATCTCACATCATCACAAGAAGAAGGCGAGTCTAGTAGAATGAGGCGTTGAGAGAGGCCACAGTCCCATAACTTTTATTACAGTTTATTGTTCTTATTGTACTATTAGTTCTTAATCTCTTGCTGTGCCTCATTTAGAAATTAAACTTTATCATAGATATGTATGTAGAGGAAAAAAATAGTGTTTATAGGGTCAGGTACCCACTGGGGGTCTTGGAACATGTCCCCCATGGATGAGGGGGACTCCTGTATAAATCTGGGGATGCTCATGGGTATTCTCAGGTACTTTCATCTCTTCAGTTTTCCTTTCTTCCCACATGGCCAGCTCTTAGTAATATTAGGGTTTTGAATTAGGAATTATTTCGAGGCAAAACCATAAGCTTAAATTTACTAGAGAGAGAGAGTGTGTGTGTAGGGCTTTCCAAATCAATTTCAGTTAAAAAATTTTTACATTGCCTTTTTGTTGTTTTAGTTATTGTCCCTGAAGCTTACAATGCCATTTGAAACATCAGGAAAGGGGTAGCTCTGTTAGAATCTGGTACTCTCACATTTCAGCGGGGTCATGATGCCAACTTAATATCATCAAAACCTCACAGCAAACTAAATTAGAACTTTGTTGTTGTGGTTATTAAAAGCAACAGAAACCAATCTGTGGTAGGCAGCTTTTAAGATAGTCCCACTGACTCCCACCTCCCAGCATTCACACCTTGTGTGGTCCCTTCCTCTTGAGTGCAGGCTAAACAGTGACTTGTTTCTAATGAATGGAATGACAAAAGTACTGTGGATCACTTCTGAGATTAGGTCATAAAGGACTATGACTTCCCTCTGGAACTCTCCCACTCTCTCGCCTGCTCACTCTGGTGAAGCCGGTTACCATGTTAAGAGCTGTCCCACAGAGAGGCTCACATGGCAAGGAACCACAACAACCTCTGGCTGAGAGCCAGTGAGGAACAGAGACCCTTAGTCTAATAGGCTCCAAGGAACTAAATCCTGCCAACACCCACTAAATGAGCATGAAAATGGATTCTGCCCCTGTTGATTCTTGAGATAGCATTAGCATTGCTGACACCTTGACTGCAGCATCTTGGGTTACCCTCAGCTGGAGGATCCAGCTAAGCCATGCTTGGACTCCAGACCCATAGAAACTTTGAGTCAATGTATGCTGTCTTAAGCCACCAAGTTTGGGGGCAATTTATCACCAGTGACAGACAACTAATATACATCCTAAATCTACCATGAAAATTTTTATTTAATAATTTATTAGCTTATATCTCTTTCAACTCTAGTTAAAAGCAAAAAATAAGAAATCACTTGACTTGCCAAAGGATTTGTTACCCAGTCATTAGAATCATTTACTCTCTCAGTTTCTGAGAGTCCTAACCCAAAAGGCTCTACCAAGACTTACCAAATAATTTTCAGTAATATATGCTGCTTTTTAAGTTAGAAGCTCCTTGTTTAATCCAATATACTAAAAAGGTAGAAATTTGGGATGTTAATTTTATGCATCTTTGCAAGTATAACATTTTTTAATATTGAAGGATAGTTGACATGCAATATTAGGTTTAAGTGTACAACATGTAATCTGACAATTACACTACAAAATGCTCATCACGCTGTGTGTAGTTACCATCTGTCACCATGCAAAGTTATTACAATTTATTGAGTATATTCCCTGCGCTGTACTTATCATCCCCGTGACTTCTTTATTTTAGAACTGGAAGTTTGTACCTCTTAGTCCCCTTCACCTATTTAGCTCATTCTCCCCACCCCTGGCAACCACGAATTTGTTCTCTGTATTTGTGAGTCTATTTCTATTTTCTTTGTTCTCATTTTATTTTTTAGATTCCACATGTAAGTGGAATTATATGGTTTTTTTTTTTTTGGTCTGACTTACTTTGTTTAGCATATCTTCTAGGTCCACCCATTTTGTCACAAATGGCAAGATTTAATTCTTTTTAATGGCTGAGCAATATTCCTGTGTTATATGTGTGATGTATCACATCTTTTTTTTATTTAAGTGAGAATGTTTATTTATTGTATCTTTTTAATTGAAATATAATTGACACACAATGTTACATTAGTTTCAGGTGTACAACATACTGATTCAACAAGTTTATACATTAGGCTATGCTCACCCACAAGCGTATCTACCATCTGTCACCATACAACTTGATTACAATACCATTGCCTATTTTTGTATGGTGTACCTTTACTCCCATGACTTATTCATTCCATTATTGGAAGCCTGTACCTTACACGCTCTTTCACCCATTTTGTCCATCCTCCCAACCTCCTCCCCTCTGGCAACTATCAGTTTGTTCTCTGTAATTATAAGTCTGTTTCTGCTTTGCTTGTTTTTTGTTTTGTTTTGTTTTTTAGATTCCACATATAAGTGAGATCATATGGTATTTGTCTTTTTCTGATTGACTTATTTCACTGAGCATAATACCATCTAGGTCCACCCATGTTGTTGCAAATGGCAAAATTTTATGTATATATAAAATTATCACATCATCTTTATCTATTCATCTATCAATGGACACTTGTGTTGCTTCTACATCTTGGGTATTGTAAATACTGCTGCAATAAACATAAGGGTGCATATATATTTTTGAATCAGTGCTTTCATTTTCTTTGGGTAAATACCAGTAGTGCAATTCTGGATCATATGTTATTTCTATTTTTAATTTTTTGAGGAAACTCCGTACTGTTTTCTACAGTGGCTGTACCAACTTACATTCCTACCAACAGTGCGGGAGGGTTCCTTTTTCTCCACATCCTTGCCAACACTTGTTATTTTATGTGTTTTTAACTTAAGCTGTTCTGACAGGTGTAAAGTGATACCTCATTGTGGTTATGATTTGCATCTTCCTGATGATTTGTGAGGTTGAGCATCTTTTCACATGTTTATTGGCCATCGATATGTCTCTGGAAAAATGCCTATTTGGGTTCTCTGCCCATTTTTTAATTGGATTATTTGTCTTTTTGGTGTTGAGTTGTATAAGTTCTTTATAGATTTTGGATATTAATCCCTTATTAGATACATGATTTGTAAATATCTTCTCCCATTCAGTAGGTTGCCTTTCTGTTTTGTTGATGGTTTCCTTCACTGTGTAAAAGCTTTTTGTTTTGAAATAGTCCCAATACTTTATCTTTACTTTTGTTTCCTTTGCCTGATGAGACATATCTAGAAAAATATCGACAAGGCTGATGTCCAAGAGATTAATGCCTATGTTTTCTTTTAGGAGTTTTATAGTTTTAGGACTTGAAAAAATATTTTAATATTTTCACATCGCCTTAATATATACTCCCAAAATATTGAAGCTGCAAATTTAGCTCATTTAATTTACATAACATATTTGCCAGAATCTTCATTTGTAAAGTCATCTCTATGTTCAAATTAATTAACCGAACTGGATTTATTTTCTGTTGGAAAAAGCCTGACTTTATTTTAAAATTTTAAACATGATAATACACATTTTAAGAATGTTACATAAAATACTGAGAAATAAATTATGGTGCACATCTTACAAGACTATTCAAGAACCAACTAGAGAGTGCTGGGTTTATTTTTGCCTCAAACAGCAAAAAAGATAGATGGATCTCTGATAGAAGAAGAATTAAGTGTTTTTGCAGGCATTTACTTGAGAAAATGAGCTCCAGGAAGAGTTTCTCAGTTGGGTAATAGAGAATATTAAGTTTCTTTTCTTATCACCAGTGTCACAATGTATAATTTTTCATAGTGACAATCAAATCTCTGACATTTCTCTTGTTGGGGAAAATAAAGTTGTTATAAAAAAAATAATGCTATTAATCTTATTCATAAAAATAAATTATTATACCTATTCTGTGGAGAAAGATATCCCTTATGGAATAGGAAGACATCCTCCAAAGAACATACGCAATATTTTTTTTTCTCATTAGGTTGTATGAATTAGGTGGGATGATCTATGTGAAAAGCCTGGTGTAAGTCCTAACACTTTGTAGATACCTGGGATTTTTTAAGTTTTCAATTTATTTTAATTTAAATTTTAATCTAAATTTAATTCAATTTTTAAGTTTAGTTCCAGTATAGTTAACATACAGTGTTATATTAGTTACAGGTATACAATACAGTGATTCAACAATTCTCTACCTTATTCAGTGCTCATCATGATAAGTGCATTCTTTAATCCCTGTACCCCATTTAACCCATCCCCCCACCCACCTCCCCTCTGGTGACCACCAGTTTGTCCTCTGTAGTTAAGAGTCAGTTTCTTGTTTTTTTTTTCCTCTCTCTCTTTTTTCCTTTGCTCATTTATTTTGTTTTTTAAATTCCATGTATGAGTGAAATCATATAGTATTTATCTTTTTCTGACTGACTTATTTTACTTAGCCTTATACCCTTTAGATCCATCAATATTACAAATGGCAAGATTTCATTCTCTTTTATGGCTGAATAATATTCCATTGTATGCATATACTACATCTTCTTTATCCATTCATCTGTTGATGGACACTTGGACTGCTTTCATAATTTGGCTATTTAAATTATGTTTCAATAAACATAGGGGTGTATGTATCCCTTTGACTTAGAGCTTTTTAAAAATAGCTATATCTCTATCTATCTATTTCTAGTTCCTTGTTTCTTGGCACTGAAACATCTTTTGTTTTTTTTTAATTTTTTAAATTTAAATTCAGTTAATTAACATATAATGTATTATTAGTTTCAGAGGTAGAGTTCAGTGATTCATCAGTCTTATATAACACCCAGGGCTCATTACATCCTGTGCCCTCCTTAATGTCCATCATCCAGTTACCCCATCCCCCCTTAATTAGTGCTTTTGTATTTTTTTGGATAAATACCCAGTAGTGTGATTATGTAGTTTTGCTTTTCATACATTCATTTAAGGCTATTAGTCTGTGTTCTACAGGTAAAGTTGATGACAGCAAGGGGTTAAGATGTCTGGGGACCAAAGGTTCCGAGTGAAGCTTTGAGGTTTCTGAGGATATTTCAATCTCCATAGTTTTTAACCAATGTGCCTATGACGTCCAGGAGCCTAGACTTTTTTCTCTAGAAAGAACAAAACACCGGCCCATAAGATAATGTGGGAGAGAAAACTGGTTGACCCAATGGACTGTTAAACTTTGGAGTGAGCTACTGAGGTTGTGAAATCCCATCCTCTGGCTGCCTGCAGAAGTTGAGTATTTTCTCATCTGTCTGGTATGTTAAGACGGAGATGGGAGAGGGTGTAGGACAATGGCAATGACCTCTCGAGGTCTATTCAATCCTAAAAGTGACTAATTTTTGCAAAGGAATGCATAGTGTTGGGCAATAGGGAAATAAAAACATCTATCTAAAAGCCATGTTATGAATTAGAATTTGTAATTCTTAGGGATTTTTTCAGGACTTGATCAGTAAAATATATCAATGCCTTTATTTGCAATCTCAATTTCAAAATGAGAGTGCCTATTTTACCCTTATTGTGTTTGTACGTAATTTGTATAGTGCATCTTATTGCCATTGATATATACACAGATCCCTTTTCTCTACTAGCCTCTGTACACTTCTAGGCAGGCACCATGTCTTTATCTTTACATTCCTAGAACCTGACATTAATCCTGGAATGTAAGGGGCTGAAGGAACTTTTGATGGACCGAACTGATCTGGTCAGACCTGTTCTGAGCCTACCCTATAACACTCTGTACCTTTTCTTGTAGCATTTATTTTCTCATTTTTGGGTCATTGCCAGTTTTATTTATCTCCAACATTAAGTTTTGCTCTTCTTTCGTCTAAGAGAAACAGTATATTTTAGTGGCAAAGACACATATTCCACCAGACTAAAAATCTACTTAGGTAATCTGCTGTATAACTTTATGCAAATTACTTAATCTCTCTATGCCTCAACGTCTTCATCTGTAAAATGGGGTATCGACAGTACCCATATCGTAGAATTTTGTGGAAGACTAAATGTAATGAAGTATCTAACAAATTTAGCACAATATTTTGCAGATGGCAAGTGCTCAACAAATGATATCTATTTTCAATTTACCTGTAGGCTCACAAGCTTACAATTCTCTATGGATGGGAGGCATGTAATCCAGGTTGAATTCAAATAAATCAGAATTTGGGAGAGAAATAGTCAATGATTGCAGTAGGTAGAGATTTGTAAGAGATGATTACTAAGTTAACATTTGACTTAGTATTCAATATATTTTAATTAAATGTGTTTTAGTTATTGTCATCATAATTATTACTTTTTAAAAAGTTACTATTATCTAATTCATCAGTCTTTTCTATATTCTACAGGATATGTACAACCTCACTTCTTCCCATGTGTTTCCATGAGAGTTTTATAAAGTTAGTACCTTACAGTTTCATAGGCAATCCATTTTCCCAGGCTATTATGGAATGCAAGGTTTTCATTTCAGAGAAGCATAATTGCTATAACATATGGGTACATTTATGATGCTATATAAATTTAAAAAAATGCCGGGGTATATTTTCCCCTGGCCGTACTCTGGGAGTAGCTTTAAAACAGTTTTTTCTCTAAGATAGGTATACTTCATATATAAGAACTGCTGATTCATTCATTAATCTTTAGAAGTTAAATTACAGCTCTAGGTATCCCATTGCATTTTAATGTCCCCAAAAGCATTAAAAACAGAAAGTAGGATGAAAGGTGAGATGACTTCTACCATAGGAGTGTTATCAACAATAAGCTGCTCAGAGAAGACTATTTGTTCTCACAACCATTTTCTCAACTCCCCTCTACCCATTCTATATTTTTTCCCCCTTGCAGACACATTCTGGCTAGTTTTGGCCGATGGAAGATATCAGTGGGAGACTGGAGGACAAGATGCCCGGGCTTTTCCACCCCTCTCATTTGCCTGGGCTGGGGAGAGTCCTCTCTGGCAGTGGTTGTGTCTCATCATGGTTACCGGCTTTTGTAGGATGGCCCTCCGTGATTGTTCCAGCTAATCCTGGGCAGTCAACTCATGAAACCAGCTCTTACTGCACAACTTGGCTTTTAGGATTGATCCTCTCATCTCCTCCTCTTCTAGTCCCTCTAGACCTAAGGGCGGTCACAGATTCCTTTTGTTACTAATTTCTGGGTTGTCTCAAGGACCCATCTTTGGTTTTTCAGCTCTTCCAAACACGTTTTATGTCTTTCTGTTGGGTTACCGGACATAGCCCTTGATCTTTACAGTAGGATGTTTAGTGATTTTAGCAATTTGGATAGATACGCAGAGACCTGTGAGTTTTTTTCTATATGTAGCAGGTACATAGTAGGTGCCTTAGCCCATTTGGGCTGCTGTAATAAAATGCCACAGACTAGGAGGCTTATAAACAACAGAAATTTATTTCATGTAGTTCTAGAAAGCTAGGAAGTCCAAGTCAGAGTGCCTGTATGGTCATGTTCTGGTGAGAAACTTATTCCTTGTTCAGAGCTGATGGCTTCTCACTGTGTCCACACCTGATGGAAAGGGCTAAGGAACTCTAACATTTCTTTAATAAAAGTGTTGATCCCATTCATGAAGGCCAGACTCTTATGACCTAAGCACCTCCCCACCTCCTAATATAATCACATTGGGCATTAGGATTCCAACATGGATTTGGGGGGTACACAAACAGACTGTAACAGTAGGCAATGCAGAAGTTTCTGGAATCGTGTTGCTTCAAATGCAGGGAGTAAAGCTTTGTTTCTTAGATCACTTCTAAGGATTTGCATGTTTTAGACAAAGATTTGTTAGGCTGTAGCTCTTCCCTTATCAAAATTCCTGCACTCCTTCTCTGTAGCTGAAATGTACACAATTTTTTTTAGTCGATAAGCGAAAGGATAGAGGAAGAGAACATGACGGTCTGTACATCCCTCTTGTCAGCTCAGAAAATTTCCTTCAACTTCAGACTCTTCTGCATTGATTTTTAACTTTCATGGAATTAGGAACAGCTCTTTTCAAAAAGTAGGAGTGTTGGTAGGAACTGGTAGGTTGGTAGCACAAGTAAGACTGGTGCTGTTAGGTATAATAAATTCTAGGGAAGAGCATATGTATGAAAGATCTTTCTCCTCCTGCTCTGATCTTCTCTTTCACAAGGAGAAATATTAAAAGTATTGATTTCTGCCATGAAAATGTTATCAAGAATGAGTTGCTCAAAGTGTTCTGTATGTGTACTAATCTTAAGTAGTGAAAGTGCCAGAAGGAATGTTTAAGAACACCAGGTTTCCGCTTGGCCAAATAATTCTCTTATTTACTACTTGATAGTTATTTGATAGCTGTAATCCCAGGGATTGGATTGAGAGCATTTACTGCCAGGCTCTATTTTCAATTGCTTCTAATTTCTTCAGGCTCCCTTGAGAGAGCACGAAATCAGTTAATTAGGCAATGGTGATTCTAAACAGATGAGGATTGATGTCTTCCATTTAATAGTATCCTTCTTGGTAAAAGAAGATGTTATTTTGGAGATAAAGGGCCAGAGAGACAGCGTCTGTTAATTTCCATGATGCTCAAGATTCACAGCCCAGAACATAGTTTCTTGTGTAAAGAGAAACTCACAACAATGATGACAACACAATTCTCCTAAGTTTCAATGAGAGAATATTTCCTGCCAGGAACTTCGTGACCTTCACATAACTTAAATTTATGGTTTGAGATAATTTTTTTGAAGGGAAAAGTAAATTGGTACTAAACTCTGGTATTGGCTCCATGTTTCTTGGACATACTCTGTAAACATTTTGCAAAGATTATTTGGAAAAGTTCTTCACAACTTTATATACATATTTTTTTACTAGTTTCATTGCCAAAATAAATTAGCCCAGGGTCAGTAACTGTCTTTCAGTCTCTGTCTGCTTCTTTTTATTTTTTTAAACATTTGGAAATCTTATCTGGGGAAGTCACCCAGACCAGTGGTGTTTCTATTGAATTAAAGACTTGGAAGCTAAAGTTTCAGCTCAGTAAACATTTGCTTATCATCTACTTTGTGCTAGGTATTTGGGATATAAGATGAGTAAAGCAAGTCCTTAAGATAGTAGTTTCTCGAATTTTAGCATTTATCAAAATTACCTGGAGAGCTTGGTAGGTCCCAGCCCCAGAGTTTTTGATTCAGCAGCTTTAAAAGGGAATCCCAAATTTACATATCTAAAAAGTTCCCCGGTAATGCTGATGCTCTTGGTCTACAAATCACAAAAAGAACATAAAAGCATATGATTAAAATGTGATTTGTATGCCTGAAAATTCACAAGGATATAAGGTGGGATAAATGAAAGAATAATTAAATCCATTGTCAGAGGGGGAGGTTGATCAGGAAAAGTTTCAGGAAAGGATGATACCAGAGCAGGATTTGGTAGCATGAATGGGAACTCAGAGAGGAACAATAGAGGATAGAGAGAAAATTTTTTTTAAGTACCAACATATAGAAATAGACAGAGACATGCCAGAGCATGATTTATTCATTCATTTAACACATTTTCGTAATATCCATTACATCTTGGGAATAAATAGTAAAAAAATAATATGTTTACAAAAATACTCATTGATAGATCCCTTGGGCAAAGCATGAGGAGCTGAATGCCATGACAGAAGATGGGCCTGGAAATATGGTTGAGGGCCATTAGTGATTTATCGATGACATGTACCTGCTAAGGAGCTTGGATTTCATCCTCTCAGTAATGAGTATTTTGGGAAGATAACTATGGTAGCAGTGGAGAATGGATTGGAGGGAAACAGAATAAGACCAAAGTAAGAAAGTTCAGTAGGAGAGTTATTGCAGTAATCTGATCAAGAGATGATGAAGGACCCAGCAAATTTTTACTTCATTTTCAAGTCATACGACATATAAACATAGCTTTTTTTGCATTTTCTTTCTCCGTAAACTCACCACCTAGCTTCCTTTCCAATTAGAATGTTAATTGTTTAGAGGCTAGATGATGAGTTTTTTATTAAATCCTATATGGTTACACATGGGTTCAATCAGTAGAAAGGAACAAGTATTCTTGCATAACCATCTAAGCAAGTAATAAGGATTAATTTAGACAATAAGGAAAATAAAATTGGGGGATTTTTTTGAATATTTTAAAAACCACCTTTAAATAAGTGATTTCCTGCTAAGTTCTTGTCCCTAAATTTAGCCAGTGGCCCTATTGCCATTCTAAATTTAAAACTGTCTTCAGTTTATGGAATAGCTGAGGACATTGGTAAAATGGTATGTAGAATATAGAAGACAGCCTGTCTTTCCTCCTGTGAACTCCAAAGATTATCCAATCAAGGTGATGAGAACCACACAGGAGACTGTCCTCATACCCAAATTCTTTTAGGTCAATTCATATCTGATTATATTTTCCGTTTTTGCCATGCCAAAATGTCCCATTTGATGAAAATGTAGCTTCAGTATTTGTGGTAAGCAGAATTTATAAAATAACATTCCAAAGACGTCCTGCTCTAATCCCTAGAATCTGTGCACAGGAATTGTCACTCTCCTGACTATACTATGCTATGACATAGCAGACCTTAAGATAGGGAGAGTATCTTTCTGGACCTGATCTAATCACACAAACCATTAAAAGCAGACAGTTTTCTCCAGCTGATTGCAGTAGGAAAAGTCAGGGGAATTCAAAGTATGAGAAGTATTCAAGGATTCAATGCTAGTTTGAGGATGGAAAGAACTACATGAGAAGGAACGTGGGTGGCCTCTAGGATCAGTGAGTGGCCCTTTATTGACAGCCACTAAGAAGAAGGGAATCTCAGACATACAACTACAAAGAACTGGGTTCCATCAGCAACCTGAGTTAGCTTTGTTGTAGCCTGAATTGTGTCCCCCAAGATTATATGCTGAAGTCCTATTCCTTAGTGCCTCAGAATGTGACTGTATTTAGAGATAGGATCTTTAAAGAGGTAATTAAATTCAAATGAGATCACTAATGTGGGGCTTAATCCTATACGGTGTTCTTATAAGAGGAAATTAGGACACCAACATGCACATGCAGAAGACCAAATGAAGAAAGGTAGAAGATGGCCATCTGTAAATCACCCCTGACAGCACCGTGACCTTGAAATTCTAGCTTCTAGAGCTGTGAAGAAAGTAAATTTCCGTTGTTTAAGGCACTCAGTCTGTGCATATTTTTTATTGCATCTTTAACAAACTTGGAAATAGATTTCTCCCTAGCTAGGCTGACACCATGATTTTGGTCTTTGGTCTTTGTTTTCCATGAGTGGAGAACATAGAGAAGCCTATCTGGACTTCTGACCTATAGAACTGTGAGATAATAAATGGATGTTTTAAGCCACTAAATTTGTGGTAATCTGTTATATAGCAATAGAAGACTAATAAAATATCCTAAATAATTAAGTCATGAATGTATAATTTAAATATTTTTAATTGTATTTTATGATTTTTACATCTTGAAAATGTGAATATAATATATTATTTACTTTGGTAGAAACATAACTGACTTAGAATTAGTAGACTTGTTCAAATTAAAAAAATATGTTGACATTTTTCTCTGTGGTGAGAACAAAGGGAATCCCATAGCAATCTTTATTGCTGTAAACCAAGTTTCTGCTCAGGCTTCTTATGGGAGGTGCTGATGCCAAGTCTGAATTGAAGTAAGTCAGGATTTGAGGGAGAAAGAGTCAGGGGCTGCAGTTGGTAAAGATTGGTACTAGATGATTGCTAAATTAATCTTTAACTCTCCGTAATTCAATATATTTTAATTCTCATAAGTTAATTATTACTTTTTAAAGATATAACTCAGAAAATCACAAATTACCAGATAAATTAAAAACACATACCGGAGTGAATATCTTTCGTGAGTCCCACAAATCCGAACCCCAGGACAAGTTCAGCAAAGTTATACCATGAAGTGTATCACCTATGACCTGTGGCTTTCCAAGAATTTCCTTCTAAAATATATTATAGCCATGAGGTTTAAATGGGCCCCTCCTACTTGGTTGACTGACCATACCAAGTTAAAGATAAATTTGTAGTTTTAGAAATGAAAACCAATGATCAAGGAGCACTTTTATTTCTGTTATAAATCACCACTACAGAGGAGATAGATGGCATCAAGTGCCGTATTTGTGGGACTGTGGGGAATATTTGAGTTTTTGTCACATACTGCAATTTCCTCTGAATAATTTTGGAGTCTGAGTAAGCAAGTCATAAACATTTATCAAAATAACATGTCTGTCTCATTTTTCCTAAAAAATGACTTATCTTTTGACTTATATTTGGGAGTAACTAATTTTTTCACTTCCTGATCATTGTTCACTTGCTCATAAACTTGATAAATTTCAGTTAACCATTCCCATCTGTTTATCTACTTTGTGGATTATTATGCATAATTGCTCATTTTTCATACTCTTTATTTGAGTGCTTTCCTAATCCTAAACTTTTCTCACAAGATCTGAGGCAAGAATTTAAAAAAAATGAGAGTGAGAAATAAAATTGGCTGGTGGGAGGATTCATAACAACTCTAGAAGAGGTTTGAGATAGAGAGTGATATCATTGGCTTACCTTTGTTCACTGACAGCACATAGAATGCACATGGCATTTATTGTTCAAATGAATGGGAATTCTGGGTTACTTGTGGGCTTTATTTCATTAGTCAGCTTGAACTGTTTCTTAGATATATATTGACTCCTATGTATATTTTCTCTTTTTGAATTTTCTATTTATATATTTTGTCATTCTATTGATTTACATTTTTATTATTAACCTGTAAAACATTATATATATGTATTATATATAATAGTAAAACTGTACCACAAATGTTGCAATTATTTATTTTAGTTTAGTTTATGTCATTACTTTTTAAAGTATAAAACTTTTACATATGTAAAAAATTTTTGCTTGACATCCAAGAAAGACCTTCCCTACTTAGAGCTCAGATATTCACCTATATTGTTCCATTTAAATATATTATTTTAAAACAGTTAATACATTCATCCATTTGGCATTTAGTGTATTGTTTGACATTAGGATCTAACGTAACCCTTTTTTGGTAAATCAGCTCATGTATTTAGTTGCAGGAAATTCACTCTGGCTGTTTGAGCAGAAAAGAAATTTATTAAATGACTATTGGGTAGATCACAGAATCACCAAGAGGTTTGGAGAAACAATGTGGAAGCTGTGAAGATAGCAAAGTCCAATACTAGGCTTCAAATCTTTCTAAGGGCCCACTGCTTCTCTGGCTGAGTACTGAAACCTGCAGTTCCCACAATTAAGCCACCAGCACTGAACATTGTATATTCCAGTCCCTTGCAACCTAAGACACTCAATCTTGCCACAGAAGCCACTGCAGACAGAGAGAATTCTCTGTGTTTCCTGTTTCTTTGGTGTACTGGTTCTCCATTCAAAATCTAGGGCAAGTGTGTGTGTTATCTACCAGAGTCTAGGGCATAGCTCATACTCTAGCTCAAGGGAAATTAGCAAACACTTGCATTTTCAATCCCAATAGTGGGAGGGAATTTTTCTGTCTCCAAATATCACATAGTGGAGAGATTCAGGTGCTGGGATTATATACAACTGACCCCTGAACAACATGGGTTTGACTGTGCATCCATTGTTACATGAATTTTTTTCCAATATAGTACAGTACTATAAATGCATTTTCCTTACATTTTTCTTAATAACATTTTCTTTTCTCTAGCTGTATTGTAAGAATATGGTATAGAATACATATAACAAAATATGTGTCAATCAACTGTTTATGTTATCAGTAAGGATTCTGGTCAACCGTAGGCTATTAGTAATCAAGTTTTGGGGGAGTCCAAAGTTACACATGGATTTTTGACTGCACAGAGTTTGGCATCCCAATCCCTGTGTCATTCAAGGGTCATCTGTAGTCTTCTTTCTTGAAACTATAGATAAGTACATCATTATATACATTAACCATACTTGCAATATACTTTTTTTAAAAAAAGATTTTATTTATTTATTTGAGAGGGAGGGAGTGAGAGATCACAAGTCTGGGGGAGGAGGCAGAGGAAGAGGGACTCCCTGCTGAGCAGGGCTGTACCCCAGGACTCTGGGATCATGACCTGAGCTGCAGGCAGATGCTTAACCGACTGAGCCACCCCTTCTTTTTTGGTTTGTGAGGAATATTGGGTTGTAGAGAAAGGGACCATGGGTATGAATATATGCTACTCTTTGTGAAGAGTTGAAAATATCTTTGTGCTATAACTGCTGGTTTTGAATTCCATCTTTGCTATAACCAGCTCTGTGATCTTAACGAAATTAATTAACATCTCTCTCTGCCTTAGTTTATCTGTTAACTGGGTATATCAATATCCACTATGTTGTCATGATTATAACTGAAATGAGGGTGAAGTGCATCATAGCACAGTGTCTGGCACAGAATATGCACTTAATAAATGTTATCATTATAAGTTACAGTCGTTATGGATGGGTTCGGTTTCTTTCTGCTGCAACTGGACTTTTGTCTTTGGTCATCTACTTTGGCCTATTAAAAACATCAATGAAAGTTGCAATTCTTTTTTTTTTTTTGCAGGGTGGGGAGGGGCAGTGGGAGAGGGAGAGAGAATCTTAAGCAGACTCCACACCCAGTGTGGAGCCTGGTGCCAGGCTTGATTTCACAAACCTGAGATCAAAACCTGAGCTGAAATCAAGAGTTGGACACTTAACCGACTGAGCCACCAAAAGTGTAATCTTATTGAGAAGCTGGTGACAATTTCAACAGATACCAAATTGAAAAATCACTTCTCTCACAATGTTTTAAGGTCTGTGTAACCTCATCATGCCATTATGGGGCCCTATTTTGGGGGTTTAAGATAGATAGGAATATAAGATATATCCCAATTCTGTGTGACAGTTATTTTTAACTATGAAATTTTCAAATATATACAAAATTAGAAAAACTAGTTTGTTGAATCACTATTTTCACTCAGATTTAATTACCAAGATTTTGCCACATTTGCTTTATCTAAGTTAAATTAATACATTACATTTGATTGGAAGTGAGCCCTAGAAGTTTTCATAGATGCATGTTTAATTTTTTGGTAAGAATATTTCAGAAGTGGAACTGAATGCTTCATACTGTATCATGGCAGGAAGCATACAATATCTGGTTGTCTCACTTTTATAATGCTAAGAATGATCATTGATTTTAGGTGGTGAAAGCCTGATGACTCCATTATAATTCTTTTTTTTTTTTAAAGATTTTATTTATTCATTTGACACAGAGAGAGAGATTACAAGTAGGCAGAGAGGCAGGCAGAGAGAGAGGAGAGAGGAGGAAGCAGGCTCCCTGCTGAGCAGAGAGCCCGATGTGGGCCTCAATCCCAGGACCCTGGGATCATGACCTGAGCCGAAGGCAGCGGCTTTAACCCACTGAGCCACCCAGGCGCCCGACTCCATTATAATTCTTATGAACACTGTCATCTAATGGTTTAACACAATGATGACTTTTTGTGACTCAAATATTACTTAAGAGGTACAAAATTTTTCTAAGTTTTTTTACACATTTAATAGTTGGAATTTTCTTATCATTTAGAGCTATTTGGATACTCTGATTATATAGGAAAGCCAGGAAAAAGGCAAAGTAAAAGCTCAATATTTTATTTAATAGCAATATTCAGATAGTCAAAATAAGGAGTTAGTGTCCTAGTTGCTTTCAGTGGTGTCCAATAAGGTTTTTATTTGCTGTTTATCTGTTTAATTTTCAGTAAGACATAGGATTTTGTTTGCGAGGCAAATAACAAACCATTCAATAAACTTTTATGCTTTTTTCCTGGTTTTTGTTTTGCTTTCCCATCATGTTTATTCATATACATATATACATTCTATCGTTCTCGCTCTTTTTTTTAAATTGAGATACATTTGACATATAACATTATATTAGTTTCAAGTATATAATGTAATGTTCAATATTTGTATATATTGGGAAATGATCACCACAATAAGTCTAGTTAACATCCATCAACATAGTTACAAACATGTTTTTCTTGTGATTATGACTTTTAAGATCTACTCTCTTAGCAATTTCAAATATGTAATACAGTATTATTAACTATAGTCACCATGCTAGACATAATGTCCCTAGGACTTATTTATTTTATAAACAGAAGTTTGTACCTTTCGATCATCTTTACACATTTTACCCACACTCCACCTTGTCTACCAACACCTGCAGCCTCTGTTCTCTGTGTTTATGTTTCTTGGTTTGTTGTTGTTGTTATTGTTGTTTTTTAGAGTCCACATATAAGTAAGATTATATGGTATTTGTCTCTCTCTATCTCACTTATTAATTTAGCATAATGCCCTCAAGGTCCGTCCATGTTGTTGCAACTGGCAGGATTTCCATTGTATATATACCTACCTTTTTTATTCATTCATCCAGCTATGGACACTCAGGTTGTTTCCATGTCTTAGCCATTGTAAATAATGCTGCAATGAACATGAGGGTGTTCATTATTAATTGGTGATCTAATTAGTGATTTCTTTTTGAATTAGAGCTTTTTTAGTCCCTAGTTCTGGGAATATAGTCCCAGAAGTAGAATTGCTGGATGATGTGGTAGTTCTATTTTTAGTTTTTGGGAGAACCTCCATACTGTTTTCCTTAGCAGCTACATCAGTTCACATTTCCACCAACAGTGCACAAGGATTCTCTTCTCTACATCCATGCTAACACTTGTTATTTCTTGTCTTTTTGATAAGAGCCATTTTAATAGGTATGAGGTGATATCTCATTGTGACTTTGATTTGCATTTCTTTGATGATTAGTGGTATTGTATACCTTTTCATATACCTGTTGGCCATTTATATGTCTGCTTTGGAAAAATGTCTATTCAGATCCTCTGTGTATTTTTAAATTGGATTGTTTGTTTTTTTGCTATTGAGTTTTAAAAGCATGTTTTTTTAAAAATACATTTTCTATATTAACCCCTTATCAGATATATGATTTGCAAATATTTTCTCCCATTCCATAGTTTGCCTTTTCATTTTGTTGATTGTTTCCTTTGCTGTGCAAAAGCTTTCTAGTTTGATGTACTACTATTTTATTTTTGCCTTTATTGCCTTTGCTTTTGGTATTAAATACAAAAATCATCATGAAGATCAAAGTCAAGGAGCTCACTGCCTATGTTTTCTTCTAGATAGCAGTTTTATGGTTTTAGGTCTTATATTTATATTTAATCCATTTCAAGTTGACTTTTGTGTATGGTATAAGATAGTGGCGCAGTTTCATTCTTTTGCATGTCACTGTCCAGTTTTCCCAACACCATTTATTGGAGAGGCCATCCTTTCCCCAGTGTGTATTCTTGGCTCCTTTGTCATAAATTAATTGACTATCGGTAGACATATTTCTGGGCTCTCCAAGCTGTTTTGTTAACCTATGCATCTGTTTTTATGCCAATACCATACTGTTTTGATTACTATAGCTTTGAAATATAGTTTGAAATTAGAGAGTGTGATGCTTCTAGCTTTGTTCTTCTTTCTCAAGGTTGTTTGGCTATTCAGAGTCTTGTGATTCCATACAAATTTTAGGATTGCTTGTTCTGTTTTTTTTTTATTTTTGTGGGGGGGATGTGTAGCTTTCTCTATTTTATATGAATTTTTATATAGTTGGTATGTGTTAGTCAATAGCATTCAAAGTTTTTTTGATGTTCAGATTTTTCCATCTTTGGTTAATGGTAGCCGTTTCATATGGACTCCTGTGTTCTTTTGATATGGCCTATTAGAAATGAATTACATTGTGCATTGTACAGTGCAACAGAGTCTAGTAGTAAGTGATAAATTCTGAGTATGCAATAATTTTCAATAAATTATACAAAAGTATAAAATCACATTGTTAAAAAAATATTTGGAGTAACACATAACAGTCAATAAAATACAACACATTTACTGGTAAATTGAGTTCCATGGCACACATAGTACATATTCTAGCACTTTATCTCAATGAATATTGGTGACTAAAAAGCAATCCACCAGATAAAATAAATGTGGACAAGTCTACATAGATTATGCAGGTGATGAAATATCTCAGTAAACTTTGATACACGTTAAATAGCAAAATAAAATACATTTACATGAATTCCTACACAGTTAGCAAAAGTATGTTAAAAATGATTATTCTTTAAAGATTTCTTTATTTTAGAGAGAGGGAGTGCATGTATGCATGTGCTAGTAGGGGGAGGGTTAGAAGGAGAGGAAAAGGAGCCTCCCCCCTGAGCACAGAGCCCTATATGGAACTTGAACCCATGATCCCAAGACAATGACCTGAGCCAAAACCAAGAGTTGGTTGTTCAACCTACTGAGCCACCCAGATGCCCCAGAAAACAAATTATATGATGAAATAACAGGTACAAAATATAAAGCAAAAAGTAATTTTGAAGGAATTAGTGTCATTCTCATGCATACAATAAAGGCAAATATTCCAAGATATATCAGAATATTTCATTGAATATTAGTATGAAGCCAAGAAAGGAAAAATGTAAGAATTCTAATGGAAAATTTGTGTTCAATGAAGATCATAGTATATAAGAAACAGCAAACAATAAAGATTTTAATTATATTCAAAACCTAGAATACAATAATCTTCAAAACCATATATAATTCCAATTACAAAGCTAGATAATCCATCATCTCTGTAGAAATCTTGTCATCACTGTCTTCAAACTATTATTTTGTCAGTGCTCTCACTGTATCCAATTGAAAAATCTATACCAATAAACTGGAACCTAATTTTATAGTATATCTCATTACTTTTGAGAGCTGGATTACAGGGGTAATAAGTAATAAACCTAAACATAGGGGAATAAATCCAAATCTAATTGTTTTAAATTAACATATAACGTATCATTTGCTTCAGGGGTACAGGTCTGTGAATCACAAGTCTTACACAATTCACAGCACTCACCATAGCACATATCCTCCCCAATGTCCATAATCCAGCCACCCCATCCCTGCCCCTCATCCCCCAGCAACCCTCAGTTTGTTTCCTAAGAGTCTCTTATGGTTTGTCTCCCTTCCCGGTCCCATCTTGTTTCATTTTTTCCCTCCCTACCTCCCACAACCCCCTGCCCTGCCTCTCAAATTCCTCATATCAGAGAGATCATATGAGAATTGTCTTTCTCTGACTGACTTATTTCACTTAGCATAATACCCTCTAATTCCATCCACGTCATTGCAAACGGCAAGATTTCGTTTCTTTCGATAGCTGCATGGTATTCCATTGTATATATATATACCACATCTTCTTTAGCCATTCATCTGTTGATGGACATCTAGGTTCTTTCCATAGTTTGGCTATTGTGGACATTGCTGCTGTAAACATTCAGGTGCACCTGCTCCTTTGGATCACTACATTTGTATCTTTAGGGTAAATACCCAGTAGTGTGATTGCTGGCCACACACTTGATTTTGGGTGTATTTTGGTCTGTTAGAAGAAACTGCATCCCAAAATTTTAAAGAAAGAAAATCTTATATATATACAAAAATAAGGGTAAACACGATGAAGGGATAGAATATGACTGTAAAGATAAAAATTAAAAAAGGATTCTGAAAAAAGAACTGATAAGATAAAAAGTTGGTTGAAAAAAGAAAAAAAAAAGAGGAAAGAATGTGATCAGGCTGGAGACTAGAATAAGCCATGCACTAGATTTAGGGTATATATTGATCTATTAGAAGAAATATCCCAAAATTTTAAAGAAAGAAAAACCTATATATGTACAAAAAATAAGGTTAAATACAATGAAGGTATAGAATATGACTATAACAATGAAAATTTAAAAAGATTTTTTAAAAGGTATTAAGATAAAGTAGTTAAAATAGGAAAGAAGAAAAATTAAAAAAATAAAATAAGAAAAAATTAAATTTAAAAAATGTAACTGAAAAACTAAAGCATCATGGGAAAAAAACCATGAGTTCTATGTTCTGTATTCCTGTAGCTCTGAAGTTTTGTAGTTCTCATTTATCAGTGAGCTTGGTCTTGTCTGGATGTTCTTGTTGATCTTCTGGGGGAGAGGTCTGTTGCAGTGATTCTCAAATGTCTTTGCCCGAGATGGAATTGCACTGCCCTTGCCAGGGGCCAGGCTAAGTAATTAGCTTGGGTTTTTCTCCGAAGCTTTTGTTCCCTGAACAATTTCTGTACAGCTTTGGAGGACGGGAATGAAGATGGCAGCCTCCCAATCTCTGGCCCCGTAGGAGCTGAGAGCTCGGGGCCCCACTCCTCAGTGCGCCCTCAGAGAAAAGCAGTCAATCCCTCCAGTCTCCTTGGTCTCCAGCCGTGATCCAAGCTCACCTGGCCTGTGACCGAGCGTTTCTATCTCTGGTGCACGGCCCTGTTTGGAGTCTCCAAACCCAGCAGATACCTACAGCACGATCCTGTGCCACTTCTCCCAGAGGAGGAAGAAGGGTGTCTCCCTGAATCTGCCACTTTTGGGGTCCCTGCTTGAAGAGCAGTGGCCTGACTGTGCTTTGGATCATGGTAAGGTAACTCTGAGCTGATAGCCCACTGCTTGGCTCTGTCTCTGCAGCCAGCCTCCCTGCTCTGATACCTGGGAGCTCTGCTACCCTCAGACACCTCTAGTCTTTTTGTCACCCCACGGGTCCTGAGACCACACTGTCCCCATGAGGGCTCCACCTGCTGCTTAGCCTTTGGAGGGATGCCCCTCAGTGGAGCAGACTTCTAAAAGTTCCGATTTTGTGCTCCACTGCTCTACCACTTGCCGGGAGCTGGCCCCTACCCCCACGGTCTATCTTCCCATATATACCTTGGATTCACTTCTCCACATGTCCTACCTTCCAGAAAGTGGTCTATTTTCTGTTCCTAGAATTGCTGCTCTTCTCTTCGATCTCCTGTTGGGTTTGTAAGTGTTCAGAATGGTTTGATAACTATCTAGCTGAACTCCTGGGACCTGATGATATTTTAGGTCCTCTACTCCTCCACCATCTTGCTCCTCTCTCCAATCCAAATCTAATTTTGATGAGTTGTTTGGTTTATGGCTTGCTATTTTTGGTGAAAACAACAGTACACACTTATACTAAAGAATGTGAATTTCTTTCTTTGCTGTGATGCTTTCCTTTGCTTTGTTCCTCTTTCAAAGATTTTATTTACTTATTTATTTAAGAGAGAGAAAGAATGCATAAGCAGGGGGAGGGGCAGAGGAAGAGGGATCCTACAAAGGAGGAGACTTAAGGGGGGGGCACTGGGGCAGTGTGGGGAGGTCTCAGTCCCACAACTCTGAGATCATGATCTGATCCAAACCCAACAGTTGAGCACTTAACTTACTAAACCACCCAGGTGCCCAATGATCTGCTCCCCTTTTAGAGATAATATTATCACTACTGGAATTAGTAGGTTAGTAGTCTTTGAGGACCATCCCAGACCTATCAGCTGTGAATGGCCTTCTAACCATAATATAAGATTTTCACATACAGTTTTTGTACTTGTTGAAAATACCGATGGTATGCTGGAGGATAGAATTGTTTTCTTCAAAGTACCCAGATGTAGAGATTGTCAGGGATAGTCATATATTCCCTAGTCTCATACGAATTAGCCCTGTAAGCAGTAAGTTTAGGGATAGTCATATATTCCCTAGTCTCATACGAATTAGCCCTGTAAGCAGTAAGTTCGAAAGTCAGTGTTCCCCAGAACAGTATATAAAACACCCTCTTTAAACTTATGAAGAAGATTTTAAAAATATTATTACACAATGAAGACACAGATCAGACCCTTAGCTTTAAGTGATTTCTGATACTCCAGTGAATGCCTTCTCATTTTGGTTTAAGATAGTGTATTAAGAGGGGTTCTCCAGAGAAACAGAACCAATATACATAAAAAGCAATTTTTTTATGGAGAATTGGGTCACAGGGTTATGGAGCTAAGAAGTCCCATGATCTGCTCTCTGCCAGCCAGGAACGCAGGACAACTGAGGGTATAGTTCTAGTCTGGGTCTGAAGCCATGAGACCCAGGAGTGCTATTGGTGGGAGTCTCAGTAGTCTGAAGGCAGGAAAAATGGTTGTCCCAGCTCATTCAATCAGGCCAAGAGAGCAAATTCTCCCTTTCTCAGCTTTTTTTTTTGTCTTATTCAGATCCTCAACTGATTGTTTGGTGCCCACCTATATTGGAGATGGCAATCTGCTTTACTCAATCTACCGTTCTACACACTGATCTCATTCAGAAACACCCTCACAGATATACCCCCAAAATAATGTTTAACTAAATATTTGGGCACTCCATGACCAGTCAGATTGACCTATCAAATTAATCATCACAATTAGGTTGGTTAAGCTAAAAATAGTAAGATATATATGTACTCCTATGTTATTTTCCCTAGAAAATATTTTCTAGATCATCCTGAGGATTTTTAAGCTCTGGGGTATTTGCTAACAAATTCTGAAACTGCAATGGATCCTTCATGTTCAGGACTTCTTCATTCCTGTGTAACTTTGCAAACATAGTATTGTAGGCAAATCCAGTGTTTCATCAACTTTGATGCAAATGGATTGTTCTCAAATTACCACTTATATAGTGGGGGTAATTTGTGTGAGTATATATTCAAGTTCCGATATATTCTTTTGGGGGTGGGGGAATAGCATGCAGAAATTGATGACTTCTGAGTGGAAAAGCATGCAAATAAATTCAAATTGCACAAACAAAACCGAAAGTGAATTCTCATTCTTAGTAGTACATTTCCAAAATAAGGCTGATACTGTTTGGTCTAGTGGAGTGGACTTTGACATAGCAACATATAAGTCATCCTTGGCCTTGAATTGATGGTGAATATTGGCATTTTTTAAGAGTCAAAATTTCTGAAAGTCCTGACTCATAGATGTATATAAAAGCAAAGAGAATAAAAGCTCCTAAACTTTACTTTGCTGGGTTAGAGTGAGCTGCTGTTGGAACATAAGAACTGAATAAGGCAGCTCATGTTGAACTTGGGTCTCTTCATTTACTTAGTTCTCAAGGCAATGGAGTTGTCTTTGACAACATTTGCACACTGATGCCGTGTCAGCAAGGAATGGACTTACATATGGATTATGATTTCAGTGTTAAGGTCCAAGAAATTGAAGAAAACCTCAGAAAAGTTCTGGGGGGTGGAGGGTTCCAACTCTGCCTGCTGAGAAATCAACAATGATTTGTCAGTCTCAACTTCATCCTGTGGAAGCACTTTTCTTTGGCATCCTGGCCAAAAATTGCTCATGATTTTTTAGCAGCAGGGCTTTGGGTCAGAAGATTTACCTCATACGCATGGCCAGAATACTTGCCAAGTAAGCCAAGGAATGAATGAATATTTCCCTTTCAAATTGCTCCCAGTGGGCTTTTATTTTTCTCTTTTATGTTGAGGTTTAATCAGGTGCATTGACTTGTCTCCTGGAATGCCAATGGGTATCTAGTTTAAAAGAAATTATAATCTTATTTTACATTTTGACCAAAACTCCCCAAAAAAGTGGTGCTTCAGAGATCTGGCTCTGATGAAACTGACAACTTTTATAGCAGCAGAAAAGACTTCTTTCAGTATTATTGGCCAAGTCTTTGATACCAGTGCAAGACAATCTGTACAGCAACACATTCCAGGGTCATGGGTTGCTCCTCTCTTTACCAAAGCAACGAAACTAGATGTATTTTCAAGCATCACAGGTGCTCCATTGTGCACAAAATTCCTGAATTTTCTTTCAGCTTAAGTGTTTCTTGGCAAAAAGAAATACTCATTGTCAAAAATTAGGTTGACAGTCCTTAGAGTTTCTAAGAGGGGCTCACAAAATAAGAACCCGTACAAGAGTTCATTTGTCCTTACAGATATCAAGTAGTTTTATCTGGTAAAGTGATGAAAGGAAAAGATTTTCCATCATGATTTGACTCAAAACAGAAGAAATGTCCATAATTTTGTATTAGATAATAGGATTTTACGGCAACACACTTTTTAAAATTAAATTCAATTAATTAACATGTAGTGCATTATTAGTTTCAGAGTAGTATTACTAGTGTATTATTAGTATCAGTCTTATATAACACCCAGTGCTCATTACATCACGTGCCCTCCTTAACATCCATCACTCAGTTACCCTAGTCCCCCACCTGCTACCCTCCAGCAACCCTCAGTTTGTTACCTGTAATTAAGAGTCTCTTATGGTTTCTTTCCCTCTCTGATTTCATCCTGTTTATTTTCCCTTCCTTCCCCTATGATCCTGTTCTGTTCCTTAAATTCCTCATATCAGTGAGATCATATGAAAATTGTCTTTCTCTGATTGACTTATTTCACTTAGCTTAATACCCTCTAGTTCCATCCACATCATTGTAAATGGCAAGATTTCATTTTTTGGATGGCTGATAGTATTCCATTGGATATATATCCCACATCTTCTTTATCCACTCATCTGTTGATGGATATCTGGGTTCTTTCCATAATTTGGCTATTGTGGACATTGCTGTTAGAAACATTGGGGTGCAGGTGCCCCTTTGGATCACTACATTTGTATCTTTAGGGTAAATACCCACTAGTACAATTGCTGGGTCATAGGGTAGCTCTATTTTCAACTTTTTGAGGAACTCCCATGCTGTTTTCCAGAGTGGCTGTACCAGCTTGCATTCCCACCAACAGTATAAGAGGGTTCCCCTTTCTCCGCATCCTTGCCAACGTCTGTTGTTTCCTGACTTGTTAATTTTAGCCATTCTGACCAGTGTGAGGTGGTATCTCATTGTGGTTTGATTTGTATTTTCCTGATGCTGAGTAATAGCAACACCCTTGATTTTAATTTTTTGGTACACAAATCAGCTTGACAATATATATGGCACACATGTCAACACAGTCTCTAATCATGATCTGCTGCTTTTATCTGTCAATGTGATCAGTAACTTTGTAGGTTGCTTCAAAACAAACTTTGGGTGTTGGGGCAAATTGATGTTTCAGTAAAACAGTATTCTTTTCAAATTGAGTCTTCTTTTCATGGTTAATCCACTCTGCCCTTTGTACTTTCAGGATGGTGGCCACAGAGAATCATTTGCGCTTCTCTGGCTGAGTAACAGAACAATGCCCCAAATCTCCCTTGCTCAACAATATATATTCATTTTTCTCCTTACCATGTCTATAGGCCAGCTGAGGCAGCTCTTTTGCAGACCATGGAGTGGGTTTGGCTTTGCTCTACCTGTTCTTCCTTCTGGGACCAGTAGCTCCCACAGCCTGATCTTTTTATGGCAGATGTCAGGGACACTAGAGGTCAAGACAAACTATGAACACCCTTCAAAGCCTCTGCTTGAGGCATGCTTGCTAACACTCCATGCATGACTTTACCTCTTAACATTTTCCCCTCCTCTTCATTGTTTCAGTTATTTTAATTAGTGTAGCTATATATTCAAGTCTTATCAAGTCATGTGATTCCTCCCACTTTATTCATTTTCAGAATGTTCAGGCTATTCTAGTTCCTTTACCTTTTCATATAAGCATTAAGATAAATTCTTGATAAAAATTGCATTGATCCTCTGAATCATTTAGGGAAGTGACACCTTTAGTATGTATTAATGTGCTATGTACAAAATAGCTCATCCATGACAAAGATCTCTGATTTCATTCATCATGGTTTTGTAATTTTCAGCATACAGATTCTATTCTAGCTTAGTTAGGTTTATATCTAAGTATTTTGTTTTCTTTGGAGTGATTGTGTATGGTATTGTTTCCAATTTTATTTCAATTGCTTAGGAGCTTGTTTCTCAAACTTTTGCCATATACTTTAGGACTAATGTATAACACACACACACACACACACACACACACACACACACACACACACACACACACACATGGTGATCATGCAATAAGGCCTGTATAGTTTTTACTCTTGAATTTAGGTGATTTTTCTGGCCTGGTACTTAATAGTTATGTAAATTGTCTGGATGTTGGCAAAGAAGGTATACTTCTGTTTATAGAATATAAAACGAAATCTTACCACTTAATAAACTTCTTTGTGATCTTAAAATATGGTCTTACCTATTTTTAAATGCAATCTATAAAATAGAGTGATAGGTTCTAGTACCCGATTAAAATTAGGTTTCTTTTATTTATAAATTTTATTTTGTGAGTGTCATTTGCTTTATGCCTATTCCTTATAAACAAAAACATTTGTATCTTTTATTCTTACTTTTCTCTCAAAGCCTCTGTCATTTACCTACGAATTTAAGCCTTTTAGTTTTTATATTTACAATCAAAATTTACAGCTTAAAATTTTTTCCCTTTGTACTTGATGTGTTTTCTTTTCTACATTGCTGTTGCTTGCCAACTTTCCATCTTTTTATGTAGGGACAATAGTTTGCTTCTTTGTTTTTGAGTGATATGAAAGATGTCCACTCGTAGTTCTATGTTTACCTTCCATTTTTCTAAAAATCAAATAAAGACATCCCTAAAGGACAGGATATTTATTCACCCTATGTATCTCTCTTTCAACTTTATTTTTCCCTTCTGTTCCCTAGTCATTAAGATAATAGTAAATATAAATCTAGATTTTGTTAATAATGTAATATTTTATTTTATGCATGTTGACTTTAAAAGTATACTATTTCACATTTTTATTCATTATGTAACCATTTTAATTATAATAACATAACTACCTCAAACTTACTCTACGATAAGACTTTATTGTTCACCACTTACCCTTTGTAACCTGAATTCCCTATTTTTGAGTTCTTCACTTTATTTTGTCCCTTCTTTGGCTGGAAGTACATTTTTTAGTAATTTATTTAAGAACAGTACATATCTGGCCCATTTATGAAAGTAAGAGGAATTTTTTTCTATTGTCTTCGCATGATTGATTTCTTACCTGAATATATCTTTTTGGCAGCTCTGCAAACACAACTTGGTTGTCTTCTGAAATGTTGATAAGGTGACATATTGTTACATAGTCTAGGGTGAGATTAATTTTGTTGTCTTTTCCATTTGGCTATCTGGATATAAGAGAGACAGAAGAGCAGAGAGAGAGAGAGAAACAGGAGGGAGGAGAAAAGGAGGGGGGAGAGGAAGGGAAAGGGAAAGTGAGGGGAGAGGGATTATCCTTGTAAACTTTTCTGTAAACTATTTTGCTAGAATTTATCTAGGCATAGGTTACTTTTTGTCATCGGTTTTGACTAATAAATAGAGAACATTTCTAATCTGGCCCCTTTTTCTTCTTAGAAGAGTTGTTTTATTTTTTTTTAAAACCTGTAATAATTTTAATCATTCTATTTCATTAATTTCTGGGACCTTCTTTTGGACTCAGTACTACCTCACATCTTGGGTGTGTGTTCTCCTTTTCCCCTATTGCTCATCTTCTCTCTCAGATTTTTCCGCTTTATCTTTGTCTTCTCTGTGCTGGGAGAATTTTATAGCTATACATTGACAATACCTTTGACTTTTGACATATGGAATTTCTATTCTTCAGTCCCGTTGTGAAGATTTCAATTATTGACTGTACTTTTATCTCCTTGTGGAATTTCTTTGTGTCATCCATTTTCTTTTTCATGTCTGTTTCTATCTTTGCTTCTGAGCCAATGGTCTCTTTTTCTCATCTCGATTTTTCCATATAAGAAATTCCTATTTTGGGGGAGGCATGCTTTCCTTTTCCTTAATTAAATATGAAGCAGTTCATTTCTAAAAACTAATTTCTGGGTTTTATGACAAATTATTTTCAAAAGTAATCTTTTTGCTCGAACCTTCTTACCTTATTTTCAACCCATGGTAGATTGTTTTCTGTATACTCACTTAATTGTCCATGAGTGAGGAAAAGTTTACAGAAACTTAGTATTTGTGAAAACACAGGGTTTGTAGCTATTTCAAAATGGCCTATTGTCTGAATAATGGACATAACTTCCATGCCATTTTTTTTCCCCATCAAAGATTCAACCTTTGCAGATCTTGAGGACTGAGATGTGTAAACTCTCTAATTCCCACTGGACAGTTTTCTGAACCTGTGAGTAGATGGAGTATGTTGAATACCTCAGACCGTAGCACACACTGACCTATTTACTCTTCTAGTCTATTCCTCAGGCCACTTTGTGTTCACTATGAAGATTACAAATTGCAGAGTAGTATCACCCACCATGTTCCTCCACCTCTGGCCAATAATGCCAGGAATGCAGTTTCTGAATGTGTGTAAAAAGAAAGATTCTGAGAGCATGTGGAAAGGAAAAGGAATATATTACTGAACACCCCACTAGTGTAATTTTCATATGGTGAGGTAATAGCTCTTCATTTTTCTGTTTGGAACAGGCCCAGCATCTGAGTTGTGATTAGATGGTGGAGGAACAGTGATGGTGGGGTTTAAGTATATAGATGTGAGCTAATAAAAGCTTCCTTCAATCTGATTTTAGGATAGCTAGCTTCTACCCTTTGAGCCTATGAAGCACACATAAATATTTTACTGTGTTTCTCAACCTCAATACACCAACCTTATAGTTAGGAATTCATCCCAACTTCTGGATTAGTGTCTCTTCCCTTACATTTCACTAGAGCAGTGAATATTTTTTACTATACTACATTAAGTATTTTACTGGAAATTTGACATACGGGCTATTAATGAAATGCCATTGTTCAGCTGTTTTCAAAAGTTTAAAACATTTGCTCTATTTCTGAAATGAGATTTTTTTTTCCTGAAAGAAGCTTCTAGGTTTAATTAATTTGGGTGCCATAGATTTATATAATTTTCTCCTATAAACATTTCCCCCTTGATTTATAGTATAATTGAATTTAAATCGACTGGTTCTGAGCTTACACAAAACTTCCATATCCGGTCAGCAGTTAACTGTTGCTTGCCCTTTCTCAAGGGCCATGGGACTGACTCCACAGCAGTTTTGCCAGATTGAACCTTAAAGTTAGCTCCCATTAGATGCTTGGTACTAGCCAATTCAACCATGCCTGACATCCCTGTTTCTCTTGCTCATTGCCCCAAATGTAGTTTCCTAGCTCTTTTCTTTTCTTTGTTTCTCTTAATATTACCTTATGCTTTTTCTTCCCAAGTAGCTATTCCCCTAATTCTCACACAATTGTACATTCTGGAAGCATTATTTCATAGTAGCAAATTCTCTTCTATTTGCATCCTCTTCCCTGAGTGCTAGAAAGAAGAAACTTCTTTTATTTTCTTGCTTTAATTATTTAATAATCAGAAGGTTGTTTCAAACACATATCCTACACACACACACACACACACACACACACACACACACACACACACACACACGTTTCATGATAGCCATTGATGAACTCGTGAGACGGTTCATCTACTCTAGTTATTTCTGTTAATGAGTGACCATTTAGAGAAATCGGCCTATTTTTAGCATAAAGAGATATCTAAGGGCTACTCAGCAAAAGGTAAGCAGGCCATATGATTCTTTCAGACACTTCATTTGAATGCTTCATTCTTATCTCCTTTAGTCCTTTCCCATGGCAGCAGTTAGCTGCAGTGTAGCGTTGGCAACAGTCCTAACTTTCTCTGCTGTCTTAAGCATTGCTAAGGGCCCAAGTCCACCATTATTTATGTGTTAGTTAACAATTACAAGAACACTTGCTTGGATGGACCAAATGCAAAGTGGCCAAGAACAGTTCTATAGATTACCCTCCTCCCCCGTCCCCACAACATACACTATGATTATAATTGGGACCTTATTTTCCTTATGTCACCTTACTTAAGGACATCTGTGTGGTATTGTGATTTATGAGAAATATGTATTTGGGCTTTGTCTCTTTTCTGGCAGATCTTTTAAAACCCTTGGTATTTCCTAAGTCTTGAGAGCAATAAAGATGTCTATTGTTATGTTAATGAGGAGACTTTTGGAAAGCACCTAAGGGTCGGGGCTGGAGCCAATCTTGTGATTAGAGGGTTAGAACTTTCAGTCCCACTTACAACCTCGATAGAGGAGAGAGGTGCTAGGGGCTGAAACAATTGCCAATGGCCAATGAGTTAATCAACTATGCCTACGTGCCCCTCCCCATGCTTTGCCCTATACACTTCTTCAATAGGGCTGTTTCTGAGTTGTATCCTTTTATAATAAACTGGTGATCCAGTAAATAAAATATTTCTCTGAGTTCTGTGAGCCACTCAAGCAAATTAATCAAACCTGTGGAGGGGATTATGGGAGCCTCTGATTTATAATCAGTTATTCAGAAGCTACAGGTAACTACCTTGCAATGTGACTGGCAACTGAAGACCAAGGCGAGAGAGGTCATTGGAACCTCCAGTCTACAGCTGGTCAGAAGCATAGGCAATAACCTAGGCTTGTATCAGCACCTCACAGGTGCTGAAGGGTAGGAGGATGACCTTGTAGGACTGAGCCCTTAACCTGTGAGGTCTTATGTTATCTCCAGGAAGATAGTATTAGAATTGAATTAAATTTGACACCCAGCTGATGTGGAAGAATTACTTGCTTGGTGGTGTGATGGGAAACCCCACTCCATACAATGGAACTGGTGACCAGAACCTTTAAATCTGCCTCTTTGTTTTCTCTTTTTTTTTGCTGAAATCCAGTGGCTAGGTGCTGGTTAGCTGACAACTTAGTAAAGACCAACTTTTGTCTCACTCCCTACACCTCTGCTTGGACATTTATTGTCCTGACTGAAATGAAAATCACCCCCTCCTTCTTCAAAATTGACTCTCTTAGTTTCCATGGTACTACACTCTCATGGTATACTACTCAACAGTAGGGCTATTTTTTTTTTTTTCCAGGCAAGTCTCCTTTCTTAAACACTGGTGGTTGTTGGGGTTTGGGAAGTGATAATCATGTCTCTTTCCAATGTGGCTTCTGAACCACTGGAGAGGTAGAGACATGACACAGATGGAGATCAACATACCAGTTGCATTCGGATAAGGCTGAATTGGCAAATCAGTCTAAGACCATAATTGTATGACTCAGTCTTTTGACAGAATTGGATCGACCTTTTCACCCAGTTCTAGGTAGTGAAGCAGGAAACCCTCAGGCCTCCCTTTGCAAGGCAAAGCCTGCCTCTTCAGCTTCTGACAGGAGAAGTAAGAATCTGTACCCACGCTATACACCAATTAGTCTAAATGTAAAGGAAGACAGGACTCCGGGCCATACTTGTGCAGTCAGATTTTTTTTGTTTTCTCAATCTGATAAATCACTGAAAGTATGTGAGAAATATATTTATATTTATTTTTATTTTTTATTCTTTGCCCCAGGGGTACAGGTCTGTGAATCATCAGGCTTACATCTTTCACAGCATTCACCAAAGCACAAACCCTCCCCAATGTCCATAACCCATCCACCCTATCCCTACCCTCCCACCCCCCAGTAACCCTCAGTTTGTTTTGTGAGATTAGGAGTCTCTTATGGTTTGTCTCCTTCCCCATCCCATCTTGTTTCATTATTTTTCCCTCCCTACCCG
>LNAC01000013.1:7642481-7662107 GCA_002007465.1 Ailurus styani | reverse complement strand
ACACACACACACACACACACACACACACACACACACACACACACACGTTTCATGATAGCCATTGATGAACTCGTGAGACGGTTCATCTACTCTAGTTATTTCTGTTAATGAGTGACCATTTAGAGAAATCGGCCTATTTTTAGCATAAAGAGATATCTAAGGGCTACTCAGCAAAAGCTAAGCAGGCCATATGATTCTTTCAGACACTTCATTTGAATGCTTCATTCTTATCTCCTTTAGTCCTTTCCCATGGCAGCAGTTAGCTGCAGTGTAGCGTTGGCAACAGTCCTAACTTTCTCTGCTGTCTTAAGCATTGCTAAGGGCCCAAGTCCACCATTATTTATGTGTTAGTTAACAATTACAAGAACACTTGCTTGGATGGACCAAATGCAAAGTGGCCAAGAACAGTTCTATAGATTACCCTCCTCCCCCGTCCCCACAACATACACTATGATTATAATTGGGACCTTATTTTCCTTATGTCACCTTACTTAAGGACATCTGTGTGGTATTGTGATTTATGAGAAATATGTATTTGGGCTTTGTCTCTTTTCTGGCAGATCTTTTAAAACCCTTGGTATTTCCTAAGTCTTGAGAGCAATAAAGATGTCTATTGTTATGTTAATGAGGAGACTTTTGGAAAGCACCTAAGGGTCGGGGCTGGAGCCAATCTTGTGATTAGAGGGTTAGAACTTTCAGTCCCACTTACAACCTCGATAGAGGAGAGAGGTGCTAGGGGCTGAAACAATTGCCAATGGCCAATGAGTTAATCAACTATGCCTACGTGCCCCTCCCCATGCTTTGCCCTATACACTTCTTCAATAGGGCTGTTTCTGAGTTGTATCCTTTTATAATAAACTGGTGATCCAGTAAATAAAATATTTCTCTGAGTTCTGTGAGCCACTCAAGCAAATTAATCAAACCTGTGGAGGGGATTATGGGAGCCTCTGATTTATAGTCAGTTATTCAGAAGCTACAGGTAACTACCTTGCAATGTGACTGGCAACTGAAGACCAAGGCGAGAGAGGTCATTGGAACCTCCAGTCTACAGCTGGTCAGAAGCATAGGCAATAACCTAGGCTTGTATCAGCACCTCACAGGTGCTGAAGGGTAGGAGGATGACCTTGTAGGACTGAGCCCTTAACCTGTGAGGTCTTATGTTATCTCCAGGAAGATAGTATTAGAATTGAATTAAATTTGACACCCAGCTGATGTGGAAGAATTACTTTCTTGGTGGTGTGATGGGAAACCCCACTCCATACAATGGAACTGGTGACCAGAACCTTTAAATCTGCCTCTTTGTTTTCTCTTTTTTTTTGCTGAAATCCAGTGGCTAGGTGCTGGTTAGCTGACAACTTAGTAAAGACCAACTTTTGTCTCACTCCCTACACCTCTGCTTGGACATTTATTGTCCTGACTGAAATGAAAATCACCCCCTCCTTCTTCAAAATTGACTCTCTTAGTTTCCATGGTACTACACTCTCATGGTATACTACTCAACAGTAGGGCTATTTTTTTTTTTTTCCAGGCAAGTCTCCTTTCTTAAACACTGGTGGTTGTTGGGGTTTGGGAAGTGATAATCATGTCTCTTTCCAATGTGGCTTCTGAACCACTGGAGAGGTAGAGACATGACACAGATGGAGATCAACATACCAGTTGCATTCGGATAAGGCTGAATTGGCAAATCAGCCTAAGACCATAATTGTATGACTCAGTCTTTTGACAGAATTGGATCGACCTTTTCACCCAGTTCTAGGTAGTGAAGCAGGAAACCCTCAGGCCTCCCTTTGCAAGGCAAAGCCTGCCTCTTCAGCTTCTGACAGAAGTAAGAATCTGTACCCACGCTATACACCAATTAGTCTAAATGTAAAGGAAGACAGGACTCCGGGCCATACTTGTGCAGTCAGATTTTTTTTGTTTTCTCAATCTGATAAATCACTGAAAGTATGTGAGAAATATATTTATATTTATTTTTATTTTTTATTCTTTGCCCCAGGGGTACAGGTCTGTGAATCATCAGGCTTACATCTTTCACAGCATTCACCAAAGCACAAACCCTCCCCAATGTCCATAACCCATCCACCCTATCCCTACCCTCCCACCCCCCAGTAACCCTCAGTTTGTTTTGTGAGATTAGGAGTCTCTTATGGTTTGTCTCCTTCCCCATCCCATCTTGTTTCATTATTTTTCCCTCCCTACCTGAGAAATATATTTTTAACTTTGTAGGCTGTCCAGTCTGACATGCAGATATTCTCTAAATAGCTGATTGATTAATTCCCTCCTTATTCCATAATAAGTCATGAATTCTTCATATACTCCCAGTGCTGGTGTCTGCCCCAACCCCAACTTCTCACATTTACATCCAAGCTTGGTGGCCGGCCGTTCCTTTAGATCTTTCATATTTATGTAGTTGTCATTCCAGATTTTATTCAGGTATAATAATGAGGATGTGATAATGAGGATGTTTTCTTGTTAAATTATGCCATATTTTCCTCTAGGGACCCTTGTGCTGGTGTTTCTAATGGAAGTAGAATCTTATCAGGTCCTGGAATATTGGCATTAATGGATCCTTGTATTTTAGGTGAATCTGAAGCTTAATTTGGGAGGAATATTCTGAAATCTGGAAAGATTTGTGATTCTGAGTAGAAAGTCTGATATAACTAGGATATTTTTTAGTATTCCCAAATGAGTGTCAGCTGAGCTGGAGAAAGGATTTTGAATTACTTTTTCTTCAAGACTGAGACTTGAATTACATTTTAACCTTTTCTCTTATAAGACTTTTTTTTTTTAGACCCCAAACCTGAGCACATCCATGCAAATGTAGGCTTTGAGCAATTTGGTCCATGTTGGAAATGCCCTTCCTAGTGTGAGATCCTTTTCTGCACGTGCAGTAGGGTACAGACCTGCTTTGCACTGGACAAAAAGCAAGAGGCAATGAGTACTTTATGGCGGTTCAGGCCTGGAAGGCAGGAAATTACTGAGTGACTGAATCAACATTTAACGAGCTTCTTCTGTGTGCAGAGAATGACTCAAGCCCTGAGGGGAATACAGAACACTCTATTAGTTCATATTATCTTCTCGTCACATTTCTATTTTCTTACTGAAAATTTACATAAAGGGAAATCCTTGTAAGTCACTGTATCATTCTGTCCAGTAATATTCTCAGATGTGGATTAATGTACTAATTCCTGAAAAATACGTGCCATCTACCCAATCTGCAACATGACTCAACTTCTTGTAGTATTTAGGGTTCCCCCTTCTAGATTCATGGATGCTTTTTAGATGAGCCAGAAGAACAGATAACCCATTTGAGTGTCTCTTTTACTCTCTTGGTTGGAAAAATATCTACAATCATGAGGACTAAATCTGACTTTCCAGTGCCTAGCCAAAATTCAAAGTCTGTCTTTTACTCAGTTGCTAGATACCATACTGGTTGTACAACACTCTTTCTCATTCTTTTTCCAGGAAATCCATTCGAACATTGACATATATGCTGAACAATTTACTGATTTCTTCATTCATTCAATAGTATTTATTGAGTATCTTTTGTGCCTGAGCATTAGGGTCACCAAGATATAGGGTCACCATCTAGTGAGGGAAACGGACATAGAAACCAGCAGTGACAGGATGATTTGATGTGTAGGTTAACAAAGATATGTACAAAAGTGAAGGAGTCAGCTGCCTTAGGATGAAAAGGGGAAATGGGATATTTTGATTTCTTCTTAGATCACATTTATGGAGCTTCCCAGATGGAAGGAGGAACCTAAGGGAAGGAAAATGTGCTAAGGAATCCAATAATTATTTAGCCTGTCATAGTGTTGTTACTTTGGGAATAAACAAGTGTATAATTTAGAAATTCATGAACACTTCATGACAGATTTTCTTCTCAGTAGAGTGTGATCTCTAGAGCAAAAAGGGAGAAGAATGGTTTTTATCCAGAAAAACATTGCAAAATCAGGACAGCTAAAGACAGTTTCATATTTATGCATTTGGATACTTGTTTTTCACATTAAGTTTGTTTATCAAGTTCTAATTTAAAATTACTTCAAGGCCCAAATATTCCTCTGGTTGTGCATATACTATTGAACCGAGACAGCATGGACAGCATAATCTTGGTTTGACCATCTCTTTGATTTTTCTTTCCTTCTTCCAGGATTATACACTGAGTATGAGCAGCCAGACCAAAACTTCTGATGTGGCCAAGAACAAGGACTGGGTGAGCCAAAAGTAAAGGTTCGATAACTCTGTGGTCAAGCCAACAGCATGTTTGGCCTCATTGCCATGAATGATTGCTGAATTCTTTAGAATAGGGGAACTCGGGTAAATAAGTGCTCTTGTACTCAACTGACCACTCTGGAGATTTGTGTGGCCACTAACCCTCAGCTCTCTTGGATAGACTGAGAAACCCAAGGAACAGAGGAAGTGGAGACTTGGTACTGTTTGGGTTTNTTGGTACTGTTTAGGTTTTCTTCACATGGTGAATTTGTTGTTGTTTAAATTTGTTTTTAAAGATCTTTCAAAAAAAAAATCTTTCCCAATCCTGAGATTTCTCCCTACTCTCTTATTGAAATGGAAATTCTCGGCATAAGTGTGTAGGTCATTAGACGTTGCTAAGGAGAAAAGAATAGAGAGCTTACAGAATTTAATGCTTGTGGTCATAAAATGCAATATTAATATTTTGGGTGGTCAGTAAAGTAGACCAACTAACACACTTGTGTATGAACATCTTCACTCTAAACGTATTAGTTGAGAACAAAATATGTCACAGAATTCGTGAACTGCTTTTACCCTGGAAAAGATGCTGGTGCACTGCATTGGTGATATCAGCAACAAAAATTTCTATGTGAAGTATTTTTCAGTCCTTCCATCCTCTTCATCCTGAAGCATATTTTTGTTTACCCTGCATGATTGTAACGAGACTCCATAATCGCCCTGTTTGCATAAACCACAGGTAAAAATTGCTTTCAATAATCCATGGTGCTTTTCATTTAATAAATGATAGATTCTGGCCATTCCTTCTCTTCTCTTTATTTGGGCAGCCATCATTTCTATTCCCTAAGAAAAATTGATAAAGAGAATGAGAAATCAGAATCAAGGCACCCAAGCACTTCACAAGACCTGTAGTGGAAATATACACTTTCTAGGAAACAGGATCAGATGACACACTCTTGGAAGAACTCTCCATTTATTAATTAAATTCCTATAACAACCCAAACTCCCAATTTATAACTCCCAATTTTCAAATGAGGAAACTGAAGCCCAGAGATCTTAAATAACTTTCTAAAGACACAGTGGAGTTGGGGAAGCTTGAACTCAGGCACTCTAGCTCTCAACCAGTGTGCTATAAATAGCTTTTGACTTTAGTGGAAAAAAACCAACATTACTTTGCTTGATTGAGTTAACTGGTTAAAATATCATTACCTTTCAATTCTATTTTTATTTTAATTCTTCTGATTTTATAAAGAGGACTGATCTAAGTGTGCTTAGAGCTACTGTACTTAGTTTCAAAGATATGAAGTCAGGTGGCTTGTACTCTATGGTGAACTAAGCAACTGATTGAGACTCAAATGACTAACACTTGTTTGGACCTCAGATCTGGTACTGGGCCACAGTAAACATGCCCCCCTGGCTGAACTCAGAGATTCAAAGCATTCAGTCTTTGCACATTAGCAGATTCTAGCTTCTTTCACACAAGTGGGGATTTTGTATAAAGTACAACGCAAACATGCATGATATTTTTCAGAGAGAGATTGTATTCTGGGTATATTTATCTTCAGATTATATTAAATTGGATGTTGTTCAGTATTTAGTTAGAACAAATGAAAACTTACATATACTGTGTAAATTAGAAATTGTGGGGGCGCCTGGGTGGCTCAGTGGGTTAAAGCCTCTGCCTTTGGCTCAGGTCATGATCTCGGGGTCCTGGGATCAAGCCCCACATCGGGCTCTCTGCTCAGCAAGGAGCCTGCTTCCTCCTCCCTCTCTGCCTGCCTCTCTGCCTACTTGTGATCTCTCTCTCTCTCTCTCTCTCTGTGTCAAACAAATAAATAAATTCTTTAAGAAAAAAAAGAAAAAAAAAGAAATTGTGCGAAACCATACAATAAGAGTGGCGATCACAACTCCCATAGGAAAAGAACATTAAGTGGTGAATAATAAAGGGTGATGTGATTAGATGCTTGCCTCAAAGGCCATCTGACACTTGTGATATGGACATCATTTAACCTCTGTGATTTAGTTTCTTCATGTGTAAAATAAAGATTATAATAGCAACAACATCATGCAGTTATTGTGAAGATTAAACCAGGTAATAAATAAGAAGCCTGAGCAGAATGCCTGGTACATAGAAAGCCCTCGGTAAATGTCAGCAATTGTTGCATTCTTGAGAATGTGTATCACGGATTGCTATTTGTCTTAGTTGAGCCATAAGTGACTTCAACCAATAAGAATTTATTCATGAGTCATTTTTTTATACCAGCTATCAATACTCAGCCAATTAAATAGAGGTGATAGTTGATGTTCTGTGGGTATGTTTACAGAGTAAATTACCACAGTGAGTGCTTATGATCTAATTAAAAGGGCATATTCCCTCCCATAAAGTTGTATAACAAGGCCAGAGAAAAATTGAATTGGTATACGTGAAATGTGAAAGTAAGATACCTTTGGGAAAATGCAATTTGTCTCATGTCAGATTTTTGTCCAATGCTAGGCTGGTTGTAGTGTTGACTCCAGCTTTAATTATTTTAGTCTATATTCCACTGGACAGGCAAGCATTTTGAGCTCAAAGATATTTTGGCTTAGATGATGATAATAATTTATAGGCCTTAAAAGTGTTCTCTGAACTGTCCCAGAAAAATATACTTCCAGTAGTGCTAGCATTTGCAAGCAATCTATGAGAAATAGAATAGGCTTTGTCTGTTTAAGCCCTTGATTAAAAGTGATTAAAAGTGAATTTGAGGTGACTATACTAAAAAAGACTGCAATGTTCCATATTTTGTGCATTGGTAATCAGTCCACTTTAAAACTTCAGACTCAATTTTAAATGTTGCATATTTTATCTGCTATTCATTAACATTTGCCAATGGTTACTTCATAAATAAATAAATGAATGAAAAGAACACAAAAAGTTTCATATGCCACAAGTGTATTCCGAAAAAGTTGGCCAACTCTCTTGAAAATTCAGACTACTAATAGAAAGTATTGAAAATAATAAACTTTTATAGAATTCTTGCTTTATTATACTTCTTTGACTTTTACTAAAATGCTTGCCACATGTAACTTATTAGACTCTTTGGATCTTGGTCAGCAGACTGATTCTTCTCTTGTATTAGGAAGCTCCTGCAACACCCAGGTGGGGGTACAGCTCCTGTTTACTTGAACTTCTCAGAATTAAGTTTATATAAGCTGTGGATTTATAGCTCCTTGCCAGATTATAGGAAAGCATCTGGAATACAAGGAGGTAAAGTGATTTCTATAGCAAAATTGAGCCATAGGTTGTAGGTGAGAGTGGGCAGGTCCCTTACAGGACATACCAGACTTGGAATGTATTCTGCATGCCCTCCCAGGATGGCTGAAAGACTTCTTTTCCAGGCCCCACTATTGTGCCTGTTCACATTTTAACTGTTGTCATCTTATGGGTGTGGGGTGCATTTGCTATTTTGGAGAAGAGAGAAACCAAGAAACCATTCACACCGTCTAAACCAATGTTCCATAAACAACATTATTCTTAAAAGGAGAGATGAAGACTAAGTTGTACCAAATGGACTGTGTAATCGAGAAAGCACCCTGCCGATCCAATTGTTTGTGTGTGTTCTTTAGTAGACAGAACAGAAAAATGAAGACTTTTCCTTCAATGTTGAACTGTTTAATTGCATACGCAAAACTTGTATGAAAAATTGAAGCCTCAGTCTGAATAAACTCATCTACAAAGGGATGGAAGCCTAAAGTATGTGATTCAGTAAATGGAGAAACTGATTCAGGACTGTTGCTTATTCTCAGCAAGCCAGCAGGAATATTTCCCAGGTTTCTTTAGTAAAGCCATATGCTCTTGAAGGGAAAAAGTGTCTTTTTGTAGTCATGTAGGTTTGTGATGCTATACATTACCACATACAATTGTAGGGTCTCACTTTGTATACACACTACCAAAACAGAGTAACAAGAATGATCTTATAGCCAAAAACCAAGGAAAGAAAAAAAAAGTCTAACAATCCGCTGCCTACTTTGTGTCCCACGTTGTCCTAAGTGCTTTTATCTTTNCCCTGAGATCATGACCTGGGCCGAAAGCAGAGGCTTTAACCCACTGAGCCACCCAGGCGCCCAAAAGTGTCCTTTTGTAGTCATGTAGGCTTGTGATGCTATACATTACCACATACAATTGTAGGGTCTCACTTTGTATACACACTACCAAAACAGAGTAACAAGAATGATCTTATAGCCAAAAACCAAGGAAAGAAAAAAAAAGTCTAACAATCCGCTGCCTACTTTGTGTCCCACGTTGTCCTAAGTGCTTTTATCTTTTATTTCAATATATCCTCAGTATAAAAGGCCTATTATATTTCTCACAAGTAGCTGATATATTAGCATTATTGGATTTATTTTTTTCAGTTTAGGAAACATTTGTATTTCTTAATTATATTAGGAAATGTAAATGATTGTCTAGGCAGTAGAGACTACTGCTCATGACATTTTACAAATGAAGGAACTGAAGCTAAGAATGATTAAATTGCTAGAGACACCATAGCTAGTGCTCCATTCTGAGACTTGATGGACAATAGCCATACTATATATAATAATTGAACTCTGACCCACAACTTGTAACAACCAGCCTAGGAAGCCAAATCACTCTGTAGGCCTGCAGACTCATAAAGATTCATTCCTAAGTTCTCTTCTAAAGTTTTTTATAGTTTTACTTTTACATTTATATCTATGATACATTTTGAGTTGATTTTGTATATGTTGTTAGGGAAGGTTACAACTTTTTTGAATGTAGATATCCAGTTCTAGCAGCATTTGATGAGAAGAGTATTTTTCTTCATTGAATTATCTTGGTACCCTTGCTGAAAAATCAGTCAATAGTAAATGTGAGCTTTTATTTCTGTATTCTCAGTTTAGTCTACATATCTATAAGTCTTCTGGTACCACATTGTTTAATTACTATAACTTTGTGATAAGTTTTGAAATTGGGAAGTGTATGCTCTCCAAATTGTTTTTGTTATTCAAAAAAATTTTTTTCTTCTTTTTGGCTAGTCTGGGTCTCCCAAATTTTCCATATAAATATTAAGATCAGCTTGGCAGTGTCTGAAAAAAGAAAAAAAAGCTAGATGAAATTTTGACAGAGGTTGCATTGATTCTATAGGTCAATTTGGTGAATATTGACAACAATATTAAGACTGATCCATGAATATTGGACATATTTCTATTTATTTTTGTTTAATTAATTTCTATCAGCAGTACTTTATAGTTTTCAAAACTAAGCTTTGCACTTACCTTGGTAAATTTATTCTAAAGAGTTTTGTTCTTTTGATTCTATTATAAATAAAATTATTTTTTAAATTTTACTGTGGTATTATTAATTGCTAGATATAGAAATCCAATTAATTTTTGTATATTGATCCTTTACCTTACAACCCTGATGAACTTGTTAATTAGTTCTAATTTTTTTTTTGGTGGATTCCTTAGGATTTTTTATATAAATGTCATTGGTAAATAGAGATAGCTTTACTTCTTCATTTAAAGTCTGGATGCTTTTTATTTCTTTTTCTTGCCTAATTGCTCTGGCCAGAACCAACAGTAGAATGTTTAATGCAAGTAAGAGGAGTAGATATCCTTGTTATGTTCCTGAATGTAGGGTGAAGCATTCAGTCTTTCACCATTAAGTTTGATGTTAACTCTATGTTTTTTATAAACATCCTTTATTAGCTTAAGAAACTTTCCTTCTTTTCCTGGTTGAGGTTTTTAAATCATGAAAGACAATTGTCTGGGATTACTTGCTCTCAGCATAAAGAACTTTCTATAGTGTTTAGCAATGGATTTTCTGTTTTGGGAATGTCTTTATTTTACGGTAATTTTGGAAAGTTTTACATGGTATAAAATTAGTTTCTTACTTCATAGCTTTTTATGCTTTTCAACACTTTGAAAAATGCTATCCCAGGTACTTATGGCTTCATTATTTCTTATGTGATGTCATATGTTAATTTTACGGTGGTTTCTGTATTTTGTTTTTTCTTTTGCTGCTTTCAAGATTTTTTCTTTGTTTTTAGTTTTTAACATTTTTACGATGACACGTCTGGGTCTGGATCTCTTTGTTTTTATCTTGGAGTTTAATAAGCTTCTCAGATATGTAGATTATTTAAAAAGTTTAAGCCATTATTCTTCAAATATATATCTCTATATATTACTTTGTTGCTTTTCTTTTTTTTTTTTTAAAGATTTTATTTATTTATTTGACACAGAGATAGAGATCACAAGGAGGCAGAGGGCAGGCAGAGAGAGAGAGGGGAAAGCAGGCTTTCCGCTGAGCGGAGAGCCCGATGTGGGCCTCGATCCCAGGACCCTGAGATCATGACCTGAGCTGAAGGCAGAGGCTTAACCCACTGAGCCACCCAGGCGCCCACTTTGTTGCTTTTCTCTCTCCCTCCTCTCCTCTGGCATTGCCATTATGTGTATGTTGGTGTGCTTAACAGCATTTCACATTTCTCTGAAGCTCTGTTTATTTTCTTCATTCTCTTGTCTTTCTGTTCTTCAGATTGCATAATGTCTATTGACCTGTCTTTAAGTTTGCTGTTTATTTCTTCTGCTGGGTTAAATCTACTGTTGAGTCCCTCTAATGAGTATTTCATTTCAGTTATTAAGTTTTCAGTTCCAGAATTTCAACTTAATTTTTTTAAATACAATTTCTTTATCTTAATTGATATTCCCAATTTAATGAGACATTATCATCATTACCTCTTCATTACCTCTTTACTTAATGATAGTTGCTTCAATCTTTTTGCTACATCTGGGCTCTTCTCAAGACGCTTTCACTTGCCTGCTTTTTCCCCTCTGTGTATGGGTCATACTTTTCTTTTTTGCTTATACATTTTCATTGAAAACCAAACATTTTAGATAATATATTGGTGCACCTCTATATATAGATTCCTTTTCTTCTCCTGCCCCTTACTCTATGGAGTTTGTTGTTGCTTCTTTATTTCTTTAGTGACTTAATTAAAATATTTTAGTGTAACATTTTTCTTCCCACAGTGCACTACTTGTCTCTTTCCATTGCCTTTCTGTTTACCTGTCTTCCTATGTGGGTATCACACCTAGCAATTAAGCTTCACTAATTACGTACTTGTTTTTGATAATGTCCTGGGACAGAAATTGCTTCACAATTTGATCCAATTAAATTTGTGTCCCTCTGAAGGTGAAGTTTGTGTTTGTTTGTTTTTTTAATTAACATATAATGTATTATTTGCCCCAGGGGTACAGGTCTGTGAATCATCAGGCTTACTTATTTCACAGCACTCACCAGAGCACAAACCCTCCCCAATGTCCTTAACCCAGCCACCCTATCTCTCCCCTCCCACAGTTTGTTCCCTGAGATTAAGAGTCTCTTATGGTTTGTCTCCCTCTCCAGTCCCATCTTATTTCATTTTTTCCCTCCCTTACCCCCCCATGATCCCCCACCCTGCCCCTCAAATTCCTCATATTAGGAATAATAATTAGATAATAATTATTAGATAATATTATTAGATAATAATAATAATTAGAGAGCATATGATAATTGTCTTTCTCTGATTGACTTATATCGCTTAGCTTACTACCCTCTAGTTCCATCCACGTTGTTGCAAATGGCAAGATTTTATTTCTTTTGATGGCTGTATAGTATTCCATTGTATATATATATACCTCATCTTCTTTATCCATTCATCTGTTGAGGGACATCTAGGTTCTTTCCATAGTTTGGCTATTGTGGACATTGCTGCTATAAACATTCGAGTGCACATCCCTGAAGAAGAATTTTTTGAGTTAATCTTTCTAGTTTGTTTTGACACCAGGAAGGCTCTTCCTAGCTCTATTTTCCCCTGGTTTTCTCTGATTAACTTCTTGCTGAGTTGTGGCTTAACTTGTTGCTCTGTGATGCTCCTAGCCTACTCTTACTTACTGCCAGTATCCTCATCTCTTTTGAGAGTACCCTTAGGCCTGAACTTCCCACTCTCTATACCTAGTAAAGTCTATTCCTTTAGGGAGCATCTTGGAAATGTTTATTCTTATATCTTGTCTCTCTCCTGGGCAAAACCTCTGCACCATTGCCCCAGAATGGGGGGGAGGAGATAGTGGCTTGATTCTCTAGGAATTATACCCCTAATATACAAGTGGCATTCAGTGCATGGGCTGTGATTCTGGGTCTTCTCAGGCTACCTCTCCTGGCTTGGCACCTTTGCCCTATAATTGAACTGGAGCAACAATCTTAGTCTTCTACCTGAGGTAGAACTTCTGCCCTATGAATAAATATTGGATAGAGGAAGTGAACCTCACACTTTAGCAACATGGGTTTGAGGGAGATGGGGATGAGACATGCTGGTGACCTTCGTTTCCTGGGACATACTGTAGCCCTCGACTGGGAGCTTGACAGGGAAGAGAACCCTCTGTTCTTGGCTGCTCCTACCCGTAATGGATATTCTGTCACACTGAGCTTGGAGGGTAGTAAGGATGGAGCAGATTGTGGTTCAAATGCTACAGACTCTCATTGTTGTTACTGAGATTTAGTAGATTTTCTTTCCAATAAATATGTCTTCATTTGCTGTATGTCCTTAAGACAATTTCTGTAGAGTTTAAGTGGTATTGATTTCTTTTCTGCCAGTTACGATTGTTTTGCTGGGGATTATGTCTGTGGAATCTTCATGCTGCCCTTCTAGATGTTATCCATCCTGAATCCATATTGATTTTTCTCTCTTCACTTTTTTGGCAGTTCCATTCTCATTGATTGTCCAGTCCTTGTAGGTGCAAGTTCATTATAAAGTATAGTCACTTGGCTTCTTCCAAGATCATCCCTCCACCTATAAATTGATATGCAGAAGGTTTTTGTAAAGATTGAGAATATGTAAGCATTTAATAATCCAAATATCTTGTATTATGCAGTCATTTCCCCTTGAAAAATCTTGTTACTGAGATTAATTAACTTGATTAAAGATATAGTTGAGTAAGAAAAATCAGATTATTCCCTGTCATGTGCTTTTTTTTAAAAAAAAGATTATTTATTTATTTATTTGATAGGGAGAGAGAGAGAGATCACAAGTAGGCTGAAAGGCAGGCAGAGAGAGAGGAGGAAGCAGGTTCCTTGCCAGGCAGGGAGCCTGATGCAGGCCTTGATCCCAGAACCCTGAGGTCATGACCTGAGCTGAAGGCAGAGGCTTTAACCCACTGAGCCACCCAGGTGCCCTATCATGTGCTTTTTAAAGAATTTTTTAGAGAGTAGAAGAGATATTAAAACCTAAAATAAAACTGGAATTCCTAGTCTAAGGAAATACTTCATATATTATTAAAACACTTATGTGGCTTATGAGTTTACAAAATGATCAGAGAAACATTCAAGTAGAAAGAAGAAATGACAAAAAAAAATGTTGAAGGAGTATATCAGTTAGGTGTTGTATAACAAGCTATGCCAAAACTTAAAATAGTAATTATTTATTATTTTTTATAACTCTGCCAGTCACCTTATCCAGGCTTAGCTCAGCTGGACAGTTTGGCTGGTCTTAGCTAGGTTCACTGTCATGTCTACAGTTGACTGGGGGTGACTCTGCTCCATGGATGTCTCTGTCCTCTTCCTATGACCAACAGATAGCCCCAAGATGCTTCTTATGGGGATGGAAGAGATGTAAGAGAGCAATTGGAAACAGTAAGACCTCTTGAGGCTTAGGTTTGGACCTGGGCACCATGACTCCTACCTCACTCATTCTTCTGACCAAAGCAAGTCATGCTGGGTATGGAAATATACTTTGCTTTAATGGAGGAATCTCCAAACTCACATAATAGAGAAAGTAAAGAATTAGGGTCAACAGTGCAATCAGTCTTCCAAAAGTAATTAGGGAGGAAGTAAAAAGAGTTTTTCCAGTTCAGTTATTTCTGTCAAATATAAATTAAGAGTTCTATCTGTGTTAAATTAGAAAAGAAAGGAACTGCCTTTTGCAAAATACACTAATATTGTCTTGTTGAGGGAATATATACAGTATAGGCAACTAGAAAAGCATGGAATGGAGGTCATCAGCCATTGTACAAGTGAGCAGACTGATTCTTATAACATGTGCCCTTTCATGATAACAAATGCTTATTTTGTGCTTTCTTACGTGGCCATCTTTTGTATAGGCACAGAGCAGGTTACTTTGGAAAGCAGATAAGCTTTTCTAACTCTTGGGAGGTTTAATCTTTACTTCTCTCAGGAATGTGCAGCATCAGCAGGTCTTGTTTGTCTTGAAAATGGGGAGGATTCTAGCGAAGCTGACTTACTACTCCACAAATAACTTAAAACTGTGGAACTTTCCCTCTGGAATTGTACGTGAATGGATTCCTACATTTTACAATGGAAAAGCATGAAATCATAGCCGGCTTGGCTACTGCTATTATTCATTTAGCAGGTTTTATTCTTTTAACAGTTAAACTTCCATTATGTTTTACTATTTGTTACATACCATTTTTATGTGTTTCACAGTTTTATGCATTTTGCAGTTAACTATTTGAAAGGACGTTCAGACCTTGAAAGCAAGAGTGATTTACCATTCTTGTGTTTTTGTCCTTACTAATGCTAAATTTTTAAAAAGGTAGTGATAAATTTTGCTATCAAAACAAAGTCTAAACGACACTTTTTTTTTTGCTACCGACAAGAAGTCCTAATGTTTTAAATGAGGTGGCTGTGTGTTAGGAATGTATATATAACAACATACATACCTACAAATGTTATATGCTATATCAACACAGAGACAGCCCCAGGTGAAAAGGAAGAGAAAGCTTTGTTAATCACCATGCAGATCTTTGAAAAACATACACATACACACACAAACAAAAAGCTAAGTTGATAATGGTATTCTGTAATGCTAAGTGTAGCAGAAAATCAATATAATTTTGAAGGAATTCTTATTTATTTAACAGAAGTTTATTCATAATTAATGACAGAATAAAAAATTTTTAAAGATTTTATTTATTTATTTGACACAGAGAAACAGAGAGCCCACAAGCAGGGGAGCAGCAGGCAGAGGGAGAGGAAGAAGCAGGCTTCTTGCTGAGTGGGAAGCCCCATGTAGCGCTCGGTCCCAAGACCTGAGGTCATGACCTGAGCCAAAGGCAGATGCTAAACCTACTGAGCCACCCAGGCACCCCAAGAATTTTAAAAGCAGACTAATTCTGATATTAGAAAGATTTTGTTTATTTGGAGAATGCATGCTTTTATGCATTTGTAGCAATAATCTGTAAAATTATAGAAAAGTGAAAGGTTATTTTCCTCTGTTAGCTTTATTTTTATATGTTAATATATGTAAGCTATGACCATAAGGTAATGAGAATATTGTACTTGTTAAAAAGAACAAGCATCCTAGAAGTATGTGTTGTCATCAGTCTGTCAAGGGAAGAAATCAAATCTTTTCTAAAAATGAATTTTTAAATTGTCCATGAAGAATTAATTTGTGGGTTTTGTAAGAAAATCGCTCTCATTTCTTTATTCTTAGTCTCATTCATAATAAATATTATTCAGTTTGCTTTTTTCACTTTATTCTTCAGACTTTATTTGTAAAAAAAACAAAAACAAAAAAACCCCAAAAAAACCAACAACCCCAAAACCTTGATTTCATTAATGGTAAATACACTTACATGATTCCGTGACCCAGAAGCTACCAAAGTTTTCCTTTCATGGACACACTTTCAAACATACTTAAAGTAAATACTAATACGTATGTGTGTTTACTTCTCTTGTTTTTTCAAAATAAATAGTAATATGCTCTTGAACAATTCTTCAACTTACTTTATTAAGGAAAATCTTGGAGATCATCTCATATCTATATAAAGTTTCCACATTTTTTTCACAGCTGTAGAGTATTCCACTGTGTAAATGTGTCCCCAGTTAAGGGACAGTTGGCAGTGAATAATTTTGTATTCAAGTGACTTATTTTTAAAACCAAATTTACCTTTAAGGGACAAGAATTGTCAGCATTGTGGATATTTAAAAAAATGTATTATGGACTCTGAAATGACTAAGCCAAACAATTATGGAAAATGATAATATTACAAGGGTACTTTGAAGACTAATAATTTGGATGTATACATTATGGTGTATATTTTTAAAATAATTTTCTTTATTTTACAGTATATATCCTATTTTGGTCACAATACAATGTCTTCTTTTCCATATGTCCTATCCCTAAATAATATGGGAGGAAAACTTACTTTTGTTTTATTCCTTCCTGCTTTTCTTGGGGAATATAAACAACTTCTACCTTACTACAGTTGCTCTCCTATAGCTTATAAAGTGCTAATGAAACCCTGTAAAGGGCTTAGTTATGTTGTCTCCTTTCTATTTCATTGAAAAGCAAACTAAGATTCAGAGAGATTAAACAACTCATCCATGTCATGGCGCTAGAAATTGATGGAGCCAGGGTTTGAATCCTCTTCATAAACTAAAATGAACTAACTTTATGGTTTTTTTTTTAACTTTATGGTTTTTTCTTAAGAATGACTACAGAATGTGGCTGATAGAATGATAATAACTAGATGAATGTACAATCTAGTAAGATATCATCAAAATTGGACAAAGGATAAAAAGAATCCAAAATCCAATTAAGGAGATTTATTGAATCTAATTAACTGTGGAAGGAATTAGCATCAATATGGGTGGTCTTGTGTAGGATCATCCTGGAATCATTTCTCGGCTCCATAAGGTATATAGTTTCAATCCAGTAACTTCAACCTGTGTGAGACAATAATTTTCTCTGCCTAAAATGGGTAAGTGATTTAACCCTGGTACAATTTTGAATTAAAAACACAGATGATAGCCACACTGTCTTTGGGGTGATCCGTGGTGGGCGTTTTGAGGGCAGCTGACCCGCAGCCTGCGCGCCCCGGACCGCCTCCCGTGGAAGCCTGAGCCGGCCGTGTAGCCTTCTCCCTTTGTCTCATAACCACGTCCACCAACGAGAATGCTAATTCACCAGCTGCCCGCCTTAACAGATTCAAGAACAAGGGGAAAGACAGTACAGAAATGAGGTGGCGTCGAATAGAAGTTAATGTGGAGCTGAGGAAAGCTAAGAAGAGTGACCAGATGCTGAAAAGGAGAAACATAAGCTTGTTTCCCGATGATGCTGCCTCTCCACTGCAGGAAAACCGCAACAACCAGGCCACTGTAAATTGGTCTGTTGATGATATTGTCAAAGGCATAAATAGCAACAATTTGGAAAGCCAGCTCCAGGCTACTCAAGCTGCTAGGAAACTGCTTTCTAGGGAAAACAGCCCCCCATAGACAACATAATCCGGGCTGGTTTGATTCCAAAATTTGTGTCCTTCTTGGGCAGAATTGACTGTAGTCCCATTCAGTTTGAATCTGCTTGGGCTCTCACTAACATTGCTTCCGGGACATCAGAACAGACCAAGGCTGTGGTAGATGGAGGTGCTATCCCAGCCTTCATCTCTCTGTTGGCATCTTCCCATGCCCACATCAGTGAACAGGATGTATGGGCTCTAGGAAACATTGCAGGTGATGGTTCAGTTTTTCGAGACTTGGTTATCAAGTATGGTGCAGTTGACCCGCTCTTGGCTCTCCTTGCAGTTCCTGATACGTCATCTTTAGCACGTGGTTACTTATGTAACCTTAACTTGGACACTTTCAAACCTTTGTCGCAACAAGAATCCTGCACCCCTGTTAGAGGCTGTTGAGCAGATTCTTCCTACCTTAGTTCGTCTCCTGCATCACGATGATCCAGAAGTCTTGGCAGATACCTGCTGGGCCATTTCCTACCTTACTGATGGTCCAAATGAACGGATTGAAATGGTTGTGAAAACAGGAGTTGTGCCCCAGCTTGTGAAGCTTCTAGAAGCTACTGAATTGCCCATTGTGACTCCTGCGCTAAGAGCCATAGGAAATATTGTCACTGGGACAGATGAACAGACTCAGGTTGTAATAGATGCAGGAGAACTTGCTGTCTTTCCCAGCCTGCTAACAAATCCCAAAACTAATATTCAGAAGGAAGCTACGTGGACAATGTCAAACATCACAGCAGGCCGCCAGGACCAGATACAACAAGTCGTGAATCATGGGTTAGTCCCATTCCTCGTTGGTGTTCTCTCTAAGGCAGACTTTAAGACACAAAAGGAAGCTGTCCGGGCTGTGACCAACTACACAAGTGGTGGGACAGTTGAACAGATTGTATACCTCGTTCATTGTGGCATAATAGAACCGTTGATGAATCTCTTAACTGCGAAGGATACCAAAATCATTCTGGTTATTCTGGATGCCATTTCAAACATCTTTCAGGCTGCTGAGAAACTAGGTGAAACTGAGAAACTTAGTATAATGACTGAAGAATGTGGAGGTTTGGACAAAATTGAGGCTCTACAAAACGATGAAAATGAGTCTGTGTACACAGCTTCATTAAACTTGATTGAGAAATATTTCTCTGTAGAGGAAGATAAAGACCAGAATGTTGTGCCAGAAACTACCTCTGAAGCTATACGTTCCAAGTTCAGGATGGCACTCCTGGGACCTTTAACTTTTAGACTGTACAGCTGAGGCAGAAAGTTGTTTGTTGTGTACTCCGTTTGGTAGAAGTTTGTCTACTGTTTCTCTACTAAGAACTCTTTTTAAATGTGTTTTGTTATTGTAGCACTTTTTACAACCAAACTCTACTTGACTAGTTCCAAACTGTACAAACTGTATGAAGCTCCTCCTCTCAGTGGGTTTCTTATTTCTGTGTGGAATCTCCTATCTTGCAGTGTCCTGTAAATAAAGATTAAATTCCACCCTTTTTTTAAAAAAAAAAAAACACAGATGATAAAATCAGTCAAACCTATAATATTAGTTAGTGCTTTTGTGTTAAGCTCACAATAATCCATGTTATTTAGGGTGTTTGCTATGTTTAAGAGAATTTGATACATTAACTTTGTGATTTGAGCTTTAAAAAGTGTTAGACAATAGGATGCCTGGGTGGCTCAGGTCATGACTCCAGGGTCCTGAGATAGAGTCCAGCATTGGGCTCTCTGCTCAGTGGGGAGCCTGCTTCTCTCCCTGCCTGCTGCTCTCCCTGCTTGTGCTCTCTCTCTCTCTGACAAATAAATTAATAAAATTTTAAAAGCAAAAAAAGTGTAAGAGAATGAATATTTTAAAAGTATTGGTATAGAAACTAATAAAGCTAAGAATTTAATTTATTAACTTAAAAAGAGTTATCTGAATACTTTGGAAGGTTTTGATTGTTATTGTAAGTTTGTCCTGTCTGCTACATTATAAAAATGTCATGGTGTGGGTTTATTTTCATCCACTGTCCCAGGAACTTACTAAGTCATTGTAATCTAAAAACCTATATGGAGGGCGCCTGGGTGGCTCAGTGGGTTAAAGCCTCTGCTTTCGGCTCAGGTCATGATCTCAGGGTCCTGGGATCAAGGCCCGCATCGGGCTCC
>LNAC01000013.1:7508375-7642439 GCA_002007465.1 Ailurus styani | reverse complement strand
CTGCCTGCCTTTCTGCCTCCTTGTGATCTCTCTCCCTCTGTGAAATAAATAAATAAAATCTTTAAAAATAAATAAATAAATATATAAATAAATAAATTAAATAAATAAATAAANCCTTGTGATCTCTCTCCCTCTGTGAAATAAATAAATAAAATCTTTAAAAACAAATAAATAAATATATAAATAAATTAATTAATTAATTAATTAATTAAATAAAAACCTATATGGAGAATCTTCTTGGGTTATTTCATTAATAATTTTCTCCTATTGTTTTCATTCTTCTCTCTTTCTTGGGCTCTTATGATTGAATACTGAGTATTTTTCTATTTGCCATTTAATTTTATCTTCTATTTTTCCTCTATTTTCTATTCTTTCTTTGTTTTATTTACTTTCTGGAAACTTTCCTCTATTTTACCCTCCAACTCCTCTATTGAATTTTCAGTTATGCTATCATATTTTTAATTTCCAAAGTTTATTTTTATTTTTAAGAGTTAATTTATTTATTTGACAGAGAGAGATCACAAGTAGGCAGAGAGGCAGGCAGAGGGAGAGGGGGAAGCAGGCTGCCTGCTGAGCGGAGAGCCCAATACGGGGCTCGATCCCAGGTCCCTGAGATCATGACCTGAGCCAAAGGCAGAGGCTTAACTCACTGAGCCACCCAGGCACCCCCCCAAGGTTTCTTTTTATATTTGGAATTTAAAGGATCATCATGTTCTTATTTCATGAATGCCAACTCTTCTCTTAGCTCTTTAGAGACATTAGTGATAGAATTTTATTAGTTCATAGTCTGTATTTCCTTCAAGTCACTTATTTCTGTTAGTTTAAGCTTCTGTTTTACACATTAGAGACTTTCATCAAATGCCTATGCATATTGGTTGGTGGCCAAATCTTTGGCTGTTGTATGAGGTATGCAAGTCCTAATGGGAAGCTTTGTGCCTGTAGGTAGGTCTTGTTGATCTGGTTCCATTGTCAGGTGGTTGAACCAGATCATTTCAAGGGAGAACTTCAGTGTCAGTACTTACTTACTGTAGGCCTTTTTTTCTTGGGCAAGCAGGTTCCCCAAGGAAGAGTCTCTTGAACCTTTGTCTGGAGATCAGAATCTTTGATGCCAGCTGCAAGGGTGTCCTGTGCCTGGTGTGCCCTGGCTTCATAGAATTTTTTCAGAGAAGAAATCTTCAGTCTTTTATGGGAGAGAATTGTCAAAAAGATCTGGTGGTTTAATTGCTTATATCTTCAGCAATATTTAGTTCTACTTTCTCATCTAGCAGTATCTGTATGCCACAAAGTTGTAGTATTTTAGGGGCCATGTTTTCTTTCTAGGGTCTACATTTCTTGGGTCTGTTAAGGCAGTTGCCACTTTCTCTTTTTTGTTTCACTATGAACTCCTATTCTCTTGGTCCTTATAGATTTTTGTTTTATCACTACTATCAGTTTAGTTAAGTTTAATGACTGAACATGAGTTTGTCCATCATATTTAATGGGAACTTTCAGAGTACTTTTCAGACATGCTCATATTTATGAATAAAAAGATTTCCTAGCCAGTCATGATGACAAATATTTACTTCCTTAACAACACCATTTGTAAAGACTAATATTTATTGTTCTGCATTTTCTCAATACTATTTGTACAGTTGGCAGTAGCCCATATATCTGTGGACATGCACAATGTGTTAGACTTATGTGAGTAGTCATGTCAACATGATTGATGGGCAGACACATTTAGTACTTTCATCAGCCATTTGAATGATGGCCAAGTGTATGCAGTGCATATGCATTAAATTCACTGACAGCATAGGTCACTGGAATCTTGGACAGTAGTGTCAAGAAGCAGAAGCAAACATATAACTACTCAAAAAGAGAGTCAAAGGACAGAAGACCATAAAAAATTAAAACTAAATCCATATTCATTGGTTATTGTACATTGGTTATATTTGAAAATAGAAAGGCATGTAACTCATAACAAGCTAGACGTGAATCAACAAAAGATAATTTTCACATATTTTTATAGGTTAATGAAAGTTACTGGTTTTTGTCATCAAGATAGTTTGATTAAAAAAAAAGCTCATTAGTTCTTCTAGAATGAACATTAGACCCTTATCACAATTTTGTTTAGGAGCCCACTATTTCAGAAAGATGTGGGAACTTTGGAAAGACTTCAGAAGAAAGTTGTGATGAGAATTAAACCATCTAGAATCACAGTTGAAGAGGAAAGCATAAATTATCTGTGGCCATTTAGTCTAGTAAAGGAAAGGCCAGAAAGGCATAAAACAACAGTTTTTATATAAGTAAAAGAATTTGGTTTTATGGATGCAAAGCATTATTTCCCCCCCGCTTACATCATGGATTGGATAAGAGCGAAATTTCTAGGCTATAGTCTCCTAACTTTGTCTTGAAATAAGGGAGACATAGTTCTCTAGAACAAGGAGTGTTTAATGAGTTTTTTTTTAAGATTTTTTAATTATTTATTTATTTGACACACAGAGAGAGATTACAAGTAGGCAGAGAGGCAGGCAGAGAGAGGCCTCAGCAGGGAGCCCGATATGGGGCTCGATCCCAGGACCCTGAGATCATGACCTGAACCGAAGGCAGAGGCTTTAACCCACTGAGCCACCCAGGTGTACTGTTAAATGAGTTATTGACTGAGTTGGGGTGGCTGGAGAGATACAGAGCCATCAGATGCAAAGGACGCTGAGCGCAAGACCAAGGAGGCTCAGATTAATCACATTCTCAAGCATTAACAAATTGCATGATCTTTCATGAACCACTTGACTTTCCAGTGCCTGAGTTTTTTTCTACTGCAAAGCAAGAAAACATCCCTACATCCCCATTTGTATACCATCATTGTGAGAGAAATGAGATAACAGCAAGGGAATCGCACATCTGTCACCTGCCAGAAATACAGAAATCCATCCCTTTTTTGGGACAGGATTTGGATAGGCATCCCAACTCAATGGAGACTTTCCCAGACTAGGCAGTACAGTTAAGCATGTAGGCTTTGTATGTTTAAATTATGTGTTCTGCCTAGGTATATTTATATCTGTATCTATGTATCATCTATGTAGCTTATCTATTCTACATATAAAATCATGTCATCTGTATATGAGACAATTTTACTTCTTCCTTTCCAATTCTGATATCTTTTACTTCTTTTTCTTACCTATTTTGTCTAGCTAGGACTTTTAATTGAATAAGAGTAGTGAGAGTGGACACCCTTGTTTTGTTTCTGATCATAGGGGAAAAGCTTTCAAACTTTCATCCTTGATTATGATGTTAGCTGTGGGCTTGTCATATACAGCCTTTATTACACTGAGGTATGTTTATTCTATACCTAATTTGTTAAGAGTTTTTATTGTGCATGAATGTATTGTGTATGAATGTTGAATTTTATCAATGGCTTTTCTTCATTTATTTAGATAATATGGTTCTTTTCTTTTATTCTATTAACATGGTATATCACATTGATTGATATGCATATGTTCAACCATCTTTGCACCCCATGGATAAATATCACATGATCATGTGTTGTTGAATTCAGTCTGCTAGTTTGTTACTGAGAATTTTCCCAACTCTATTCATCAGTGATATTGGCTTATAGTTTTCTTTGTTAGTACTGTCTTTCATGGTTTTGGTATCAGGATAATGCTGGTCTCATAAAATGAGTTTGGGACTGTTCCCTCCTTTTCAATTATTTGAAAGAGTTTGAGGAAGATTGGTGTTGAATCTTTAAATGTTTAGTAAATTCACCAGTGAAGTCATTTGTTCCTGGGGTTTTCTTCATTGGGAGATCTGAGATTACTGACTCAATCTTCTTACAGTAATTGGTCTATTCAGCTTTCCTATCTCTTCCTGACTCAGTCTTGGTAAATTGTATGTTTCTAAGAATGTTTCTATTTCTTGTAGATTGTCCAGTTTGTTGGCATATAGCTGCTCATAGTAGCTTCTCTCTCTTCCTCCTCTGAAGTTGTGTGGTATCAGTTATGTCTCCTTTTTCATTTATAATTTTGTTGACCTGGGTCTTTTCACTTTTCTTTCTTGGTTAATCTAACTAAGGATTTCTCAGTTTTGTTTATCTTTTCAAAGAGCTAACTCTTAGTTCAGTTAATCTTTTGTATTGTGTTACTGTTCTCTGTTTCATCTGGTTCTATTCTAATTGCTGTTATTTCCATTCTTCTGGTAACTTTGGGCTCAGTTTGCTCCTTTATCTCGTTCCTTAAAGCATAGAGTTAAGTTGTTTATTTGAGGTCTTTTTTTTGCTTCCTAATGTAGATATTTATTGCTATGAATTTCCCTCTAAAACTGCTTTTGCTGCAGCGTGCCTGGGTTGCTCAGTCGGTTGGTGAAGCATCAGACTCCTGATTTTGTCTCAGGTCATGATCTCAGGGTCATGAGATCAAGTCCCATGTCAGGCTCCCTGCTGGGCATGAAGTCTACTAAGATTATCTCTCTCCCTCTCTCCACCTGCCCCTTGCATGTGCACCCATGCCTGCACATGTTCTCTCTCACAGACAAACAAACAAAACTGCTTTTGCTGCATCCCACAAATTCTGCTTCTATTTGTATGTTAAGAGTCCATTTTCATTTCTCTTAAGAAACTTTTTTATGTCCCTTTTAATTTCTTGTTTGGTTCTTTTGTTGTTTAGGAAAGTCTTGCTAATTTTCATGTATTTATGAATTTTCCAGTTTTCCTGTTGTCAACTTCTAGTTTCATGCCATTGTGGTCAGAGAAGATACTTGGTATGATTTCAACCTTCTTGAATTTGCTAGGACTTGTTTCGTGGCCTAATATATGGTCCATCCTAGAAAATGTTACAGGTGCACTTGAGAAGAATCTGTATTTTGCTATTGTTGGGTAGAATTTTCTGTATATTTCTGTTAGGTTCATTTGGTCTATATTGTTATTCGAATCCACTGTTTCCTTATTGATTCTCTGTATGGATGATTTATCCATTATTGAGAGTGAGATATTAAAGTCTCCCATTATTACTGTGTTACTATTTATTTCTTCTTTTAGCTCTGTTGGTTTTGCTTTATATTTTTAGGTGTGCCAATATTGGGCACATAAATGTTTTTGTTTGTTATATCTTCTTGATGTATTAACTCCTTTATCATTATACAATAACCTTCTTTGCCTCTTTTTACTATTTTAAAGTCTATTTTTTTTCTTGATATAATTATCACAACCCCTGCTTTTTGGGGGAAGGAGGAAGTTAACATTTGCTTGAAATATCTTTTTCCCTCCCTTCATTCTCAGTCTATGTGTGTCTTTAAGGCTAAAGTGAGTCTCTTGTAGGCAGTATATTGTGGATCTTGTTTTTTTTTTTTAATCCATTCAACCATTCTGTGTCTTTTATATGGCGAATTTAATCTGGTTGTGTTCAAAGTAATTATTGATAGGTAAAGAGTTACTATTGCCACTTGATAATTATTTTCAGGTTGTTTCTTATAGATCCACTGTTACTTGTGTTTTTGTCCTGTTGTCTTTGTGTATGTATGTTTTGATGTTTTGATATCTTTTGGTATTAGTATGTTTTGACGTTTTTTATTATGTTCTTTTGTGTCACTACTATAGGATTTTCCCTTATGGTCACCATGAGGCTAACGCACAATAACTTATAGCATAAAATAACTTATAGCACCCTATTTTAAACTGATAACAGCTTAATTTCAATAGAATTAATAAACTTTATGCGTTTATTCCCCCATCACATTTTCAGTCACTGCTGTTACATTTCACATGTTTTTTTAATATTGTATGACTCCTAACAGATTATTGTAATGGTTATTTTTACTATGTTCCTTTTTTTTAGCTTTTTAAAACTAGACTTTTAAGTGAACTAAGTGAATTTTAAATAAATTATGTACCACTATTACTGTACTACAAAATCTCAATGACACTATATTTACCATTACTCAAGTGATATTTACACTCTTTATGTTTTATGATGTTAATTAAATTCTTCTAATTCCACTCAAAGAACTTCCTTTAGCATTTCATATAACTCAGATCTGGTGATAATGAACTCCCTCAGCTTTTATTTAGAAAAGACTTCATCCCTTTTTCATTTCTAAAGGACAACTTCACCAGGTTTAGAGTTCTTGGCTGACAATTATTTTCTTTCTGTATTTTGAACATGTTATCTCATTCTCTCCTCACCCAAAAAGTTTCTGTTGAGAAATCCACCAATAGTTTTATACGGGTTCCCTTGTATGTAACTTCTCTCTTTTCTCTTGCTGCTCTTCATATTCTTTCTTTATCTTTGATCTTTGACAATTAATTATAATGTATCTCAATGTGCCTTATTTGAGTTCAACCCATTTGAGGTCTTTTGGGTCTCATGAATCATTCCAGGTTTGGGACATTTTCAGCCATTATTGGAGCTTTCTTATTTTATGGTGGTATCGTATTTACCTGATTTTTTGCGATTCTTGATTTCTTATATTGGTATCTGTTCATTTGAATTAACAGGTTCCTCTTCCAGAATTTATAGTTTGATTTGGCAGAGAAATTTTTCACCAGTCAGCTCAGTTTGGGTTCTGGGTGTGTCTGCTGGTAATATTCCTGGGCAAGTGGGGTCTGCTATTAATGTCTATTTTTGGGTGAGGCAACAGCTCAAGCTCTGAGGATAGGAATGGGGGTTGTGCAGCTAGCTGAGAACAGTCAAACAGGACTGCTGGTTTGGTTCCCTACCCAAGTAATGTTGTAGGATGGGTTCTGTGGTTGCCTGGATTCTCTGGTCAGGTTTATTAACTACTTGGGCCTGGGTATATAGTTAGTAGCTGGGGTTATGAATTAGCTTCCCTGTCCTGGCAGGGCAGCAGGACAAAACCCAGGGGCTCTACAGCTCATTCTTTGGGCACCCAAATCAGTCCAGAGTGTGCACTGAATTCTCTGGTCAGATGAGGCCACCAGCTTTAGTCTGCAGAGGAGGGAAGCCAAAGGCCATGCTGTCTGTGAAGTGCCACTGTGCAAAGTAGTGCTGTTGAATAGGCCATGAAGATTCCCCTGTGGTCTGGTTAGGTTCCCTGGTGGGAGAGGCTGAAGTCTGTATTCAGGGATGAGCAGGGCTCTGAATTAGATTCCCTGCCTGGGCACAGCAGGGGAAGCAGCTCTAAAGCCAATAAAGCATTGTTTCTTGTATTAATTTGAGCCATTTGCACTCCAAGGTCCCAGATCATAGAGGGCCAATGGCTTTGCTCCTCCCATCTCTCTCTCAAGAGCTGCTGGGCCACACAGCCTCCAGGAATTGTCTCCAGCCTTTCTGGTCAGATGGGGCTGGAAGACCCTCTCCACAGTGGGTGGGGCTGTGATTCAGCATCTTGCCTGGGTGTGGGCAAACTGGGCTCTAGGGCTGCCAAAACTCCTTGTTTGAGGATCTGAATTAGGCAGATCTGAGCCCTGCCACATTCTCTGGAGAGAGTGTACCACTGATTTGTTTTCTGGAGAGGAGCAAAGCCTCTGGTTGGGATTACTACTTGGGCACTGCAGGTATGAATTTGGTCTGCCAAGATCTATGTGCTGACTGTTGCAAGCTCCCCCTCAACTTCTTTGTCACAGATTCCCAGTGATTGAGCCCTGTAGATTCCATGCAGTCCCTCTGGCATGAGATCAGAGTAGGGGCTCCTGTAAAGCCTCTAAATTGCCCCTATGATGCTGCCTGGTAGCTGGTTGTCCTCACAGGTTCTTTTTTGCCACTGAAGGAACCAGAGGCTCTGGGGACCTCTCTGTGTGGTGTGACTGGCCTGCGTGAGGGCAGTGCTGTCAACACGGGGCCACTTCTCTTACCTTTCTAACGCAGTCTGTCTTGGTCTCTGTGGTGCACAGCGGCTGCTTCAGTCTCACCTGCATATTCTAGGATTCTCTCATTGGTGTCTTATTCTTGAATAGTTGTTAGTTGTTCTTCTTGTGATGGGAGAACTCGAGTCAGAAACAACCTATGTCATCATTTTGGTGATATCACTTCTCAAAGTACATTAAGGACCTGGGAAAGTGCTGCTGAAAAGAATTTCACTTGTTGGATGAAACCACCCCCTGAATGCCAAGTATGACATTAGAAGGTGGTCACAGATGTGTGTCAAGTGCCACTTTTACTTAATATTTCAATATTTGCTGTCTATATAGCAGCCATTTTATTTTATTATGAGAACACAAAGTTTAGCAGAAGAAAGAAAATGCACGTAGTTTCAGTAATGAGTTTGTTCATATATTAGCAACTTGAGGCAGATATTTATTCCTGCCAATGTAAGTAATTGTGGACTTCTAAAAATTTTTTAATTTAAAATAAATTTTTAATTGTTTTGTCATTATGTTACTTCCTTTTCTGTTGTTTTAAATTATTGTAATTTGTGGAACTACCATTTTGCCTAAATTTATCATAGCTTTTTTTTTTAAACTGTCAGAAAAAACTTTGGAATTTGTGAGGAAAAGCAATAAATATTTCATATGCAGTTATTTTATAGAAGTTGACATTCTAGTTGTGAAAGGAATGCAAAATCTTTGTTAACTCCAAAGGGAAGGGGAAGACACATTTAGATCTGAGTGTAATTTAAAGCAGAATACTAGAAGCAAAATAAACCATGTTAAGGAGACTGGTATATTCAGAAGTAGTACACTTTCTGTATCTTTTTTGTTCCTGAGACCTGAAGTAAATTTGTCCTCTGACTTGGAGGTGGGGCATGAAATAAGAGGTAAGAGAGTCCTGCTTTCTCCTCTCCAGCCATGGCTACAGCAGTCCAGTGCCTTGACCTTGTGGAAACCACACTGCCAGCGGTCTGGAGACATCAGCCTGAGCCGCACAAACAACACATCTCAAAAAAAAAAAAAAAAAAAGATTAGAAAGATGTTGGCAATGATTAAAGTTGGGTGATGGCTCATGAGGGTTCTCTATGCTACCCTTCTTTACTTTTGTGTATGCTTGAAGGTTTCCATAATGGAGGAGAGAAAAAAAAAAGTCACAGGGAACCTGGGTACTTGCTATGAGAGAGCACATTTTCTTCTAACTTCTATACCAGGCTCGAAGGTGCTTATGGGGAAAGAATGGTGTTTGCTTCCTTTCCGCACATAAAGCCCCAGGAGATTGGCAGCATGGTCCTCTGAGGGCCAATGACAGCCCTCTCTTGCCCTGTAGTTATGAGATTGACTGGTTGATACTTTGTTAATGGAGTTTACACCTTATCTGTAGAGTCTATGACGCAGCAGGCAAAGCATGACATTGGGAACTGGAAGACCTGTCTTCCAAGCCCTGTTCTGCCACTTGCCAGCAAATTTTGGAGGACATGACACACAGTTACTATGTGCTCCCTCTGGACCAGATGCTGTTCTCTAGAAAATGGTCATATATTACCTTGTATGTGACATTTGTAGAATAGAGATCCCCTCTACTTACTTCAATGAATTGTTTTGTGGCACAAGCAAGATAAAATATATTAATGATTAGAATATTTATATATCTCACAGCTTATAAATATATAAGATATAAAGATTACCATTAGCATGTATTATTTATTAAAAGTTGAATATTTTAAAATAGTCTATAAATAGAAACTTTCCAGTAAATCGTTCTTCAGGATGACTAATGTCACGTCCTGAAGTTTCCACATGGTCTTATTGAGAGTTTTCTTTTCAAGTTGGAAACCAGTAGGTATGAATGATGACTGATTAAACCATTATTATATATTTTAATGAAAGCATCATTACATATATGGGGAGTAAAATGGACTTAACTAAGAGTTTTCTAAGGATTTATTTCACATAATTGTAGTGCATGCTTGATTTGCTTGTAATACATAATTCTTGTCCCAGAGACCTTGGCAGAAGCTTTATCCCACTGGTGTTGCTCAGTGATTTTTCTTTAGTTGAAAGGAAGAGGAGAAAGCCAGCTGCAACTTTGACACTTATAATTGCACCCTATGTAATAGTAATAGTTATGTATGGGCTGTTTAATTTGAAAGCAACATCAGTCATGCAAATTTCACATCAATTGAAAAAGAAAGAAAAATTTCTGTCAAACAGCAAAAGAGTTAAATTACCAAGATTAAGTGAAGGAAATTATTTCTAATATTCTATGAAGGTGGAGCTAGTAAGTAATGCAAAATAAAAAATTAAAAAGTATTTTGATGTAAAGTTAAAATGATGCTTAATTACTAAATTGGGCTCATTTCCATTTAGCAATTCAGAAAAATCTGGTAACTCTGGCTGGTGTGTGTTGTGTTTCTCCATGAAAATTTTAAGCCATTTGGAAAAATACCAGTTGTTATGATGTTTCTCCTCAACATAAATTGGCTGTGGACCATAAGATTCTGAAGCTAGCTAAGCCCCCATTGATGTGAGGGTTATTATTTGAAGACATTCTATTGAGCTGTGGGGGTTGTAGAGTGATGGTAGCATGAATCTGTGAATCAAGTTCATACATCTTGGTGTACAATCCTTTGTTTCCTTGCTTAGAAAGGTTACTGTATTTTTCATTTTATAAGTATATCTAGTTGGGCTGAAAGTATTACATGTGTCTGTAATTTAAAATAAATGTTCTTAATCTTATAGGAAATCAGATAATAATAAAAATTAAATCTGCAACCTATGGAGAAACCAAACCTAGTGCAGGTACATGGCTAACTCAAGGTCATCCAGCTCATTAGTACTAAACCTGGGCCTCAGAATGAGAGGGTTGGATCGAAGCCTGGTGAGGCCTCACTTCTCTTCACTGCTATGTGAATGCTGAGGTCCTTTCTTGTATGAGAGTACTATAGCCCACAGTGTAAAGCTCTCTTTCCTCTTACTGCTTCTTTCTTTCTTTCTTTCTTTCTTTCTTTCTTTCTTTCTTTCTTTCTTTCTTTCTTTCTTTCTTTCTTTCTCTCTCTCTCTCTCTCTCTTTCTTCCTTCCTTCCTTCCTTCCTTTTCTCTCTCTCTTTTTCTTTCTCTCTCTCTTTTTTTCTCTCTCCTTCCTTCCTTCCATCTATCCATGCATGCATCCATCCATCCTTCCTTCTTTCATATGGAGTCCAGTGCAGGGCTTGAACTCACAACCCTAAGATCAAAACCTGAGCTAAGATCAAGAGTTGGACACTCAACTCACTGAGCTACCCAGGCATCCCCTGCTTTAGTTTCACTTGTAAAAGAATCTGTTTTGAAAGAAATTGTACTTAGATTGTAATTCCTTCTTTTATAACTCAGGGAGAGTGACGGAGAGGCTCGTCCTCAGTTTTGGAGGATAGAATGTGCAACAAAGCCGTGTCTTCTGTATTTAGAATACAATAGCGAATCAGATAATTCAGCTTAAACAAGGAACTTACTCGGGTGATGCTACCATCACTTAGGTGATGCTAGATTAAAGAAAACTCTAAACAATTTACTATAGAGACACAGTGGTTTAGAATTAACCATTCTGAGTCTATAGACAAAGACTTTGTTTCTTTTGAAAATCATTTAGACTGTAAGAGATTCAGTTTCTTCATTTCTAAAATGAGGGTCTCAACTTAGTTGACTTTAATTTTTCTTCCAGGTCTGTGATTTGGGAGTTTTGGGATTTATATCAAATTAAAACAGTTTATAATGATATTTACTATGGATATTTATTTTTCATTTATTTTTTAACTTAATTATTGACACCTTTATCTTTAAAGATGACAACAGAATATTTTTATTTGTTTTGTTTTATTTTAAAGATTTTATTTATTTATTTGACAGAGAGAGATCACAAGTAGGCAGAGAGGCAGGCAGAGAGAGAGGAAGAAGCAGGTCCCTGCTGAGCAGAGAGCCTGATGTGGGGCTTGATCCCAGGACCCTGAGATCATGACCTGAGCTGAAGGCAGAGGCTTAAGCCACTGAGCCACCCAGGTGCCCTGACAACAGATTATTTTTAAAAGTGACTTCAGGATATGGCTGAAAGGACTCCTTCCACATATGCATTGTCAGGGCCTCATGCACTCTTGTTTCTCCAGGAATCTATGGGGCAGAGAGGTGCCTCTCCAGCCCTAAGGGACTCCCTTTTGAAATTGGGAACAATGGTAAATCTTCAGCTTCCATGTTATAGAAGATTCTTTAATTAGAATAAGATAGAGATTTACATATCTTATGTTGAGTACGATGAAGCAAGTCAAATTTCATAAGCTTCAAGTCTAAATTAGAAACAGAAGACTAAAAAGGAGTGAATGCTGAAATAACCCAAATGATCACAAGACTAGAAGAGAAGACTCAGACCCAAATACACAAGTGCGCACACACATACACACAGACACCACCTACAAAATAATTAAAAAAGGGAAAAACTTTGGGGCGCCTGGGTGGTTCAGTGGGTTAATCCTCTGCCTTCAGCTCAGGTCATGATCTCAGGGTCCTGGGATCGAGTCCCACATTGGGCTCTCTGCTCAGCAGGGAGCCTGCTTTCCCCTCTCCCTCTGCCTGCCTCTCTGCCTCCTTGTGATCTCTCTCTCTCTCTGTCAAATAAATAAATAAAATCTAAAAAAAAGGGGGGGGGACTTACTCTAGCATCTGCCCCAAGGTAGACACAGAAGGGTACCTTTCTGAAGAGGGTAAGAGTCCAGGCAATTAGGATGTCTCACAGGGAAGGGCGAAGGCTGGGTCCATGAGGAAGCCCCAGCCAGCGTAGCATATTGACTGCCATCTACTCTTGAGGGCTAGCACTTGTGTTGCACTTGTCTTCATTGTTCACATCACCTTAGGGTCTAGAGGAAGAATTCCCTCACTGCCAATGGTAAGCTATATTCACTCAGTCAAGTTGTCTTTACTGTTCTTCTCCTACAATCCATCAGGGACTGGCTAGAGTAACCAGAACGATCATCTGGGTGATCCACTAGTATCACAGGAGCTTCCAGATTCACGAGTGGAAAAACTAACACTGAGGAAATGGAGATAATAGAGCAATAAAGAAAACTTAATAACAAGCACAATTAATATTCTTAGATTTGAATGGAAAATGCTTCCATAAAAGGCAAAGTGTCCTCCAAAGGGGGGGAAAACCAGTTAGAGTTCTTGCAAATAAAAACAATCATCATCAAAACACAACATTTCCATTGATAGGTTAAATAAGCTGAAAGGACAGAGCTGAAAACCAAAAGGTATGAAGCAAGTATTCTTGTAGAATGCAATGCAGGATAACAAAGGTTTATTAGAAAAGGCTTTGGGCGCCTGGGTGGCTCAGTGGGTTAAAGCCTCTGCCTTCAGCTCAGGTCATGATCTCACGGTCCTGAGATCGAGCCCCCGCATCGAGCCCCCGCATTGGGCTCCCTGCTCAGCAGGGAGCCTGCTTCCTCCTCTCTCTGCCTGCCTCTCTGCCTACTTGTGATCTCTCTCTCTCTCTCTCTCTGTGTCAAATAAGTAAAATCTTAAAAAAAAAAAAAAAAGAAAAGGCTTTAGTTTTCTATTCCTGCTGTTAACAAAGGGCCTCAAACTTTGTGGCTTAAAATAGTCCAAATGTAATATCTTACAGTTCTGGAGGCAGAGTCCTAACATCAAGGTGTTGGCGGGGCTGCATTTCTTCCAGGGGCTCTAGGAGACAATCTTTCCCAGTTTTTAGAGGACACCTGCATTCCTTGCCTTGTGGTCCCTTCCTCTGTCTTCAAAGCCAGCAACATAGCATCTTCAAATCTTTCTTTCCTTTTGTCTCTGATCTCTCCCTCCATTGACACATCTTCTCTGGCTCTGATACTACAAGCCTCCTTCTTTGAAAAATTCTTAGGTATACCATGGGTCGACCCAGATAATCACGGATAATCTTCCCATTTCAAGATCTTTAACTTAATCACTGCAGAGTCCCATTTTCCATGTAAGGGCACATATTTGTAGATTCTGGATAGCACTCTGTAGACCTCTTTTGTAGGGGGGTTGGGAACCTTACTTTGTCTACTACGGAAACTATGAGAAAAACATTGAAAAGATTAGAATATAGAGTTTGACTACCCATATCCATGTAATAGCAATGCCCCAGGAAAGTAAGGAGAGAACAGATGGGAAAAAAGAATCAATTAAATAAGAGGAGAACATTTTCCAGACCTGGAGAAAGCAATAAGGCTTTAGGTGGAAAGAGCATGCAATACCAAACAGGATGTATAAAAAGGGACCTACAAGTAGACACTGGTGAAGTGTTAGATCTCCAAGAATAAGAGATGTCCCAAAGCTTTCACAGACAGCAGCTTAAACACAAATGAGTGAAAATCAGATTGTCACCAGGCTTTTATTAAGCAATACTGGGTATGGTAAACAAAGAAATAAGGTCTTCAAAATTCTGAGACAAAATTATTTTAAACTTAGAATTCTATCCCCAAAGTAGCATTCATGAGTGAAGGCTGACGATATTTTTGGACATGCTTAGAAATTTTTCCACCCACAGATTGCATTTGAAAGAATTACTCAAGGCTGTATTCTAGTAAAAACAAAAGGAAGTAAAAGACAGAGGAAGACAAGGGATACACGCAACACTAGAGAGCAAAGCTACCCACAAATCTAGTAAAATCTAAAAGTTTGGTGCATATGACATAAATAATAACAATGTGTAATTTAAGCCACAGGTGATTCTAACATGGATGCTGGCAGAACTGGTAGGGGCAGGGTTAGGAGGGAAGTGAAATGAAGCCAAGTTATTTTTTGTCTTGCTGGGAGTAAAAAAACATCTTAATATAGTCTATTTTTGCATTTTCTCTTTTTTTTTAAGATTTTATTTATTTACTTCACAGAGGGAGAGAGATCACAAGGAGGCAGAGAGGCAGGCAGAGAGGGGGGGGGAAGCAGGCTCCCCGCTGAGCAGGGAGCCCGATGCGGGCCTCGATCCCAGGACCCTGAGATCATGACCTGAGCCGAAAGCAGAGGCTTTAACCCACTGAGCCACCCAGGCGCCCTATTTTTGGATTTTCTTGATTAAAATTTTAAAAATTAAATTAAAAAGATTGGATTGATAATATTCTGTGTTAGTATGTTTTGAAAGAGATATTCTCATACTGTTGGAAAGTATATATTTTTAGTTTTTTAGGAGGGAAATTTGGTAGTTTCTTTCAAATTTTAAAATGAATATATACTTTTCTCTAGCACTTTAATCTTGAAGAATTTATCCTATAGAAGTATTTTTATATCTCTGAAAAGATTTGCAAGAATCTGTATATGGCATTTTTCATTACTGTAAAAAAAATGGACAATAATCTAAACCTATATAGACTAATTATGGGCAACTCTGTTCTGATTTAAAAAATCAAATAGTTTTGAGTATTTGCAGATAGAAATATCTTCAAGTCATATATTTTTAAAATATTTATTTATTTATTCTTAGAGTGAAAGAGTGAGAGAGAGTGCAAAGGGAGTGAGGGGGTGAGGGGGAGAGAGAATCCTCAAACAGACTCCCCCGTGAGCCCAGAGCCCAGTGCTGGACATAATCCCATGATTCATGAGATCATGACCTGAATTGAAACTGAGTCAGACGCTCAAGCTAGACAGACTGAACTATCCAGGTGGCCCCAAGTCATATTTCTGAAAAAAGCAACAGAATTACTGCTATAATTCTATTTATTGCATATGATCCTGCATATAGGTATATATGTTCACATATGTATGGAATTACAGAGTTGTATCTAGAAGAATCCAAACTAAGCTAACAATTATTATCTTTGGGGAGCTGAGTTATTTGAGAGAAGATTTGCTTTTAATTTCCACTTCCATTTTTTTATAATATGAATATTTATGTGTTATGCATACTATCCCTATAACATTTTAAAATTTCAAAAAGAAAATAGCAAGATTCCTTGAAATCCCACACCCAAGGACAATTACTATGAACAGTTTGGTGAGCATACATCCAGACCGCTTGATTACACATATGAGTATACAGATATATTTAATTTTCCATAATTGGAAGCATACATAATGCATTCTAAAGCCATTTTTAGTTAAGCTTTTAAATTCTGACATAACTGTAGATTCACATGCAGTTGAGAAAAGTACTACAGAGAGATCCCTCCTACATTTTACCTTGTTTATCTCAATGGCAACATATTGTAAATTGGTACAATATTACAGCCATGACATTGACATTGCTGTCAAGACAGAGAACATTTCCATCTCCAGGAGGATACCTCATATTGTCCTTTTGTAGTTACACCCACTTCCTTCCACGCTCAACTTCCTATTTAACCCCTGGCAATCACTAACATGTTCTACATTTCTATAATTTTGTCAATATTACATAAATGGAATCATATAGTATGTAACCTTTTGAGGTTGGCTGTTTCATTCATAATAATTCTGTAGAGATTTACCCATAGCAAGAGTTTATCCCTTTTTATCGCTAAGTAGTGTTCCGCTGTATGGATGTAACCATTTGTTTAATCAATCACTTTGGAAAGATGTCTGGATTGTTTCCAGTTCTTGCCTATTACAAATAAAGCTGTCATGAACATTGGTATACAAGTTTGTTTTATTTTCTAACATATCTCCTTTTTTTCTGGAGTAAATACCCAGGATTGTAACTGCGGGGTCATATGGTAGTTACATGTGGAGTTTCTAAAGAAATTGCTAAACTGTTTTCCAGAGTGACTGTACTATTTTACATAATTTCTTCCTTTCCAATCTGCGTACCTTTTATTTCTTTCTCTCATTTTCTTGCACCAACAAGAACTTCCAGAACTATGTTGAATTAGAGTACTGGGAGCAGATATCCTTGCCTTTGTCCTGATCTCAGAGGTAAAGCATTCAGCCTTTCACCATTGAGTATCAGGTTAGCAGTAGAATTTTTGGAGATACTCTTTATCAAGTTTAGGAAGTTACTCTATTCTTAGTTTTCTGAGATTTTTTTTAAATCATGAATTAGTGTTAAATTTCGTCAAATGCTTCTTCTGAATCAATTACTATACATGATTTTCTTTCTTTAGTCTGCTAATATTATAGATTATATTGATTGATCGTGAACTGTTGAACCAGACTTTCATCACTGGAATACACTCTGTTTGAACTTAGTGTATAAATCTTTAATATTATACCATAATAATATAATAATATTATAATACTACTTAATTCTCCTTGCTAACAATTATCATCTGCATTGATAAGAGCTACTGGTCTATAGTTTTCCTTTTTTCTTTTTGTATTATCTTTGTCAAATTTTGGTATGAGTTTTATGAAATGAATTGGGAAGTCCTTCTTCCCTCCTATTCTGTTTTTGGAAGAGTTTGTTTTTCTTTTTAATTGGTTGTACTTCTTTAAATGTATGGTAGAATTCTATAGTGAAACCTTCTGAGCCTGGAGATGGATTTTGGGGGGAAGTTTTTAAATTATGAATTCATTTTCTTATCAATGATAAAATATTCAAAGTATCTATTTCACATTGGTTAGGTTGTGTTTTTGAGAAAATGCTCCATTCTAAGTCCAATTTAGATTTGTAGAGTATTTTTTGTAGTATTTACTTATTTTCCTCTTGATGTTTGCAGAGTCTGTGGTGATAATCCCATTACATTGATAATATCCATGATTTGTATCTTCTATTTTTTTATTATCAGTCTTGCTGGAGGTTTGTTTTTTGTTTGTTTTTGGAAGAACCAGCTTTGTTTCACTGATTATTTTCTATTTTTGTTTTCAATTTATTGATTCTACTTTTATTATTATTTCCTTTCATTTGCTGACTTTATGTTAATTTTGCTCTTTTTTGTACTTACTTGTGGTGGGAGCATAGATTATTGAATTGAAACTTTTCTTCTTTTTTAATGTATACATTTAGTTCTAAAAATTTACTCCTCAGCACAGCTTTAGCTAAGTCACAAATATGTTGACATGTTGTATTTTCATTTTCATTCAGTTCTGTCTTTTTAAAATTTACTTTGAGTCTTCCTCTTTGATTATGGTTTATTTAGAGATGCGTTGTTTAGTTTTCAAGTGTTTAGTGATCCTTCTGTTATCTTTTTGTTCTTTAACTTCTAGTTTGAAAAAAATGATAATTTCTAGTTTGATTCCATTGCAGTCAGAGAACACAGTATGCATGATTTCAATTTTTCTAAATTTTTGAGGATTGTATTATTACCTGGGATGTGAACTTGTCTTGGTATACATTGCAAGGGCTCTTGAAAAGAATATATATTTTGTTGTTATTTACCTATAAATGACTTTTTAACCTGTTTGTCGATGATGTTGTTGAGTTTTTCTCTGTCCTTGCTGGTTTTCTGTCTAATTGTCCTATCAGTTGTTGAGAGGGGTGCGTTAAGGTCTCTAACTATAGTGTGCATTTGTCTATTCTTCCCATTTCCACCAATTTTTTGCTTCATAAATTTTACAGCTTTGTATTTGGTGTGTTCACATTTAGTAATAACATATCTTCTTGGTAAACTCACCTTTTTTTAATCATGATATAATGTCCCCCTCTGGTGCTGCAATGTTTTTCTCTGGAGTCTACTTTAGTACTAATATAACCATTTTTAAATTTCCTTTGATGTTTGCATAATTTATTTTTCCCAGCCTTTGGCTTTAAACCTGCTACATCATTATATTTTAAGTAATCTACTTGTAGATAGCATTTAATCTACTTCACTAATCTCTGTCATTTAATTACAATATATACAGCATCTATATTTAATGTAATTATTGATCTGTTAGGGCTTAATTCTGCCACTTTGTTTTTCTTTCCTGTTTGTTTTGTTTTTCATTTTTTTCTGATTTTTTTTCCTGCTCACTGTGAGTTATTGGAACATTTAGTTCAATTCAGTTTTGATTTCTTTAAAATGCTTTCAAGGGGCACCTGGGTGGCTCAGTGGGTTAAGCCTCTGCCTTCGGCTCAGGTCATGATCTCAGGGTCCTGGGATGGAGCCCCGCATCAGGCTCTCTGCTCAGCAAGGAGCCTGCTTCCTTCTCCCTCTGCCTGCCTCTCTGCCTGCTTGTGATCTCTCTCTGTGTCAAATAAATAAATAAAATTTTAAAAATAAAAAAATAAAATGCTGTCAAGTGTATCTCTTCACATAGCTTTTTTAGTGATTGCTTCCTGTTAATAAGTATATATAAAAATTATATTTATACTATTTTTATTATATTTATATAATATAAATACATAAGTATATATACTATATATAAAATATATAAATATATAGAGTATATATGAAGTATATATAAATATATAAATAAGTATAATAATATAAATAAATATATATTCATATATAATACATTTATATTTATATATTTATAAAAATATTTGTTTATATGAATTTATATAAATAAATTTATATGTAAATATAAATATATAAGTATATATTTATATATTATATTTATATTATAGTTATATAAATATATATATTTATTCCTCTCTTCTCAGTCTACTGGCATTGTTATTTTACCAATTTTAATGAAGTATAGTGGCCTTACCTCCATTTATATCCCTTTACTTTCTCCCATTTATAATTGTCTTAAATATTTCCTGTTCATATATTTAGAAATACATCAGATAGTGTTGTAATTTTTGCTTCAGCCATCAAGTATTAAAAAAATGCAAGATGAGAAAGAAAGTTTATTGTGTTTACCCACATTTTTGCTTACTATGCTTTTCTGCTTTTCTGACATTCCAAGGTTCCTTCTTTTATCATTTCCTTTTTGCTTAGAGAACTCCCTTCAGCCTTTCTTTTAAGGTAGGTGTGATGGTAACAAATTTCTCTTCTCCTTCATCCGAGAATGTGTTGATTTCTCCATTTCTGAAGGATGTTTTTACTGGGTGTAAGATTCTACGCTGCCAATTCTTTTCTTTCAGCAAGTAAAAAATATTACAACACTTCATTTTGGCCTCCAAGGTTTCTGATGAAAAATCTACTGTCATTCTAAGTGTTTTTTCCCCTTAGAGTCATCTCTTTTTCACTACTTTCAAGATTTTTTCCTTGCATTTAATTTTTAGAAAGTTGATTATACTACGTCTTGGTGTGGATTTTCTTTGGTTTTTACTGTTTGGATTAGTTCATGTTCTTAAATTTCTAAGTTTATATTTCTGGCTAAATTTTGGAATTTTTAGCCATTACTTTTTCAGGTACATTTTCAGCCTTTCTTTCTTCTTTTTTCCCTGACACTTTGTCAAATAATTGTCACATCTTTGTTGTGTCAGTATTGGCATCTAATTGGTTGTCATTTTTATTCAGTGTGAGATTTTCTTGGTGGTTGGTATGATGAGTAATTTTTTACTGCGAAACCTGGTCATTTTCGTATTACATTTTGAGTGCTGTGTTTTGTATTCTGTGTTTTATTTAAACTTTCTGTTTTAACTAACTTTTTTGGATACTGATTCAGTGGGGAAATGGTGATTCCACCTCATTACAACCTCATGCCAGGTGGAGGTAGAAGCTCAAGTTCTCCATTTGGTCTATGTTGATACCCAACGGTGGTGCTACTCTTCCTTACTACTGGGCAGGGGTGGAAATTCTGGCTTTTCTGTGGTCTCCACTGACTCCTTGGTAGGGGCGGCCTTGTTACTGCTGAGGGAGTGACAGTGAAAGTCCTGAGTCTCTCCTAGGCTCCTAGAGAGAGGTAAGGGGTGACTCATTAATGCTAGGGGGAGATGGAGGTAGGTTCCCCACATGATACCTACTGTCATCACAGTGGGTGGGCCTCATTATCAGCCAGGAAGGACTAAGTTCCCAGCCCCTTACCTGACTTTCCTTAATGCTTGGTGAGTATTGGAGAGATTCATTATAGCCTCTGGAAGCTAGAAGTCTTCTAGGACCTCACCATTGTGTCCTTTCTGCGTCCTGATATCCTCAGATTGTCTGACTTCTTTCCATTTTTCAGAGTTGTATTTTGTTTGTTTTATTTATAATGTACAGGGTTTTTAGTTTTATTTAGTAGGAAGAATATGAAAAGTATGTTTACTCCATCATCCTAGAAGTAAAAATCCTGATAATAAGTCCTGGTAAAGCAAAATCCATTTCGCAACCAACTTCTCACTCAAAAATATGTTGTGAATATCTTTTTATTCTAGTGACTACTAGCAGACATTTCAGTAGAGAAATATTCCATAGGTTCATTTTAACTAATCCAGTAGTAATATACATTTAGTGACATAATAAGAAGTGCAGTGATGGACATATCTTAATATGGAGGCCACATTCTCTAGTCTATATTTCCCAAATCCAAAAAGCTATATAAACAAAAATATTTTACAATGTTTGGTGCAAATTTATTTTGTATAAACTCTGACTAGAATTCACATAAGGCTTGCTTCCAATTGCTTCAATACTTTATGGTTGCTGAAAAATATTAAGATATTTGCTTATGGTTTGCTGTCCAGTCTGTTGGGGTTGTTAAGAAACATGTGATCTATGTATCTTATTACTTTCTAAGATGAAAATATTTTAAATATAAGACATGTCTTTCAAATTGTCTTAGGATAATATCCCAGGAAAGTGCTTGTTAAATTTTGGGCCATATTGTCAAATTGCACCCAGAAATGTAATATGTGTTCTTAACAGAACATAAGAGAACCCATCATTTCTTCATGTTTTTGACAACAAGGAGTATTGTCATATAGTAGTTTAAACTTAACTTTATTCTTTGCAGGATTATAAATAGAATCTGTAAATGTATATTTCAGAAAAATCCAGAAAATACAAAGCAGTATAAAGATGAAAATTAAAAGCACATAAAACATTTCATATCAGAGGTAATAACTTTTAATAGTTTCGGCTTTTTTTATTGTATCTACTTTTAAAATACAAACTTGGAATTATATGTAGTTTACTTTTATCTTTTCAGTAGTGTTGTATTGTGAACAATTTCCTCTTTCTCTAAATATTTGTATAAAGTATAATTTAAATGATTGCCTAGCTTTATTGAATAGATATACCATAATTCATATAACTAATTCCTTATTGTTGGGGAAATGAATTGTTTCCAGATTTTTCCCATGTCGTTACATTGTAATAAATGTGGTTATATACATTCCAGAGTTAGATTTTAAAGAATGAGACTTGACTTCTTAAAACTGAAATTCTACCTTTTCCAAAGGTGTTCCAGTTCACTCTGATTATGGTACCGTTATTTTCATATGTGATCCAGAGTGCAAATTGAAAGAAATTAGTTTTAGTTTCTTTCTCTCTCACTCCCTTTCTTCTTTCCCCTTTCTCTCCACCTGTCCTTCCTTCCAGAAATGTTTAAATACAAGTAATTGATTTCTTTGTCAAAAAGCTAAACAAAGAAAAGAAGAGGAGATAGACTTTCAGTTCTCACAATAGCTCATCTTGGAGCTGGAAAAACTACTTGACTTTCTTATCTTCACTTTCTTCAACTATAAAATGAAAAAGTTGGATTAGTAATTACCTAAGGTTATCCCCAGCTCCTAAACCCTCATGCTTGTCCTTTTGTTAGGCCATCATTGTCACCAAGGTGACATTTTTCCAGTTTTTTTTTTTCCATTTTTCCTATGCCTTTGTATGATCGTTGGAGGAAATTACTGTTTTTCTTTGCTGCATTACTAGTTTTCAATTTTCTGACAGGATTGTTTTGTGTGTGAGGAATATAAGCAGAACATTCCTCAGTTACTGGTGTGGAGGTTTTTCTATATTTTACTTCACCTATCCTGGGATTTGGTGGGAGAGTCAATTACCACCCTGAATTTTCTAATATACCCTGTATATACTGTCTTACAGAGTATGGAATGTGTACCAGCGCTCTCCTTTTGTAGTGATTCAGTCTATCTGGGCCTCGGTTTCCTTATCAGTAAAACGGAGAAAATTATCTAGCTGGCAGCTTTCCCTTAAGAAGGAAATGGGGCACCGAGCGGGAAAACTCATGAAAGGAATGGAGGTGGTGGCTAGAGAAGCAGCTGAATCCAGGCTAGAGGGACTTTCACCACTAGATGGCAGAGTGGAGGCATCGAGTTTGTCCATCCTGCTCTGAACCAGGTTGACCTTAGCTATTCCATACTCTTAGGCCAGCATCTCTTTCTTTTCCCGCCTTCCTTAATCCACCCTTCTGATTCTACCTCCCAAGACCTCCAGACTGGTATTTTGAAGTTCTCCTCCTATTAAGCTGTCAAAGGAAGAATTTTTAGTCACATGTTTGTAATCGTCTATTCCTACTCCCCAGATATTTTGTTGGCTCACTAGCCTTGACTACTCAGGGAGGTGGCCAAGCATCTCAAGCCAGAAGGACTTGCTGCCATTCCTGCCAAGTTAAGAGCCAATGCCATAAAACTTTCTCATATATTCCCATGTGGCTCTTGACTTTTTTTTTTTTTTTTTTGAGGTCTGACATCAAGATAGACCTGAGGGACTGAGTGTCAAGGTAAAGAACACTCTACTCCCAGCACCTGGGATGTCAGTTCACATTCAAACTGATCTCACTGGAGTGTGGGCGGTTTAGTACTTTATAACAGACTCCAAAACCTTCTGTAGTTTATGTGTAATTAGGACAGTTGCAGACAGAGTTTTCCACTGATTGTTTTTTAGATAAGCTTCTCATCGGAAATCAATACAATTAAAGCATAAATGGAGGAATACAGTTGCTTTTTTATTTGCTAGGTTAGAAGACATGCAGATATTTAGTGGTATCTGTTAGTCCTGGGTCAGGGCTGAACACTGACAAAAGTGCTCCAAACCAAGGGCTGTCTTTCCAAATAGGCAGAGTAGACAGTTCCCCAAAGATATGACCTACAAAAGAAGTGCTAAAAATCTCATTTCTAAAAATGTCTTCCTCATAGTAGAGCTGGGATACTCAAATGCCACTATTTGGGTTTAAGTCATTATTTCTGTTTGTGTGCCCCATAAAAGTGCTTATCTATTGGGGTTATGTTTTCACATGAATTTTTTTCCCTAGATTTACTATGTTAGCATGAGGAACTGAATCCATGGATCTAGTAAGCTAAATAAATTAAGCTACATAATAGCTAAGCTCAAGTTAAGGTCTTGTAAACACAGTTAAAGACTGTGTTTTGATGGGGTAAGAACACAGGATATTTCAGAAGAAGAAATCAGAGCACCAGACAGTATCCAAAAACATGGAGTGTCTACAAGGAAGCAAGAGTAGTGTAGGCTTAAGGGTTATCAGCAAGTTAAATAAGATAATGTATATGAAGTCTTTAGCCTGGAACCTGACACAAGGTACATCATCAATAAATGTTACTGTTACAACAACCTGCCCTGTACATTGATGCTAGAGTGACAACAGAGAATAATACAGACTTGGTTCTAGCCCTCAGGAAGCTATAGTTGAGCAGATGAGCAACTAACTAAAAATTATAATACAGTGAATGGAAAATACTCCTCCAGAGGAGGGTTGGAGTGGAGTGCTTGGGGAGCATGGAGCAGGGACACACAATTCAGTATTCTGATGAGAAGGGCTTTCCACAGAAGGTGATTTTCTATTCCGTGACTCAGTTAGGAATAGGTGATAGGAGGAAGGGAAGAGAGGAGAGTTTCAAATGTAGGGAACAGGTACATGAAAATCCAGAACTGAAACCAAACAGGGCACGTGCTGAGAGCTGAAAGGAACTTAGTCGTATTCAGTACAATACGTCATTGTACTGAATGAGGCCGAAGAGGTTGGCAGCAGAAGGGAGAGCGGAAAGTGGCAGACATAAAAGACATACCTATAGTTGGTGGAAACTGGAACTGGCTACTCCAAAGTGAGAAAAACCTTAGTCACCAGCACAAACATGTTAATTGTTTCTGGAACATTGATGTAGCAATCAACTTTTATTGAATTTGGGAAAAAACTGTGTAGTCTGATTACCACTTTTATGCCCTGAATTATATGTCACAATTGGAATATTTTTGCTTCTCCCCTTGCAACTCTTCCTTTTCTCCTTTCCTCAGAAGGGTAAGAGTGATACAAAGGTCACTTCACTTGAATTTCTCAATGTCCATGATGTGTGGAACTACAGAGAAGAACAAGCAAGTATAGAGGGAACACAGCTGTGGGGCACGTGGGAAGTGCTGTTGTGTTGGGCATCCGACTCTGTTTTGGCTCAGCTCACGATGTCAGGGTCATGAGATGCAGCCCTGTGTCAGGCTCCACACTCAGTGTGGAGTCTGCTTGGGATTCTTTCTCTCCCTCTCCCTTTACCTCCTCCCCACCCCCATGCTCTTGCTCTCTCTCTCAAATAAATAAAAATAAAGCTTTTTTTTTTTAAAAGAGACACAGCCGAATAAACAGAGAGTTCAAAATCGTTAAAAGTTTCAAAAATAGTAAGTATACAGGAAAAGTAAATAATATAATTCATCTCACCTTCATTCCTATCCTCTTGCTGAGCTGAAGCAATGTGACTGGTATATATCCTCTTATACCTTTCTCTAAGACCAAATACATATAAAACTATACATACAGACAGAGCTATTTCCCTGTTTTTAAAAGGGGCTAAACTTCACACATTATTTTGAAACTTGCATTCTCATTTAATAGTACCTCATGGGCAACATTCCAGTTTTGGACACACAAAGATTTAATCCAACCTATTTAATACTGCACATTATTTTATAGTATAATGTGCTATGATTTAATTAACCACTCCACTCCTGATAGACCTTCATCTTTTTCTCAGGTCATGCTACAAAAGTGCTATAATAAGTGTGTATATTTATAAATACTTAGTTTTTGTATGGGTTGTCATAGTGGGTGTCAAAAAGTGGGTTGAATGAGTCAATGTGTGTATAGGAACTCCGTATTTTCTCTTTTGAAGGTGCCAAGTGCTCTTCTTTCTTCTGAATCTTTAGGAGCAGCCAGTACTTCAGTTTTAGGAGGAGGGAGCAGCAATTTTCAGCTTTGACTCTATTCAAGGCATCCTATAAGCCAGCAGCACCCAAACTTGCTCTTGGGACCCTAATGCTCTCAAAAATTAATAAGAAAAGCTCTTGTTAATAGTAATAATATCTATCAATATTTAGCATACTAGGAATCAAAGCTGAGAAATTTTAAAATATTTATGATTTTCTTTAAAAATAACAATAATAAATATATCACATATTAACATAAATAATATGTTTTATGAAAAGAAGTTATGATCCAGTGAGATTTCCAAAACAAAACAAAGTGAAAAGAATGGCATTTTTTTCTTTTGTACATTTCTTTAATATTTAGCTTAATAAAAGACAGCTGGATTCTGATATCTGCCTCTGCATTTTGCTAAGTCATTTTGGTTGAATGATATCAAGAAAAATCGGGTTCACACAAATATGTAGCAGGAAAAGAGGAGTACTCTAATAGAATTTTCAGGTAATTGTGGATATTCTTCTCTGATACTACATCAAAACTTGACAAGAGGTAGTTTCATAAAAATTATATACAATATGGAATCTGAAACCATATCAATAAATGTATATTCTGTTACATTAAAATTCATTGTTCTATTTTGTTTTTGAATCGATCTCTTACTCATATATTGGTCATTTAAAAAATATTGGTTTCCTGAGTTATTTAGGGCTTTCAAATACAGTTGTCAAGCTCACCACCAATCTTATCAGAAAAGTCTTACAGTAGTTGGAAGATGTCAAGATCCCTGTAGTAAATACTAATTTTCTAAAATCCTAATTTCCACTTTAAATCTCAAAGCTTATCATTGGAAACATATGCTGTTAATTATTTTTCTTGAAGCTACAGACTTCATTAAATTTGAATAAAATATTTGCCAAATACCCAATTATGAATAACCGTAGTTTGTCTATCATTGGTTCCTTCAAATAAGTGGTGCTCCACAGAAAAGAGGCTAGTTTAGCTTATACCTCAGACAATATTTTCTTCAGTCCATTTTTATACTTCCATTTGCAGCAGCAATTCTTTATGTGTACTTGTTTATTTCTCACAGAATATGAAAAAGATGTCTATTCAGTGGTCAAGATTTAAGAAAATCAGTATGTTTTCCTGGATCATAAAGAACATTCTTAAATGTATCTGGGTTTTGTTTTTTTTCTGTAACAGTGAAGAAATTAATGATTACTTCAGTGGTTTGGTGCCAGTGCCTTGATTCATACTAAGGCTTCACATTTTTATATTCCATTGCTTTTATACCATCAGTGTAAATGCCTGTAGAGTGAAAAAGGCAGTGGACTTTGGCCTTATTTTGAAAATACTTTGACCTCATTAACCCCCCTGAAAAGATTTTAGGCATCCTCAAGAGTGCATCTAATGTTGAAAACCACTCTTTTAGATCAGTGCCTCTCAAATATTAATACCACACAAATTGCTTGGGGATCTTATTAAAATACTTATTTGAGGATGCCTGGGTGGCTCAGTCAGTTAAGCCTCTGACTCTTGATTTTGGCTCAGGTCATGATCTCAGGGTTATGAGATTGAACCTTGTGTCAGGCTCCACGCTGGGCATAGAGCCTGCTTAAGATTCTCTCTCTCTCCCTATGCACCGCCCCCCCCCATAATACAGATTTGAATTCAGTAGACTTGAGGTGGTACCTGAAAGTTGCATTTGTAACAAGTTCTCAGGTGAAGATGATGCTTCCTGTAGTTGGTACACTTTGAGTAGCAAGAACCTAGATCTGCACAGTTTTAAAGTAATTAAAATAAAATAAAATATTCAGTTAATCAGTCAGATTAGGCACATTTAGAGCACTTCAAGCCATGTAGGGTTAGTGGCTATCATACTGGCCAAAATAGAGAACATTTCCATCATCACAGAAAGTCTAGATTATTTACATGGGGTTAATAATGACAGCCTCATGTAACTGAGTTCATTCAAATATTAATCAGATGCTGTTCTTCAAAACATATGTGAGGATAACTTATTACTTCAGTATTTTTTTGATAAATGCAACAAAGGTAAATAACTTAGAATTTCAAAAAAATGGTTTAAACTCAATAGCTTTAAGTTGCCTGATGAAGTTCTTACAAACTCCCTAGTGCCATGCCATGTCTTTATGAGCTGTGTAAACTGATATTATCAAGACTGGTGCATGATATTCCACTTTTGTGGAAGAAAGGAATCTATTTAAAAGATAAAATGATTAAGAGTAACTGATACGGAGATTAAAAAATCCTTACTCCCTGTAAATGATTTTCATAATAAAAACATGGTCCTCCATACAACTCTCAAGCAAAAATTTCAGTGAAAAAAAGCTCCACTGGGGAGAATAAAAGGTTATGCCTCAAAGGTTAGCAGGCGGGATAGTGTTTCTCCTGGGCACAAGCCAGTGCAGACAGCGTGCTGAGAGGCATTCCTTGGAGTTCACTTGGGCAGTTCTTGCTCTGATGAGAGCTGGCCAAACTCTGCATACCCCACCTGACTAAAGGAAACATTCCAAGGTAGGCTTTCCAGAAGCATTCCTCGTCTGCAAAGTTCACAAGCTGAGACGAGCCTAGTTGGAGTGAAGAGCAAGTAAAAGCTAACAAAAAGAAGGGGGAAGTCAGGGAGGCCGTTCTAGACTGAACTACGGGCTCTTCTTTAGGTTATTTTCTGTCATGTCTATATCCGTAAGTACAGTTTACCACAGATCTGTAAGGAGAGAGTTGTGAATGTAGCACACCTGAAACATAGCTGGTTATTTGGGGCAATAAGAACATCCCAACAGCAAAGCAAGAAGGCTTTCATCAAACATTCCAGTTTTAAAAGGAAATATGGTGCTGGAAGTCCGGGGTGAAATGAAAATTGCTACCCTGCTATTGTTCTCGTTATGTATCTCACATACTTCCACTAAATCCTTCAGTGAGAACCTAGAGGAGGAAAAGAGAGTGTTCCATCCATCTTGGCTACTGGTTTGCCTGTGTCCAGAAGCACAAGATTAGTAGGTCTCGTAGTTTCATCCTCCAGGGTAGGTGCAGATGTTGTTCTTGTCAGTCCAGTTCTCATTTGGGTAGATGTGTCTTGGCTTCGAAACTTCTCAGACATCAGTAAAATACCCCCACGAGGAACAGGCTGATGAACTCCGCTGGAATTTACGTCTAGGAAACATGTTTTTCTGCTGCACTAGCTGTCACTCTGTGGTTTTGAGAGTGTGGTACCACCATTCCCTCAGTCCCTCAGCTCCCACATTCACAACGTCAGAGCCAAGGCTTAAATCAGGGCTCTGTCTTGGGCCCTGGAGTCAAATCTCAGTGGTCACCATGAATGTGAGAGACTGAGCTGGGGGCATTGTTTTTATTTACTTGAGACAAAAAAATGCCAGCTTGTAAAGACAAGGAATTGGTGGCCAAGTTCTCTTCCGCAATTTCTCAATGAACAATTGGCATTTACTAAGAACCTACTATGTGCCAGGCCATGGGTTAGGTGCCAGCACACCTTTCAAACTTATTTGTCAAAAGAAAGAAAAAAAAGGGGGATATCTTATGGAATTTTTACAACCAAGTCTATGAATACATATTAGGACTAGAAAAGCTTACTATTAAATATAATGGGATATAAACCCTGAAGGCAAGCAGGAAAATTTTTAGAACCCTCCACTTTTTTCTCTTTAAAGGCAAAATGGTTTGAGATTTCACATGTCTGCATACAGAATTTACTTTTGTTTCTTGTTGGTTCAGCATCATTATCTTAAACTTTAACATGCTTGAAAATATGTTCTCAGACTTTATTACTTTACTTTACCTTAAGACTTTACTTAAGGGATTATCTGAGAGCAATTTTCTCCCTAACCAAGTTTGGTCTTAAAAGCGAATTTTCATTTCTACCTTTGAGTAAGATGCTATTGCACTATGTTTATGAAAAATTCTAGGCATTAGCATTACTTTAAAACTGTATTTGAACAAATTAGACAAGAGTCTTGGAATAGGTGAAATTTTAATCCTAAGTAGTTTGAAATGAGACTGTTAGTTCTTCCCCCCTTCCCGAAGTTTATATCACTTGGTACAATTATTAGATAAATGTGCTTGTTTTCCAGCTGAAACTGAAGGGACACATGCATTGTTCTCTATACTTGCAAATGGGTTTAATTTTTTTAGTTAGGAACAAATGCCATAAACTACTTCTGTTCAGAAAGAGCAGCTCATCATCAGCTATAGAAAAACAAAGATGACAGACATTTAGGAAATGTGTTAAGTAATTGTTCTAATATATTCCTACCATAAAAGCAATTTATTCAACTATTAAGAGTGTGTTTTGCAACCACTTCAGTCTTCAAAGATGAAGTTTTACCTAAATTTGGTAAGTCTCCAGGAGGCACTCCTGAGGTCATTTTGGCCAATGCAGTTGATTAGTAGTAGAAGATCTAAAAATGTTCTAGGAGAAAAATCATCCCTTGCAGTTTCAACCAAATCCTTGTCTACTGCTCATTCCCCTCCAAGAACTCAGTTCTTAGTTATGGCCACGTGTGGTAGGTTGAGATTAAACTGGTTCTACCTGAAGGAGCACTTACAGGGCACCTTCATGTAACAGCTTGTTAACAGGGGCCAACGACAGTGTGCCAGGAGGACCTCACATTTAGACTTTGGCTGTCATCTTTAAATAATGTTGCACATCATTTAAAGGAAAATGAATGAAGGTGTGTGTCATTTATGTCCTTTGACTGGACAACATTGCCTAAGGTGATATTAACCTATTCTCTTGAAACTTGCAAATTGCTTGTTAATAGCAAAATTATATTGCATTGAGTTTTTCTGTGTTAGAGATGTTACTTTGTCTACCATAAAGACTTGAAATATATGATAGTTTTTGAACCATGTTTTGGAATTTCTTTATTGTTAAATATGAATGACCAAAAAACAGACATGCCCTGAGCCCCTCTAGACCTCTAAGGAGCCCTGCTTGCGATCTAAAGCAGGCAAAGTTATTTTTAACTGACATCTTAGAATATAAGTGCCTAAGGTATATTTAAGTAATTTAGCCACAAATTAACTACCATATATTTCTTGCCAGAAGCTCTTTCAGTGGCAGCTTAATGAACATGTTAACTCTCTCCAACTTTGTTCTTTAGCTTTGTCCCTAAGCTACCTGAATGACAGTGATGTCAGCCAGACTATGTTATTCAACTCCTACAGAATTGTGCTCAGACCTCTTGGCTCCCATCTGTTGTAGAATATTAGAGACTCGTAGATATCATTTATTCCAGTCCCTACATTTTAGAAAGAAAGAAATTGATGTCCAGAGATGTGAAATAACTTGTTCAGAAATCATAAAGGTAGTAAGTGGCAGAATCAATACGAAAAATTAATCTTCCTTTTCCTTTATGTGGCAGCCCATTGGAAATGGCAGGCTTTCTGGCTCTCCTCCACTGCATATCCTTCCTCCTTCACCATCTTATCTGTAGCTTCCGATTTTGAACACCTTGAGTTAGCGGTGATGAGTAGAAAACATTCATGCTGCTAAAAGTTTAGGAAATTCTTTAAGATGTTTCACACATTCATGTTCGTTCATTGCCAACAGTTACTTCCAAATGGAATCTACACTCCACACGTTGAGGGAAAACTTTTGACTGGAGAGTCCATGTTGGGCCAGGTACTATGCAATATGTTTCGTTGATTGACTTTGACATTAGTAAAAATTAAATACAGCATAAAATTTAATATCACCATTGCCTCTATAATGAAATCCTTCTAATATAAGCAGTAGGACCAGACTATGTGGCTTCAAATATATGCTACTACATTAGGTTTGGGATCCTGAATAAGTTACTTAAATTTTCTGTGACAGTATCCTCATTCATAAAGTGGGGCTAATAATAGTTTTTATCTAATAGAATTGATGTAAGGAATAAAGTAAATATTACATGAAAAGCTTTTGGGATAGTTCCTGGGACCTAGCCATTATTGGTATTTTTAATAGTCTAACCTAGGTTTTCTTATTGCAAGGCATGCATAATGGGAATTTTAGAGTATGCATCTCAAATCAATATTTATATTTATAGCACTGTATTTTTATGTATCTTATGTAAACTACAAAAATAGCACTTAAAATTGGTGAGATAAAAATTAAACTTTTTGGATGCCAAGAGACTGTCACATTGCATATCCATTCCCACTGGAAACACTGGACACCAGTGGTATATTCTCATGCCTTTTGTTTATGTTATTGCTTGCTTCAACTTTATTTCATAGTCTACCATCAACCACAGAAAGTCTTTCCCAAAGCAATCATGCCTATGATAATGTTGTTAACTTTAATCAAATTTGGTGGTATAAAGTGCTGATAACCTTACAACATATATCTTCAGTAATTAAGGATTTTCTCTCCGTCTGGTACCAGTGGAATTATTCTGCGGTGATTAGTCATAGGCTGTAACAAATTACATTGCATGCTCAGTGGTTAGGATTTTTTTATTGCTTAAATATGAAGGCTATAATAGTTTTTTCGGTATCTTTGGTTTTTTCTACAATTTTTTGTTTATAGATGGAAATACATCAAAAAGTTCTCTCTCTATTTTGTTTTTCATATGTTAGTTTGTCAGTGGAGGATTGTACATATGGTCCTAGTTACCATAGAGAACCAGAGACATTCTACTAAGGTCTTGGATGTTCCATATGTCAAAGTCCCAGATGGGCTGCAGATGACATTTAAAATGAAGGTTGTCTTTGGGTATCTTTCTAGTAAGACATATCAAACACAAATTGTAGGATGATTAATGTTATAGGGGTTATTTTTCTCAGTTTTTATGTGGTTATGGAAGTTGTTGGTGCATCGCCAAGATGATAAGCAATTATAAAAATTCAAATCCATTTTTTATTTAAAGATTTAAGTTGAATACTCATTTCCATTTTTAAAAAAGATTTTATTGGGCGCCTGGGTGGCTCAGTGGGTTAAAGCCTCTGCTTTCGGCTCAGGTCATGATCTCAGCGTCGTGGGATCGAGGCCCGCATCGGGCTCTCTGCTCAGCAGGGAGCCTGCTTCCTCCTCTCTCTGTTTCTCTGCCTGCCTCTCTGCCTATTTGTAATCTCTCTCTCTCTGTCAAATAAATAAATAAAAAATCTTTAAAAAAAAAAAAGATTTTATTTATTTATTTGACACAGAGTGAGAGAGATCACAAGTAGGCAGAGAGGCAGGCAGAGAGAGAGGAGGAAGCAGGCCCCCTGACTGAGCAGAGAGCCCAATGCGGGGCTCAATCCCAGGACCCTGAGATCAAAGGCAGAGGCTTTAACCCACTGAGCTACCTAGGCANCAGGCAGAGAGAGAGGAGGAAGCAGGCTCCCCACTGAGCAGGGAGCCCGATGCGGGCCTCGATCCCAGGACCCTGAGATCATGACCTGAGCCAAAGGCAGAGGCTTTAACCCACTGAGCTACCCAGGCGCTCCCCTCATTTTCATTTTGGAGGAAGAGAAAACACTCTCCATTTAATAATAATACAATAGGTATGATTGTATTATTGGGATTGTTAGGAAGTTTATTTTATGACTTTTCACAATTTTAAAAAGCAATTATTCCATACTATTTTAAAATTATCCTATAGTAGGATTATCCTAGAGTTTACCTGTATTATTTTATAAATAATATTCTACCTCATGTCCCTTTAAGATAAAAATTGTTATCTCTAGCTAACTAAGATTAATTCAATTATTGCAATGATCAATATTTTGGGGGAATTCTATGGAGTTTACAAAGAATATAGAAGACATAGTATACAACCTCAAATAGAGTAAAAATCTTATACAGAGATAAAATGCTTAGAAATACAAATAAACATATACAAATACAATAAAGAATCTAAAAGCATGTACATAACTGCATGTAGTGATGATTATCTAAATGCAGGAAGCAAAAGGTGGTTGGTTCAAAGACAGAGAACTGAGAATATCGTTAACTGAAACATTTGAATATAGCTATGATTAAATTAGAATGACTTTATGACTCAAGAGGACTTTTAATAAGTATATTTAAGGTTTAGAGAAGAAGAAGAAACAAGTGTCTTTACCATTAGAGAGTTCATGTACCCTAGCTTGGCCTAGGACTTAAATTTGTGCAGGCCTCATATGTTGGCTGTTATTCGGTGCCAGGCTTGTATAGGAAGGCAGCAGTAGGCTCCATAACAAATGTTGAAATTAGCCTGAAGCTATATTCTCCATTTAATTATCTAGGTACCATATTACAAAAAAATTATGGTGGTTGTTGCTAAGCATTCATAATAATAAATGGTGATCTAACTTTATTGGAGATCAATGTAAGCCTCAGTCTCATTTCAAGGGTAGTTTATGTTTTTACATATCAGCTTGGCTAGACTATGGTAATGAGCTGTTTGATGAAACATAAGTCTAGATGTTTCTGTGAAGGTACATTTTAGATGTGATTAATATTTAAATCAATAAACTTTGAACAAAACAGATTATTCTCCATGGTATGTATGGGTCTCATTCAATCAGTTGAAGGCTTTAAGAGAAAAGATAGATCCCATGAAGAAGAAAGAAATTCTGCGTCCATATTGACTTCACACTTGAGACTGCAACATCAGCTCTTCCCTGGGTCTCAAGCCTGCCCTACAGATTGGGGCTTGCCAGCCTCCATAATTGCTTGAACCAAATTATTCAACTAAACCAATCACAATTTCTCTCTTTTTCTGTATAATATCTTATTGGTTCTGTTTCTCTGAACTCTGACGAATGCAGCATATTGCTATTGCATAGCAAATTTGCTATTACTCATGGTGATTGGTCTTTCCTCAAAAACACAGTAAGATTTTAATTCTAGGGAACATACTACCTCCATCTAGTCAAGAAACAATGTCAAAAATGCAATCACACAGTGACCTCTAAAAGTATATATTTCTTAGTTATAATTTGATATTTATTTGTAGCATACTCCATAAAAAATGTATTCCTGGCAATTTAAAAAATATTTAATATTATCTACTTGTGCTTTTACTACTTTTCAACTTAAGTCACATAGATTAGAAGCATTATGTATTCACATTTTATTTAATTGTACATGGAACTATAGTTATATTTTTTCTTCCTTCCCCTTTTCCTTCCTTCCCTCTCCTCTCCCCTCCTCTCTCCTTCCCTTCCTACTTCCTCCCTTCTTTCCTTCCTTCCTTCCTTCCATCCGCCCTTCCTTCCTTCCTTCCTTCCTTCCTTCCCTCCTCCCCTCCCTTCATCAGCTCTGTAATAATATTATGAACTCTGTTTATCATTTTTAAATATATGAACATTTTTATTTGCCATTGATAGAATACAACATATTCTAATCACAACTTAATTTCATGATTTTAGATCTTATTTAAGAAATAATTTAGTGGAAAAGTATGGAAACCTAGATGATCAAGTTTCAAAAAAAGTTTTGATTTTTAATTAAAGATTTCATTTAGGGGCGACTGGGTGGCTCAGTGGGTTAAAAAGCCTCTGCCTTCGGCTCAGGTCATGATCTCAGGGTCTTGGGATCAAGCCCTGCTTCGGGCTCCCTGCTCAGCGGGGAGCCTGTTTCCTGCTTTCTCTCTGCCTGTCTCTCTGGCTACTTGTGATCTCTCTCTCTTTCTGTGTGTCAAATAAATAAATAAATAAACCGTTAAAAAAATAAGATTTCATTTATTTATTTGACAGAGAGAGAGAGACAGACACACGGCAAGAGAGGGGGGAGTGGGAGAGGGAGAAGCAGGCTTCCCGCTGGGAAGGGAGCCCGATGTGGGGCGCCAGGACTCTGGGATCATGACCTGAGCTGAAGGCAGATGCTCAACGACTGAGCCACCCAGGTGCCCCAAGTTTCAAAAATTTTATTCTACCTATACTAAGTCCCTTGATTTGCTACTTTGAACTTTATCCTCAAGTTTACTATGTTGAACCATATGAAATTGCTGATATTTAACCATTTATTATCTACGATTTTTTATTACAAAAAATCATGGTTTTTATAGTAAAAAATTAATAGTAATAAAAAATTCCAGATATTTTTCTTTGGGATAGTTACTTATTTATTTTTCTTTACTAATTATTGTCTTCCTCAACTTATATCACACTGTTAGTCCACACACACAAAACAAGTTCTAAAAAAGTTAAATAGGGTAGGAGTGAAATAAGAAAAAGATGATGATTTTCTTACAAAGTAATACAGTGTAAGTTTCCTTTTGGGGTCAGATAGGGCTGCTGCTCTGAATATATGTGGGTGAGCTATAATATTTGTGTTAAAATAATGCTCTGAATTTTGCTGTACTAAAACTCATCATGTAACATGTGGTTCAGTGAGGGTCAATTCCCTCAAGTATATGATGTGCTGTGTGAAGTTTGAAACTAGTAATCTTAACGGTACATAAAATGGTAGGATTGAAATGTGGTCTGGACGAGATGCCACAAGATGAAATACCAGAAGGAAAGATGTTACCACAGTGCTGTTTGCCTTGTAATCATCCCTATACTTATTTACTTTAGTTTTTTGTTTGTTTGTTTGTTTTTAACTCATGTATAACCTAAGTATTTGAGTTAATCCAGTAGATTCTTAAAGTCATCTGTTTATTTGATTTTTGCCATATAAAAAATTATAGCAAATTGTAAAATATTTACAGTAGAGGAAATACAGATTAAGAAAAGAAAATTGAAGGAGATATCCTAAATACCTTTAAATTCTGTATCCCCCCCAGGGGAAGATGAAGGATTTTTTATGATGCTTTAGACTAGAAGTTTATCAACCAATGGTCTTCAAGTTTTGATGTAGCCATATAGGGTTTTAAAATGGAGACATTTCCCATAAAAATGGGCTCTTCAATCTTCTCTTGAAAATCAAGAACACTTTGGCAACATTCCATCTGCTTCCTTTCATGGCGACAATCATCAGTTTTGGAATGGTAGCTACCTGCTTTAGACTAAGCAAGCGCTCTCCTATTTGCCCCAATGCCACCACTCCCGGCCAGCTTCACATAACAGTTATCTAACTGCTTTCTGTAGACATCTGAGTTTGTGGCTAAGAAAAGAGGCATATTTTAGTTCAGCATGATAACTTTATTTTGGGGGGCATAATTGACATAAAACGTTATATTAGCTTCAAGTATACAACACAACGATTTGGTATTTGTATATATTGTGAAATAATCGTCATGGTAAGTCTAGTTCCATCACCAGATGTAGTTAAAGAATTTTTTTTCTTGTGACGGGACCTCTAAGTTCTTCTCTATTAGCAACTTTCAAATATGCAATACAGTAGTATTAACTATAGGCACCAGAGCTTGATGGTTTTAGCCTTCTAACAGTGAGATGGACTGCCTTATGAATTAGTGGGTACCCCTGCTCTAAAGTGGTAAAGAGGATCTGGTATAGTGGGAATCAAGAAATAAGTGTGAGATTTGGCTAGGGAGCCTCTTAAAATTCTTTTCATCTCTAAACTCCTTTAATTCACTTCATTAGCTTAACATCATTTTCTGAGAAGTATTAGTCTTTACAAATTTCTTGTCATTTATTTAATACTTTTTTTCCCAAGGAAGATAGTAATTTTATATAGTAAGAAATCAAGACATACAGCTAGCATGTGTTTTAGATAATGAATGGAAACTGTCTATCCGTGAACCCAGGATCTATTGTCCCACACATGGATTTGTCCATTTGGCATTTATTTATTGAGCACCCTATATGTGTTCAGGATCCTGTGGATGTAGGGCTACAGTGAGTAGACAAAGTATATGCTTTCATGGGAGTTTATACTCCCATGGGCATGGGAAATAGAAAACAAATAAATATATAATTTCAGAGAATAGTAGGTGCCATGAAGAAAATAGAACAGAGTGAGGAAATCTGTGTGTGTCCTTTAGAAAAGGTGGTCAGAAATGCCCCCAAGCGAGTAACATTTGCTCTGTGAATGAATGATTAGAAAAGGTTAGCTATGTGAGGATACAGGATTAAGGAGCAGGAATGAACTGACTTCTTCAATTCACAACAGGAAAGCTCTTGTAGGTTGCCTAGTGACCAAGGGAAAGTGGGGAAGAAATGAAGCCAAACTGTAGGGAATGTTTTGAGTACAATAGGAAGACATCAGAAGATTTTAATCTGGGGAATGATGTGATCTGATTAGTGTTCAAAGGATTACTTTGGCTGATCTGTGAAGAATAAACTGCCAGGAACAAAAGAGGATGGAGGGAAATTGTAATATAGGATGGGTGGTAATGATGAAGTGGTCAGAAGTCATGATACAAGATTTATAATGAAAATGGAACTAACAGGAATTGATAATGGACAAACTGGGAAGAGAAAGAGAAAGAAAAGAATCAGGGGTGACTCCTACATTTTTGGATTGAGCAATTGGATGAATGATTGCTAGTAAATGAAATAGTGAAGACTGCGAGAAGCAAGTTCTCCCAACAAAAACAAGTAACACATTAAATCTTTTTTGGAAATGGTAGGACATAAGTACATAAGAAGTATATTGGGTACTAAGCACAAATATAAAAAAAGAATATGGCAGAGTCCCTGGTCCTGGAGAGCTCACAGTCTAGTAGAGGAAACACATGTCAAAAAAGTCAATAAAAATTTATATCCAGGGATGCCTGGGTGGCTCAGTCAGTTAAGTGCCGGCCTTGGCTCAGGTCATGATCCCAGGGTCCTGGGATCACGTCCTGCATCAGGTTCCTTGCTCAGCAAGGAGCCCGCTTCTCCCTCTGTCTGCCGTTCCCCCGTTTGTGCTCTTTCTCTCTCTGACAAATAAATAAATAAAGTCTTTAAAAAAATGTATATCCAGTATGACAGAGATGTGAACAAAGTGGAAGAGGGAAGAACTTTCAGGATTCTCATTTCCTTATGATAAAAGAGATAAACAGAGAGTTTTAACCACAAGCTCAATTAGATGTCTCAGAAATGGCTAGCAGCATGACTTGTTGAACTTTCAAAAAACATTATTAATCACTGTTAACCTATTCTTTTATGGAGGAAAGGTTGGATTTTATTTAGTCTTTTACCAGAGGTCTTATTTTCTCACACATCAATTATCCCAGTAATTCTCTGATTATCGTTTTATATCGCATCATGGAAAGAATATGAAACATAAAAAAAATTACTTCAGTCTGTTTCTTTCCTCTACAAATTCTAATCGTGTTTCCACTCCTCTATCTCTTTTCTGTCTCAACAGCAACCAAAGCCTACCACTGTTTCTTAAGAGTCCATTATGAACCAACTACTTGTTTCTTTCCACATTCTCTTTACTTTCTGGCACTTAAACCTTTGAGTATGCTAAAATTTCCAGCTGTTATTTTAAAAGCATTCTTAGACTTCCTCTCTTCCTGACTTAAGTTTTGTTTTCCTCACCATCTCCTATCTGTCTCTTTCATCTTGTTCTTCATTTTCCCCTTTTGGCTTAAGTCACCGATAACCTGATAGTCAGCCATGGTTTTGCTTCCTATGATTTAGCCCACTCCTTTCCCCCGCCCCCACGCTCATCTTTCCCGTTTCTTATTCTTCAGTTGGAGCTTCCATATACTCCTTAGTTACCATTTCTCTTTATTTTTCTAGGTTGTTCCCTGTCCATATCACTTAATTCTGTTTTTTCTAACATGCTCTCTGCCAACCATTTCTTCAGTAAATCCATAATAAAAAAAATTAATACATGAACTTTTCATGCAACTTAAAATAATTTGATACATCGATTAAAGATGTTCTGAACATCATCATGAATGGTTAGTAATGCCAAACAGCAATGCCTACGTTTTTTCCTTCTTGTTCACTGGGGTTTCCACTGATGTATTTTCTTAAAGAGAAAAACAAACTTATGAACAACTGATCTACTTGTCTACTTGGCTGGTTTTAGTTGGGCAGGGGCTGAGTACAGAATGTAATTAACTGTGATCCAATAGTACCAAAAAAAAAAATCCAAATGAAAGGTTAACAAAATTAGATTAAGAGAATATAATATGACATAAATGAAGACACACGTGAAGAAAAAAAAGCAAAGAGTGAGGTACATTTCCAAGGTCCTTACTTTTTAATGGATATTTAAGAGAGCTCTTTATTGGAAATTTCTGTCATTGTAGATTCAGGGAGAATTATACTCTTTGTATTTGAAGAGGTTTTCTCTTTTCCTATGTACTGCTATAAAGACTAAAGTCAAATTAGTGGCCCAACTTATGTATTTATCTCTCCACTATCCTGAAGATATTTTAAGCCTAAATAATTTTGGGGGGCTTTTCTCTCTCAGTTTACTTATTTTTAGTTCTTTTTTAACTTGAGTATAGTTGACACACAATGTAACATTTATTTCAGGTATACAATGTAGTGATTTAACTTCTCTATATGTTATGCTGTGCTCGCCCCAAGTGTTGCTCCCATCTATCACCATACTATAGGACCATTGACTCTGTTCCCTATGCTGTGCCTTTTATTCCCTTGAATCCCATTAGGGCCCAAAGCATTTTGTCTCCTTCTTTATTGCCTACTTTTAATTTGTTATCTTGGTGCATAATATTTATCTCTGTAAGCCCCCCCAACAATCGTTTCTGATGAGAGATGGGATATAAACACGCTTTCTTAATAAACACCCTTTTCTAACCATTTGGTGTCACTGTTCACCCTGTTTCTACTTAAGTCCTAACTGACTAGAATATGAGCCATTTGGTTAGAAAATCTGTCACATTTGGAAAGCAGCAGCCAGTCAGAGAGAAATTAAATTGTTTTTCTTTGTCTGCCTACTGTTCCAAGTTTCTGCTGGTGTTGCCAGTCATTTGGAGAGAGAAGTGTGGAGCTTGTTCAGCTGTCAGTGAGTGTGAAGGAGGTTGGGTGGAAGCCCGCCAACCTCTGCTTTTTGCCATGGAGTCAATAGCTGAAGGCTGGGGAGGCTCTCGGGGAGGCTCAACCAGGTCATTCTTGAAGAAAGCAGCTGATGCTTTCTGAGGAAAGAATGCTTTGTCACTATTGTGAAACTGATGGCATTGGTCTATGAGGCAAAGCTCATATTTTCCACTTCATATCTTTGCCTTTAAAAGTCTTCGTGTACAAAACAACCCTAAGGAGGACAATTCACTGAAGCTGAATTTGCCCTACGGTTAGTTCAATCACCCAACATTGAGGAGATGCTGAAATAGTAAGAACTTCTTTGTGTGAGTAGTCAGTCCCTTAAGATGGCCCTGGAGTGTTAGGTCAGATCCCTTTGTATTTGTATGAGGAGAATGTGGCAGATGTAAGAGGTGTAGCTCTCGAGAGTGAAGAGAATGAAAAAGGCATGGATGGAGTGAGTACATACTAGATTAAGAGAAGTTATTGAGGGAAATCTAGTCCTATGGAGAATCATGAAAGATAAATGAACAATGGAGTTCACTAAAAAATACAGAAAGCTAATGCGTGATATTTAAATTCAGAGGCCAGTTTGTCAGACATTCAGTGTTAATGTATATTTATTTTCAGATCTGTAGCAGAAACCAGTGACTCAGTTGCTGGGAAATTAGTCTTGCTGGTTTTAGGACTGTGACTCTTCCTATAGGTAAAGCATTTATTGGAAAACTATTATAGGGAGAAATTTCTCTCCCCCTTCCTTTTGATGTTTATTTAGTGATTATCTGTATTACTATTATTCCAAGGGCTTTGGATACATTATATCATTTAATACTTACAGAAAGTTTATGAAATCAACTCTGCTATCACCTCCATTTTCTGAATGAAGAAGTTGAAGCTGTGAAAGTTACTGAAGTAATTTGCCCAAGGTTACACAGCTGGAAAATCGCAGAGTTCAAACCCAGACACCACTCACATTGTTAACCATTGTGCTATATACGTCTCCTTCATGATAGAGCTGCAAAAATGAAGGTAGAAAGTTCATCTTACCCTTAAATCTGTTAGTCGTATATAAACTAACATTTAAAAGGTATCAGTGAGGGCTCCTGAGTGGCTCAGTGGGTTAAAGCCTCTGCTTTCGGCTCAGGTCATGATCTCAGCGTCCTGGGATCTAGGCCCGCATCAGCTCCCTGCTCAGCGGGGAGCCTGCTTCCTCCTCTCTCTCTGCCTGCCTCTCTGCCTACTTGTAATCTCTCTCTAGCTCTGTGTCAAATAAATAAATAAAATCTTTAAAAAAATAAAAAATAAACGGTATCAGTGAGGCATTGATACATTGCTAAGGAACTGATGAGACACAGAGGAAAATGCCCTCAGCATAGAACTTTGCAAGACAATGTCAAACATGACTGCAAGATCAAACAGCTTTCATGCAGATGTAGGAGCTTGGCAAGGTACCATCTGCAACATTTATAAAGACCTACTCATGTACTAGGCTTAACCGCATCTTGTTTCATGGTTTTGAAAATGGACTCTATCATTTATTAGATGTGTGACCTTACTCAGTTTATTTCATTTCTCTGGATTTTATTTTTCTCATTTGTAAAATAAAGATAGTAACTAGATAATGCTTTAGAAGGTTGTTGTGCTGATTGAATGAGTTCATATATGGTCTGATGCCTGGCAGGTTCTCAAATGTTAGCTGCCATCATTGTTAGCACCATCATTATCTCACTTAATTCCTTTTAATTCTCACAACGTTACTACATGACAGGCAGCATTCTAAGCACTTCATATTTATTAACTCAGTTCATGCCTGTGACCTATGTGGCGGGCGTTGTTATTGCATCCATTTTATAAGTAAGAATACTGAGGCAGTGTTTCACGATGTTTGGCTCTGGAGTCAGGTATTTTAATCACCACCTAAGGCTCACAGATATTATAAGCAGTCATTCCAACCTCAGATGGCTAGAAAGGGCCAGAAATGGAATTAGACTAGTATTTTCCCATTATAAGTCTAGACTTTGCATTTTTTTGCTATGATTTGGGAACCGATGAGAGTTGAAGAATTAATAGCAAGGTTCTCCCTAACAATCAGAGATGTACTAACATTACATTCCAACACATGGTACCTTCCAGCATGCCCAAATCAGATTGTCTGCAAAAGAGAAATTAAATACACAGAAAAAAATTAGCAAATAAAATACTCAAAACACACAAGAAGATAAATTATACTAATGAAACAATATAAACTAACAAGATGGATCAAAGGAATCTAAACAGACAGATTCCCAAATCTAAACCATAAAAGCTCATTTTAACATGGCAAACCAAAGCAGAAGTAAAATAATGAAATTCTGTTTGTCTACTTTTTAAAAAAAATTTAATTCCAGTAAACATACAGTGTTATATTAGTTTCAGGTGTACAATAGAGTGATTCAACAATTCTATACATTGCTCAGAGCTCATCATGATAGGTGTACTCTTAATCCCCTTCACCCATTTCACCCATCCCCTGGTGACCTCCCCGCTGGAGGTATCTGGCAATCACCAGTTTATTCTCTACAGTTAAGCATTTATTATTTGGTTTGTCTCTTTTTTCTTGGTTCTTTTATTTAGTTTCTTATATTTCACATGCGAGTGAAATCATATTCTATTTGTCTTTCTCTGACTGACTTCACTTAGCATGATACCCTCTAGATCCATCCATGTTGTTGCAAATGGCAAGATCTCATTCTTTGTTATGGCTGAGTACATTCCATTGTATATTTCAATATAATACACCACATCTTCTTTATTCATCTGTCAATGGATACTTGGTTGCTTCCATAATTTGGCTATTATAAATAATACTGCAGTAAACACAGGGGTGCATATCTCTTTTTTAAGTCGTGTTTTTGTAGCTTTTGGGTAAATATCCTGTTTGTTTGCTATTATGTTTTGTTTTTTGGATGATATCAGGTAAGAATATTTATCAAATTTTAGCAGTCTTACAGAGACACAAAATAATTCAATACTTCGATCAGTTTTTGTAACAGCTCAAATTCATTGAAAACCCTTCTCTCTACCTTAGTGAAAATTAGAATTAGAAACTTCTTAATATTCTCTTTAGACCAACTGCCACTTACTGAGTGTTCAAAAAACTACCAAGGTTTCTCCAAATATACTGCCTACAAAAACCAATATATTAATAAGACGAATGATTCTTTTACTCAGATTTCTGCCTCCCTTTTCTGTCTTTGACTCCACTCTGTAAAACTAGGAAAGATTATTCTTTAGACATTTTCTTTTGTGTTGTTCTAGATGCTTGAGATCCGGTAACAAAAAAGATGAAGACAAACCAAGTCCCTGCTCTCCTAAAATGAAGGAGAAAAATAAAGTACTGAAAAAAAATGTCTAAATGTAAGACAACAGTAACAAAAATGCAGTCAGGAATCTTTTTAATGCTAAAAATTAATTCTTTTTACTGAAAATAAGAATAATTGCATCAATAATAATAATATATGATAGGAGACACTTATTGAGGACTTATTCCTGCAAAGTACTGCTAAGCATTTTATGTACATTATATCTTTGAATACTCACAGTTCATTCATTTAGTAAGTACATGTTGAGAGCCTACTCTATGTCTGGAACTCTTCTAGGATCTCAGCCTTCCTCTGTGAACAAAAGAAAGATTGTGCTCTGCTGAAGTTTATATTCTGGGACTAATAAGTGGTAAAAAATGTTTTTTAAAAAAAGATTTTATGATAAGTGTTCTTATCACACACACAAAAATAATAAAATGGGTAGGAGGAAACGCTGGGAGGTAACGGGTTATGTCTACGGCCTTGATGATGGTGATGGTTTCATGGGTGTACACTTACCCCAAACTCATTGAGTTATGTATATTAAATACACACAACTTTTTACAGGTTCCTCATACTTTAATAAAGTCGTTTGAAAAACGATGTTTTGTGAGTTGGCAAGCTGAACTAATGATGAAATCAAGGAGAGAAGTGGAGTGCTGGGGAAGGAAAGCTAATATGGAGAAAAGACATAAGAGAAGACGAGGAGGTCGATTTCTAGTAGGTGGAAGGTTGAATTTGAGATTATAGCAGGTCATACAAATGGAAATGCCCTGTGGCTGTTTGTAAGGAAGGGCTGGTGGGAAAGTCAATGGTGATGAAGACTTGAGGATTACTTTCTCAAGAGATAGTTGAACAATGGTGTTGTAAACTCACTGACTGAAACAGTAGGAGACAAAAGTATGGAGTGGGAAGGACAAACCCTTGAGAAATGAGAAAGGGCATGATCATGATCGGGGAGCAGGGTTGGGTCGGGGGCAGACTATCGAAGAAGAGAGAAACAAAGCGAAAGAGGAAGAGATCAAGAGAGTTCAGAATGCAGCAGGAAACTTAAGAGTAGAGAAGATAGGGGGACATCATTATTTTTCAGCAAGAAAATAGCTGCTGGTAAAATCAAAAAAGCACTTTATGTTGAATAGAAACAGAGGAGTATAGAAACCAAACACCAGGGATAGAAGGGGGTTGGCAGGCAGGATATGGAGGCAGTCAGTACCAGGAAGCAGAGATAGGATAATAGCTAAAAAGGGTAGTAGGACCCATTCCAAGAACAAAGTGGCACCACTCTCTTTACATCTAGTCTCTGGGTACATAAGACTATTGAGACAGAAATTGGTATTAGCTCAACGAACACAATACCTCATGAAATATTGAAAAATCCAATTTTTTTTTCTATACAGCAGTTGGCATTCCGAATACAGCCAAACCCCCAGAAGACACCCAGGTATCAGTTCTTGAATGTGAATTAGAAATCTGTGCCCTCCAATGTAAAAGCTTTATTTTCCCACCTCCCTTCACATAGAGATTTATTTTTGCTGTCAGTCAGAAGGGAAAATTGTCCTCTGGTAGGTAGCAGGGTTTGAAATAAGAGAGACAATGAAACATACTCTGTCACAAGGTTGCATTTGTATTAGGAAAATACCATTTTGGCAGGAGAGACAGTGTAATTTGTCAAACAGATTAATCTCAGGAATGGAAAGTCCTAATCAAATGGCAAAGACTTTAATAGATCTCTTGGATAGATAGATTGGCCATAGCTCTGTAATTCTGGCATGGTAGTGAAAAAAGACTTAGTCTATCTGCAAGAATCTAATGGGTAGAAATCATGACAAATTTGGAGACTCTATATAATTAGATTTGTTCAGTGTTGGTCCGTTCCTACTTTCAGCAATGCAGTAGAGCAAATAGAAAATGCTAAATGAGCATATCCTATGTATCATACATTTACATTCCTTTGATCAATCTATAGTTTCTTAATGGCTAGAAAAGTAGAGAAATAATCAGAATAATTTTTTGTTTCATTCTCAATTATATTTGTTATATATTTAAAATAAGCAAAAAGGAACTGATGGAGAAAATTCAAAACAACACATAAGAGCTAATTTTTTTTCTCAAACATTTTAGCACTATTCCAACTGAAACTACACATTATTGGCAAGTTGATACCAATTTTATTCTCTAATCATTGTCTCATTAGGAGGTCTTTCAGGAAATACTTGTTTACTGATAGATGCACAAAAGCTATGCTTTATATGTCGGCACTTTTCCTCTTTTTAATTACTAAAATGGTGGTAGAGGTAAGTGGCTTAGACTCCTGAGGTACGAGGGTTTGTCAGTTTCACTGCATCTCCTCAAGGTTAGCGCCAACTTCTGTGTATCTTCATGGTAGTTAGCAGAGTACTTTATGGGTAGTAAATAGTCATCAAGCATAGGTCAGCGTATTATCACAACGAACGCTGTCACATTTTCAACTGTAATAAAAATAGTTTAAAGATCCCATAAAGAAGCCAAATGGACAGAATTTGAGAGCTCAATATATATACATTGCTAATTATAACATAATCATTATCCATTTCCTAGTTAGTGCTGATTTGGGAATATTAAAATACATTTTGAATACAGACAGGTTATGTCCAGTGTTTCCAGCTCACTGCATACAGAAGTTTGATGCTATTTGAGGGAGGGAGCCTCTGGGGGGCGGGGGCAAGGAAGGGGCAGTCCACGGGAACACAATACATACGCTGGGTGTTGCCTCAATGTCCAGAAACCTCCACAACTTTATCAGATTGTAATAGCTCTCCTTTGAAAATCTTCGACAGCTTGTGCATACCATCTGCTCTTTGTCTGTATTCCTTCTGTGCTTTTCTTCATCTAGAAGAATGGTTCTTGAAATTCTTACAGGACTCTTTAAAACGTTTGCCACATATTTTGAGAAGCATCTGGTTGGAAGAAGTCCTGCTTTCAGTATTTGTTCCCAGTTGTCTGGTGTGTGCCATGTTTCTCGTGAATCTAGTTTGTTAACTTTTGGGGTAAATGCTTTTGCATCTGCTTCAGCACATATTTACGGTGAGACTAATAGCCCAAAGCAAGTTGCTATGGGTTGTATAAGTGAAAGACTCTGTGTTGGGAAAATTTGATTAATTTACCTGCCATCTAATTTGCACAAGGTTACCTGGAAATTGGTGTTTGTTTCTTTTGCTTGATGATTTCAAGATGGACCTTGTCCCTTTAAGGAATCCTGGATACCTTGAATACTTTCTCAAACATCTGCTCTGGTTTCATCAGGGAGACTTTGGGAGAGCTGTAATTCACATAGCTTTCCTTCAGCAAACAAGGCAACTTACCTGTCAGTAAGACAGATTTTCCAAAGAGCTAAAAAATGGAGAGCATTATAAAGGAACTCTGAATCTTAACAGGGACAGAACTTTCAGTTAAAGTAGAATGGAAGAATGTCTGTTGCTGGTTACTTTTTATTATTTTCATAGTTGTTTTTTTTTTAAAGATGTTATTTATTTATTTATTTGACAGAGAGAGAGAGAGAGAGAGAGAGAGAGATCACAAATAGGCAGAGAGGCAGGCAGAGAGAGAGGAGGAAGCAGGCTCCCTGCTGAGCAGAGAGCCCAATGCAGGGCTCAATCCCAGGACCCTGAGATCATGACCTGAGCCGAAGGCAGAGGCGTTAAAACCCACTGAGCCACCCAGGCGCCCTTCATAGTTTTTAAAAAAGATTTTATTTATTTATTTGAGATAGAGTGAGAGAGAGGGAAAGAGAGAGGGTGAGCATGAGCAGGGAGAGAAGGGAGGGTCGTAGGAGAGGGAGAAGCAGGCTCTCTACTGCGCAGGGATGAGGCTTGATCCCAGGACCTGGGATCATGACCTGAGCTGAAGGCAGCCACTTAACTGACTGAGCCACCCAGGTGCCCTTATTTTCATAGGGGTTTTTTTGTATTGAATCATTAATTTAACATACACATATTCAAAATTTGGGAATTTCAAAATATGTAATGAGGAAAATTAAAATAATGTGTATTGCCTTAAAATAATCATCACTATAGGATGATGGTTAGCCTTATATTGTGTTACCATGTAACAAGCACTGTTCTAAATTTTTCACTTATATTAATTCTTTTAACTCTCATGATGATTTTAATGAGATAGATACTACCATTGCCCTCATTATAGAGATGAGGACATGGAAGCACAGGTTAAGTTACTTGCCCAGTACTCATTTGGTTAATCAGTGGCGTGACCAGGATTCAAATGCAGGCAACCTAATTCTCGGGTCTCACCCTTAACTGCTATACTGTGCCATTGACCCTTATCTATCACTATTCACACTTAGGTGAAATTCCTTCCAGACTGCTTCCAATCAAGTTTTTAAAATAAGGTTGAAATCAGAGACCGTGTTTAATTATTTGCCTTAATTTTGTTTGTTTAATCTTATAACAAGTTTTCCCCTATGCTATCTGCAAACATTTGGTAAGCATCTTTGTAATAAAGATATATTAATTCAATGAGGCTGCTGAGACCCCCCTTCTTCTCATATCATGTATTTTTAAAAGTCTGCTTTGCCTACTGAGCAGTAACAGCACAGATGAAAAAGCCCCAAGACCCAAGTCAGCGCAGGGCAGTCTGAGTGAATGACCTTCGGTCAATCCCTCAGTCTCATTAAGTCTCAGTTTTCTCATCTGTAAAATGGGGCAGTGATATTGATAACCCGGAGAGCAGGGTTGTCATGGCAACTGAGATATACCTGAGAAGTGTGTTTAGGAAATTGTATAGCCATTTACAAATGTCAGTGATCACTTTTAATAAAAATGAACATGTTGAACCATAGCTAGCAATTTCTAGAGGAAATTCTTAGGCAAAGGAGGTAAGAGAGGTTTATCAAAGAAATGAACATAAAACATTGTCAGAAACTACTATAGAATACTTCAGTAATGGTGATGAACTCACTGAAAAGAAGAATCACCAGCATAAATAAGATTTCCATGTATTTCCTTCCAGCCTTTTTTCTATCAACTTATACAAATTTTAAATTAAAAAAATTTTATCCAAGTATAGTTAACAGTGTTATGTTAGTTTGAGGTGTACAATATCATGATTCAACAGTTCTATATATTTCTCAGTGCTCATCAATGTAAGTGTACTCTTAATCCCCTTCACCTATTTCACCCATCCACCCACTCACCTCAATTCTGATAACCACGTTTGTTCTCTGTAGTTGAGTCTGTTTTTTGTTTGTCTCTTCTTTCCTTGTTTGTTCATTTGTTTTGTTTCTTAAGTTCTACATAAGTGAAATCATATGGTGTCTTTCTCTGACTTATTTCACTTGGTATTATACCATCTAGATCCATCTATGTTTTTTCAAATGGCAAGATTTCATTCTTACTCATGGCTGAGCAATATTCTATTGTGTGTATATGCCACATCTTCTTTATCTATTCATCTATCAGTGGACACTTGAGTTGCTTCCATATCTTGGCTATTGCAAACCTGCAATAAACATAGGGGTGCACATATATTTTTGAATTAGTTTTTTTCCCCCTTTGGGTAAATACCCAGTAGTGGAATTATTAGACATATAGTAATTCTATTTTTAATTTTTAAAGGAACTGCCATACTGTCCTCCACAGTGGCTGCCCCAATTTGCATTCCCACCAAAAGCTCCTGAGAGTTCCCTTTTCCACATCCTTGCCAACACTTGTTATTTTATGTGTTTTTAACTTAAGCCATTCTGACAGGTATAAAGTGATACCTCATTGTGGTTTTGATTTGCATTTCCCTGATGATTAGTGATGTTGAGCATCTTTTCATGTGTCTGTTGGCCATCTGTATGTTTTCTTTGGAAAAACATCTGTTTAGGTCCTCTGACCATTTTTTTTAAAAAAGATTTTATTTATTTATTTGAGAGAGAGAGAGAGAGGGAAACAGAGAGAATGAGTGGGGGGAGAGGCAGGAGGAGAGGGAGAAGCAGACTCCCCACAGACTATACACTGAGTAGGGAGCCCAATGTAGAACTCGATCCAGACCCCAAGATCATGACCTGAGCCAAAAACAAACGTTTAACCGACTGAGCCACCCAGGTGCACCCCTGCAACCATTTTTATTAGAATTTTTTGGTGTTTTTTTTGGGTGCTGAGTTGTATACTTTCTTTATATATTTTAGATAGTAATCCCTTGTCAGATGTATCATTTGCAAATATCTTCTCCCATTCAGTAGGTTGCTTTTTCATTTTGTAGAAGGGTTCCTTTGCTGTGCAAAAGCTTTTTATTTTGGTGTATCCCAAGAGTTTAATTTTGCTTTTGTTTCCCTTGTGAGAGGAGGCATATTTAGAAAAAACATTGCTTTGGTTGATATCAAGAAAAATAAAATAAAAACAAAATTATTGTCTATGTTTTCTTCTAGGAATTTTATGATTTCAGGTCTCACATTAGGTGTTTAATCCATTTGAGTTTATTTTTGTTTATGATATAAGAAAGTGTTTCCATTTCATTTTTTTGTATGTAACTTTCCAGTTTCCCCAACACCCTTTATTGAAGAGACTATCTTTTCCCCATTGTATATTCTTTCCTCCTTTGTCATAAATTAATTGACCATATAAGGATGGGTTTATTTCTGGGTTCTATTTTGTTCCATTGATCTATGTGTCTATTTTTGTGCCAGTAGTACAGTGTTTTGATTGCTACAGCTTTGATTATTGCAGCTACTATACTTTGAAATCTGGGATTGTGATACCTCCAGCTTCATTCTTCTTTTTCAAGATTGCTTTGACTATTTGGGGTTTTTTGTAGTTCCATACAAATTTTAGGATTATTTGTTCTAATTCTGTGAAAAATGCTGTTGATATTTTGATAGGGATTGCATTGAGTAGTATGGACATTTTAACAATTTTGCTTCTCCCAATCCATGGAATATCCTTGGTTTTTGTTTGTGTCAGCTTCAATTTCTTTCGTCAATGTTTTATAGTTTTCAAAGTACAGGTCTCTGACCTCCTTAGTTTAGTTTATTCCTAGGTATTTTATTCTTTTTGGTGCAAAAGTGAGATTGTTTTCTTAATTTGTCTTCATTATTAGTTTATAGAAATGCAATGTATTTCCATATATTGATTGTATCCTGTGATCTAACTGAATTCATTTTTCAGTTCTGGTAGTTTTTTGGTGGAGTCTTCAGGGTTTTATATATATAGTATCATATCATCTGCAAATAGATACAGTTTTATGTCTTCCTTACCAATTTAGATGGCTTTTATTCTTTTTCTTGTCTGATTGCTGTGGCTAGGACTTCCAATACTATATTGAATAAAAGTGGCGAGACTAGATATCCTTATCTTCTATCAACATTTTTTGAGCTTGTTATTTGGCTCCTTTCAACTATATGATCAATAAATTGCTGAATCAACTGTTTCATTTTCTTCCCTTTTTAATTTGCTACTGGCCTTTTAATTTCTCCCATTCCTCCCTTTTAAAAAATTTTTCTTGCTTACCTAATTTTTCCCTTTTATCTTCTTCCCTTCCTACCGTCATCAGTGTATGAAGTGTTTCTGTTTGTAGGCAAACCAGGTTAGGACCTGCAGTTTTGTCATTGACCTTTGAGAGGTGCTTGTCCGTTCCTCTTCTCTGCCTTTGCACAGGAGCACACACCCAATTGGTTTCAGACACAAAAGGCTGGACACTTGTTATTGAGGCCTCTGGGGAAGGAGGCCTGACTCTGCTCCCATGGTACTGCAGCAGCAAGCAACCTATAACCACAAGAATCAACTTGATTAAATGAACTGCTCTGTAACTGACCTGGCTCACTGACTTCAGGAGAGAATATTCAAAATGCTAATAAAATAATGAAGAGGATGGATTGTTTTTAACTTCCAGTTTCTTCTAAAATTGGTTGAAAATATCTACAAAACTTGCATCGAGGACATTTTATATGAAACATTCTATTCTAATTCTCCAGCTTTTGCTTAGCACATATGAACATCCTTTTATATTTTCTTTTAATTTGGGGCTTGGCACTTGCTTTAGAAATCCTAGCAAGACTGAATGGCAGATCCAGCTGAGGTGGAATACCTGTCTTATAAACTTGTCATGGTGATATGCTTGAGGATACATGAAAAGAGAACCTAATTCTGGGATATCATTAGTGCCTGCCCACCACCTTAGATACATGTTGCCCTGTCCAAAGAATGCGTCATACAAAATTTTGCAGTGGGTAAGTCTAGACAAAATATTTTTGGATGCTTTGAGTATATCCCTCCAGATTAAACACTGTTGCTAAAGGGTTAATTGGATTCAAAGATCCCTCCCACGAGGTTTGAGAGTCTGTGATATAAATTCCATCTGTTTCTTGAAGCGGTTTATGGGTTTGGCAATATGATGTGTTGACCTGACAATTGTTTAAAAAATCCTTTTTAGCCTGATACAGGTATAATTTTTTTATAGTATCCAGATTTATTTTCTTCAACATCTAATTTTAAATTAGAAACCACTCCAACTCTGTGTCTGGGATACAAAATTTGTTCTGAAAGTGAGTACTACATAGACATCTCTTGACCAAAGAGGTGTTAACTTTCATACTGTAGTGTAGGAGTAGAACAATCTTTCTCCAATTTGAATGCCATGAGAATTGGAATATTATAAACAGTGAAAGTCAGTCCTGAAATATTTCTTGACTATACTTTTTTTGCTGCAAGTGATTGTCTACAAACTGTCTTCAGTTGATTATGGTATCTGAGATGACCTCTAGGCTTATGTAGACTGTGTGTGCTCATTTTTTATGAAGAATTTTCAAATAAGTGAAGCCAGGTTTAAACAAATAGGTAGAGCCAGGTTTAAAAACAAAACAAGCAAACTCAACCTTGAAGAGTTAAAACTGGGAAAAGTCAGCCTGAGAGAGAGTGAATGTTGGAAGAGGAGAGAGGCGGTTTCATCTATTTGCCTTAGTCATGGAAGGGATCTACTTCACTTTTGCCCCTTCATCACCTATAATCCTGGCTTTGAATTTACATAATGAGCTCCCTTGGCTATATTAATTCTTGGATAGGGAATTCCTTTAGGTCTGTCTGCTTCAATCTCCTCGTGTACTATGAAACACTGATCTTTTCTTCATGCCTTCTCTCCTCTTATACAGACCTATTTAGTCACATGATCAGATTATAGATCTTTGTTTTGACCTGGCCCCTTAAATTATAATTCTAATCAAATAATCTTTCTCTGGCTCCACATACCTCCACTGCTGGCAAGGGTCTCCATTCCTTCAATCTTCAGCAACCACTCAGGAAGCTTGCTACCTCGACTGATATCAATCCTTAGGCTTCATTTATATGAAGAGGGAGATTGGAGATCATTCACTAATTGTTCAATTCTCAGAGAGACAGGGTTCCTGGTTTTTGAGAACAGTGTACCAACTTCTGTCACTGCTTACCCTATCAACAAAAGATTAGAAGCCTTAGGTCTTCCTCTGTACCAAAGGAGGTATTATCATGTTCCATTTTTTAGAACTAGGGATAGCCAGCTTTAGAACAAAGTAATGATCTCAGGAGACTCAGCTAGTTTTTTAAAACAAGTAAATAAACCTGGAACATCAATTTCTGGGAGAAATATTTGACTCTAACCTCTTACAGATACATGGAGGTGACCTATTAAGGACAAGTGCCCACTGAACTCCTGTCCCCTTCTGGTCTTTTTAACCTATCTCTTCTTCTTTAGATCATAATTTGACATTAGTTCTATTTCCCCACCATCAGTCCCAATTCCAGGATTTCAGACTAAGATGTTTAGACTCGATAAGAGGAAGAAAACAGTGTCCTTAACTATATAGAGACTATTAGAACCACGACAGTGTTAGCATCTGGAACTGTAACCTGCTTTTGTGGATGCCTCTTGGGCTAATGTTTCTTCCACCAGATGCCCTTTTTAACATGCCCAGCCTCCCAAGAGCCAGATAAAAAAGCTCGTGTCCACCTGCTTTTTGACTCAGAACTGTCTCCTGGCTCCATTCCTCTCATCTCCTCCAAACCTCACTCTTATTAGCCATCTACCAGTCTCCATGTTCTTCAGATGTCACTAGGCTTCCCCTCCTTTCCTAGCCCTCCTTTGAAATAGTAGTTGGATTAAGGACTGTCATGCTGGCTCTCATCTAGTATCCCTTTGGGGTGTGTTTTGGTAAATGCCTCCAAAAAAAAAAAAAAAAAGCCTCAGATCCATGATGCTTTAACTATGTCTTTGGCTTCTTCATGACATTAGACACCAATTGAATACTGTGTTCTTTTTTGGTTAACTAAGAAATACAGTGCTGAAAGTTATATGGCAGTTTCTTCCTCTGGACCTAAGTGACAGTCTACTCCAGGGCACTGATTCTATGTGATCATCTGCATCTAGTGTGAGCAGACATTAAACTTCTGTGTGGCAAAGGTTTTTATATGCCTGTCACCCAGTGTGCTGTCTGGCAGACATAATGTCAGCTGAACAGCTTCTGAATGAACAAACATATCCCAGGGACGGTTTGAGGGCATATGTGAAGCTGTAGACTGAGCCCTGCATTCTATCAAAAACCTTAATTATGAATTTATAAAAAGATGATAAAAACTGAAGCTTCAACTCCAGTGAAATTGATATCCGTCAGACATCAAAGTGAGTATGAAACAGATCTCCATATGCAGGTTTACAATTTTATTAAAATTATACCTGGGATTTAATTTATAGAGGCATGACTGAGGAATGAAAAAAAATGGCCAATGCCATTGAAAGAAAATTTATTATATATGGTTCCCAAGGGAAGGCCGCATACCATGCCACATAAGGTTATAGGCAAAACATCAGGTTTTGAGGCAAAAGAGAAAGCCTAGGTCAGAAACTTTATTGGGGTTTCTGGAAGAATAACCAAGTGGGGTAGGGTAAACAGCTCATAATTGACTATTTTGTATAATGTCAGTGGGCTTTCGGCTGTAGAAGTGGTCCCTAGTTACTTGGCCCTGGGTTATTTAATGCAGGAGAAATAATGGCTTGAGGAAAGAGAGTTTGATAAGAAGATGATTGAGGGTATAGGCTTTGGATTGGTTAGTTTGAATATGAAAGATGTTCTTTCAAGTGAGTAGTTTACCATATTTAGGAATTGGCTAGCCTGGAAGGGGCAGTTTCTTCCCATGTCTGTAGGTCTCTCCAGGAAGTCAAAACATCACACCACAGAAAATTAAAAAAACATGATCAATACTATGGAAATGGTTGCTCACCTGTTCTATGATCCTTGAACCTCTCAGCCAAGTCAGAGATCTTAGAAGAGATCAGGAAGTGACTTTTGAAGATACTGTTTGGAGAGGAAACTGTTACTCTAAAGTGCTAGTGCTCTTGTCCCCACACACAAGCGTACATAAGAGGTGGAAAGATTAAGGGGTTCTGGTTTCTTCCCCTCAGGCACAGCGCAAGGAGCTGCTATAAGATCCCTCTGAGGGCTTGCAGGGCATGTTCACAGAAGATAGGTGCCTGACCCATGTCTGAGAAAACCAAAGCATTTTGTGGCCAATTTTTCAGGTCGAAGAAGCATGTAAACTTTGCTATGGAGTCGATGTGGGCAGACAGGAGAAAGAGCCAGGGTGGTATCATCTTAGGTCCTATCCAATGGGGCTGCCTGGAGCAAAGGACAACTCTGACAGCAAGAACTTCTAGGTGAGCCCGGAATTCCTAAGGGCTGCAGAATGAGTTGCAAGGGACCACCTGAAACAGAGACACAGTTGCCTAGGTCAAGAGAACTGCAGGACAGGGGCTCTGAGTGATAGAAATCACCACAGGACCCCCAAACACACCCACTGAGAAAAGACCTTCAAATATCTGCCAGTCCCACAGAGCCGGAAGGCAGCATATGAGTGTATCTATTTAAAGAAGAGCTTTCTCCCTTAAAACTCCCTTCCTTCTGTATTGCACCTGAAAGTGTCCAGAAGTGGTTAGTAAGGCAGGCAGGTGGAGATTGAGTACAGAGAAGTAGGGAGGAGGTCATTCACTTCACCCCATTTCTACTGCAAGTTTGCAGCCTGAAGTGTACTAGGAACCCAATTCTGATTAATTTCCTGGCAGGACACTTCTAATTTCTGAATGAAGACTCTGATTTTTATTTAAAGTGACTATAGTACTGTCCATTACCAAAAAGCAAGCAGAAAAGTCATGAGACCTACCGAAGTTTTCATCAAAGAACAGGAACAAAGCAACAGAGGACACAAGGAAATAATCTGCCATATAAAAAAGAGCTACAGGGGCGCCTGGGTGGCTCAGTGGGTTAAAGCCTCTGCTTTCGGCTCAGGTCATGATCTCAGCATCCTGGGATCGAGGCCCGCATCAGGCTCCCTGCTCAGCAGGGAGCCTGCTTCCTCCTCTCTCTCTGCCTGCCTCTCTGCCTACTTGTGATCTCTCTCACTCTGTGTCAAATAAATAAATAAAATCTTTAAAAAAACAAAAAAAGAGCTACAGTACCTTAATAGAGTTGAGCTAAAGCATATTTTTAATAAAGATCTACCACAGGGAAGAGAAGAAACCAATCGAAGGTTCTGCTTTGTGCCTCCAATGAAATACCAAGAAAATGTGATCTCTTTGAAAATAAAAAATTAATTGAAAAATCAATACATTGCGAAGCAGGTTGAGAGAGGTAAGAGATGAGTGAAGGAATCGACTGAAGAATTAGAGAATTAAGATACCAAAGGAAGACATAAAGAGCCAAAGTCACATGCAGAAAACAGAATCAGTGAGGCAGAGGACTAACTGGAAGTGCTCAAAGAATGCTGAGGAAAGAGGGCAATGATGGCTTCTGTTGAATGAGTACTTACTGGACACCAACTCATTACAGAGGAAGAAGCAGAGACTTGGGGAGGAGGTCACCTAATGGCTCCAGGAAAATAGCCAGGAGGTGACAGCAGAATTCAGTCTGAAGTCTGTCAGACTCCAACGCATGCCTATTAATCATGACACTTTGCAACACAAGGATGAGACATTTAGATCTGAAGGAGAGTGAACAAAGAGCCAACTCATAGATGATGGGTACTTAAAGGGAAAGAAAGTAGAACAAATTGAGCATGGACAAAAATAAAATATAAAACTTTCTTTAACTGGAAAAAAAATACTTATACAAATGAAAGGTTTTATTTAGTTAGAAAATTGGACAATTGATCTAAACAAATAAGAACTGGTTCTTTAGGCAGAAGTGAGGGTAGGGAATATGGAAATAAAATAGTTAAATCATTTGCAAAAGAGACAGCATTTACTGCTGTTAAGAATGTGGTGAGACAGGTATTCATATTTATGGAAGTATCAAGTAGTATATAAAAAATATTGATTGTAAAAAACAATCTGAAATCCAGACAAGAAATCATCTAAAGGGGGGAGCCTGGGTGGCCCAGTCAGTTAAGCCTCTGCTGTGGCTCAGTTTATGATCCTGAAGTCCTGGGATCCAGCCACGCCTTGGGCTGCCTGCTCAGTGGAGGGCCTGCTTCTCCCTCTGCCCCTCACCTCACTCATGCTCTCTCTATTTCTCTCTCTGTCTCCTTGTCTCTCACTCTCTCTGTCTCAAATAAATAAATTAAAGTTTAAAAAAAAGAAATCACCTAAAGGAGGTAGACATTAATTTTATAATCAGAAAAAAAGATTTAAAATAGATAAAAAGTTAAAAATGTAAATAGAACTAAAATAATATTTCAAGGTTTAATATGATTATTAAAATATAAAAACACTTATTAACAGAGCCTAGTTCTGAGACTTTTCATCAGTGGAAAAAATTGTGGTATCCCCACAAAAATTCTAAGAGGAAACTATGGACACATTTGACATGATAAACTAACAAACAGTGTATGACTATGTTGAGTTTGGCAATAATCTTTGAATTCCTTGAGGTAAATCCTAAAGAAGCAGGATAGGGCAGGGGATGGTGGCTGGTCTCTAAGGCAAAAGATGTGAGTTCTTTCTGGTCTGTTATTTACGGTGTTACCTTGTGCAAATCAACTTCTCACTCTAAAAGTCTAAAATTCAGCCTAGAAGACCCTCTATATTTTTCTTGCCCAAGTCACTTGTCTAAGGCCACACAGGTATTTAGTGTTGGAACAAGTGAGATTTGGTGGAGTCAAGCTGGCTGGAAGACAATCAGATTTAGGAAGAGAGGAAATTCCAGTTAGAGAGAGCAGTGTGAATAAAAAGTGTGATGTTCAGACCAAGTGAGAAGCTGGCTTTTCCCAGCCAGTACAGACAGATGTATATCTACATAATGTTTCAGCAAAGTAATAATATCTCATAGTAATAATATATTTCTTATAATATATAATATATACTACCTCAGGTTTCTATTATGATTTGTAGCGTTATAATCTAATTACTTATACATTTTCTTATTTGGTCTTCAGGAAGATCTTTAGAGTTTGGAAGAATTGTTACTATCATCCTCTGTTCCATCCTTGAATAACAAATAAAAAAAATTGAGGGACCAGGAATTTAAAATACTCTTTCCTAATTCTCTCCCTCTGTCCCTCCTCCTGCCCCCCAAAATACTCTTTCCTAAGTTAAGTAGCGGGTCAAGAAATTCACTTAGGCAACTCATGGCAATTTGATGGACAATACTGAAACCAGTGGAAACCAACTTAAAACTCAGTATTTGAGAATGATGGAGACTCAGTGGCATGCCCCAGAGAGGTGACTGACAGATGAGGAGGCAGTGAAGGTTTATATGAAAGTATTGACATATGAGGAGGCTCAGGGTCAGAAATCAGGATGCTGGGTAGTGTAAAGGAAACAACAACAACGACAAACAATCCCCAAACAGCCTCCTAGGAACTGGGTGGTAAACTTCTCTTCCACAGTTTGGAAGGTACGAATGAAACAAATAGAACCATTCCAAGAGGAGATTGATGTGGCAATGTTCTGAATCTCAAAGACTGATGATTTGGGGAGATTTTCCCTTTTACCTTAAGGCAAGACCACACCTCAACCATCTCAAACAGATAAAAATCTTCCCTAAGAAGACATCAAGAGATTTCTCAACCTTATATACTTCAAACAAGTCTTTGTTGGGCCAAGATGGGTCAGAATGATCCGAGATCTGTCTGCCTATTCTGCCTGAGTTTTAGCCAAGTAGGATCCAGAAACCAACTCAAGCATGACTGATACTGGATACAGACCCCTGTCAACCAAGAGGGCCCTGGTGGGAGCTCCAGAGCAGGGCAGGTTTGGCCTGCACTCTGGTTCCTGGAGGCACAGCTAACTCTTCTGTGTGTTTGTATAAAAAGCCTCTGGTGTCTGAGATCCTCTATTTCTCTAGTTTGGTGTTCATCTATTTGAAGCAAAAGTGCAGTCACATAATTCCTCAAAGGACCAAAGAATGCCATCCATTCTCTGTATTTTATTTACTTTAGTACAAATACATTTGTACTTGTAGAAAAAAATATCAATAGAGATCAAATAAAATTATCATCACTTGAAACAATTGTCTCCTCATTTGTTGGCTTTTGAGTGAAGAAATAACTCTTCTTAGAAGAGAAGTAGTTTAGTTATGTTTTTGCTCAATAGCAATGCAAAAGCCAGAATCTTATGTGATGTTTAGAATTAAATAGCCAAGGAGTAGTTCCTCCTTACTGATGATTTGATAGATTCTTTTGAGTTTTCTCAAGTAATTTCATGTTGCTTCCTATTTCCTGAAAAGCACCAACATCCTATACTCGATCAAGTCCAAAAATTGAGAATTTCCTTGGAAATTCTGTAACAACATGAAAGCTATAATATTAATTTCTCCTGATGATATATCAGGGTTCTGAAAAGTTTTCAGGTAGAGATTCTGTCATTTCTGATGAAACATTTTACCAGGTAAGAGGCAACAAACAAATGGAAGTAAGTGTGGGTTTTGTTTGTTTGCTGTTTGTCTGCTTATTTCTAGATAATTTTACTAGAGCTAGAGTCAACAGAGTACATACAAACTTAGAATCCTCTAAATGTTTGAAAATAGTTTTTATGGTTTCTATAAAAGCTTTTCCAAAATCTCTATTTGCCCCAAACACAAATAAAGTCCAAATTGCTAACCAGCTAGGCCTCCTCTGGAAGGAAAGAGTCAGCCATTGAGTTTTTCCATCATATGAGGGGCTCTTTCATTCTTCATTTAGATCCTTCCAAAGAAGTTATAAATATCTGTGCTGTGGCTGGATACAGCACTCCGCATGGCAGCATGAGTAAGGAGGTAGGGAGAGAAGGCATATTCACATTGCTCTGATGTGGTAAGAGTGGCTGAGGTAGCAGCGGTAAGATTCCCATTCATCAGGCCATGAAATAGCATTTACCTTTTCACTTGTCCATAAAGAGTTTAGTTATGGATCCGTTCAGGTCAAAGTCTTGCTGGGTCTAGCCTGCCTTCTTTGTCGAATTAAGGCCACCTGTTGTGGTGGCTCTATAAGAGTCCTTAAATATTGATTGGTTCAAATAGTGAAGGTTGGTGCCTATGCCTAGAACATGATTTTCCCTTTTCAAGTGATGACTACTCTGAGTTAGTTAGCCATTTTTTCTATTTTGGCCATTTTTCTCAAGTTTGCCCTCTTCCTTTTTTGAGATCCTATGGTGCCTTTGTCTTCGATTTCTTGGCAGTAACATAGTATAGTAAAGAGTACATTGGATCAGAAACTAGGAAACTTGAGTTTCCCTTCAGGATTTGCCATTACCAACTAGATGAACTTCAGAGGAATCACCTAACCCTCCCATGTCTCAGTTCTTTCATCTGTGAAATGAGGGCATTGAACTAGATGGCTTTTCCAGAAATCAAATTCTGTGAGTGGGCACAATCTCACACCACTCTTTGTTTCCACAATTTGTGCTCTGGCAAATTTTATATTACTATTTTCAAAAAGGAGATGATAAAGCAATACATATATTTTGTGAAAATTTTAGAATAATACAGAAAAATGAAAAGATAATTTTAAATCCTAAAATCACTCCTTCAACTAACCAGAGATAACTACTGTTAACATTTATTGTATTAGTTGCCAATGTTTTTTGTTTGGATATGCATGTGTGTATTTGACTTCCAGTTTGTAAATATGTCATAAACATGTTTAATTGCAAATATATTTTGTAGATAAATAAAATATATAGTTATAAAACATGGAATCATACTGTATATATAAATTCATATGCTATTTATTTCACAGAACATTATATTATGACTGGGTTGTTAAGTATTCTTCAAAAATATTATTTTTAATGGCTATAGAATATATCTTCTTAGCACAGTGCCTGGAGAGAGAAAAGATCCAGTTACTTTAGGAGAGTGTATTAGTTATCTTTTGCTACATAACAAATTACTCCAACATTTAGTGTATTGAAACAGTTACAAACATTTATTATCTTGTAGTTTTTATGGTCAGGAATTTGGGAGCAGTTTGGCAGGGTAGTTCTGGCTCAAGGTCCATAATGAGATTGTAGTCTAGATGTTAGCTGGAGCTGCAATCATATGAAGTCTTGATTAGGGCTGGAGGAGCTTCTTCTAACATGGCTGACACTCACTGCTGGTAATTTGATCTTTGCTGTTGATAGAAGGCCTTAGTTTCTCAACTTGTGGGCCTCTCCATGGCCTGCTTGAGTGTCCTCACAACATGGAGGCTATCTTGCTCAGGGCAAATGATCTAAGAGAAAGTAAGGCAGAACCTACAATGTCTTTTTATGAAGTAACCTCAGAAGTCATGCTCCCTAATTTTTACAACACACCACTGATTACACAGGTCACCCCATTATATGTGGGAGGACATGAACATCAGGAGATGAAAATAATTGGGAGCCATCTTAAAGACTAGTTATGACAGAAGGATTCTCAGAAATGCAATTATAGTATCATATTAGCAAGTAATTTTGTTGGAAAAAATCACATTTTTTGGATCATATTACTTAATATCTGTGTATGCCTCTGTAATCCAAATGTGTATGGTCTTACATTCTCAAACTTTCTAGTCTTCTTCTTGGGCCACTTTGCCCTTTAATATTTAAAACCAATGGTTGAATCTCCTGTCCACATAAGGATATTGTGAGAAACTTGAAATTCTTTCCCTCCCACTAGCCAACGAATTTTGAAAGGTTTTGGGTATTCTGGTCACCTTTTCTTGTAATTTTATAAATTCACTGAATTCTCAGTCCCTTCTCTATGTTTTTCTTTCTGCAATTGTTTTCTTCCGAGATTGCTTTGCCCAGCATATGCTGTGACCCCATTCCTATTTCAAAGTGTTTCAAATGAAAGATTGTTACATATAGCAGATTTTTATTAAATATTTGGGGATAGTGAGGAATATTATAGTCTAGCCTGATTAATAACTTAAAGTTTATTATTAGACATCAGTGTCCAGAAATTTCATTAACTGCTTTCTTTTCAAGACAGTTCTTATTAGCTATTTCCTTAGGCCCCAGTTTATAAGTTTTTGGTCTTTTTTCTTCCCTATTGCTTACTCATATTCTACTCTTCTTTTTATTTTTGAGACCCATACCTAATTTGTTTGAAGAAACTAAAAATTTCTCTTGCTTCATTACATGGAATAATTCAGCTGTTATTATATTATACTATTTTTTTCTAAATTCTCTCATGGGAAGCTTCACATTGGTGTCTCAAGAGGCCCATAAGTAATTTCCCTAAGCAAGTAACTATCTTTCCTGATTTGAATTATACCAATCCTCTGGTATGTTAACATGGTGTCAGTAATTTTCCTTCTTTCTACAGATAGAAATATTACTTTATTTTTCTCTTTTTTTAAGTTTTTTTTATTCTAGTATGATATCAAACCTCCAGAAAAGTTGTAAGAATTGTAGAAAAAAATTCCTATATATACTTCACTAAGTTTCCCTATATATTAACAGTTTACCACATTTGCTTTATACTTTTCCTTCTGTGTGTATGTGTGTGTGTGTGTGTGTGTAATTTTTTTCTAAACCAATTGAGAGTAAGATGGGGACATGATGCATCTTATCCATAAATACTTCAGCATGTATATCCTAAAAACAAGGATAACCCAGATACAATTATTAAAATTAGGCAAATAGCATTGATATACTCTAATTGTCCGATGTACAGTCCTTATTCAGATTTTTCAAATTGACCAAGAATGTCCTTTTTTAGAAAAATGAAATCTGAGATCATGTATTTCATTTGGTTGTCATGTCTTTTCATCTGGAACAATTCCCCAGTCTTCGTGTTTCATGACATGGACATTTTTGACGTATATATATACATCAGTTATGTTGTAGAATATCCCTCAGTCTGGGTTTGTCAGTATTTCCTCATGATTAGATTCAGGTTGTGTGTTTCTGGCAGGAAGTGCGGAGGGATGTGTTTTTCTTAATGGACCATATCAGGAGATACATGGTGTTGATTTGCCCATTGCTGGTGTGGGAGATTTGTTTCTAATACCAATTTTTTCCTTAATGCTCATGACATGATTCTAATTGGTTATAACGCAATGCTTGGTAGGTTTTGCAATTTCTTCACAGTCATCACTTTGTTGTAGCCCTATTTCTAAAAAACAAAAAATTAAGCTTCTTGTTTAGAATGTTCTTTCCTTTTTGTACCTATTGAAACCTTTTAAGATTTACTCAAATTCTGTCTCCTCTTTGAGGTCTTCTCTTTTACTTCATTCAGAGCAATTTTTCCTGAACTAAAATCTTATAATTATTGAATATAAAGGACCTGGCTTAAAGTCTGACATATTGTAGGCACTCATTCAATATTGTATATTTTGCTTCTTTTCAACTTCTTGTGTGACATTTCATATATACTATGTTTTAAGTATTTATTTGCTTCATGTAATTTTAGATTTGAAAGGAAAATCAGCCATTAGCTAATCTCATTTTAGTTTACATATGAAGAAATTGAGCAAAGAGAGGTTGTATAATATCCTTATGTTAAAAAGTTAACTTTTAGCACTAGATCCTGTATGTAGAGTTCCTAGATTCCTAGGAATTTAAAAACAACCACAGCTTTTATTTCTTGGAGATATTATAAGGGAAAAGGGGAAGGCTTGATCATTGTGGATCTAGGTTCCTGCCAGTCAATTCAACAAAACTTCCCTGGTTTTATTTGTTTTATATGTTGGGTTTCCATGTTAGAATTCCTGTTTAAAAAAACAAAGATTCTGCAACTAAAAAGAGAGCAATAATTAAAAATTTGAAAACTATTGTTCTATTCCATATTAACCCAATGCACAAATGCCCTGCCAGGAATCTATCAAATCCATACTTCAGATCCCTGAAACAAGGAAATCACTGACTTTTCAGTCAATAAGTATTTGCTGAGTACTTTGCATGTACCAGGCATTTTGTAGGCTTTGGACATACAAAGATAGAAAGACATGAATAGATATTATTCTCACATAGCTGATACATTTGATACTTAGAAAGTACTTCTTTATATTAAGTTGAAATCTACTTATTTGCAATTCTCTCCTCAGGGTACACAAAAAAAGCCGGTGGCTTGATCTACATAAAACTCTTAAATTTATGGAGGTAGGTTGATGGTATCTTTTCTTCTCCAGGGTAAAACTCCCAAGGTCCTTCAACTATTTTTTTTCTTTTTCTGACATTTTTTTCTTTTCTTTAAAAAAAATAATTTTTTTAGAGCAGTTTCAGGTTTATGATAAAATTCAAAGGGAGGTACAGAGATTGTATACCCCTGTTCCTACACATTCATAGCCTCTTCCATTATCAACATCCCTTACCAGAGTGGTACATTTTTTTACCAAGGATGAACCTACATGGACATATCATGATTACCTGAAGTCCGCAGTTTACCTAAGGGTTCATTCTTGGTGTTGTACATTCAATGGGTTTGAACAGATGTACAATGACATCTACCCATCATTATATCATACAGAATATTGTTACTGCCCTAAAAATCCCTGTGTTCTACCTATTCATCTCTCTTTCCCACCCCGATCCCTGGTAATCACTGATTTTTAAAACTGTAGCCATAATTTTGTCTTTCCAGAAGATAATATAGTTGGAATCATACAATATGTAGCCTCCTCAGATTGGCTTCTTTCACTTAGTAATATGAATTTCAAGTTTCTCTATGGCTTTATGGCACATTTCTTTCTAGTACTGAATAACATCCCATTGTCTGGATATACTGTAGTTTATCCATTCACTTACTTAAAGGACATTTTCTTTGCTTCCAACTTTGGCAATTGTGAAAAAAGCTTCCATAAACATTCATGTGCAGGTCTTTGGGTAGATATAAGTCTTTAACTCCTTTGGGTAAAGACCAAGAAGCACCATTGCTGGATTTTATGGTACAAGTATGTTTAGTTTTGCAATAAACCACCAAACTGTCTTCCAAAGTGACAAAGTACAATTTTCCACACCTACCAGCAATGAATGAAATTTTCTGTCACTCTGCATTTTTGCCAGCGTTTGATATTGTCAGAGTTCCAGATTTGGGCCACTTTAATAGGTGCACAGTAGTATCTCATTGTTCTCTTTTGCATTTCCTAGATGACATATGAGGTGGAGCATCTTTTCTTTTCATGTTTATTTGTCCTCTGTATATCTTCTTTGGCTAGGTGTCTGTTAATTTTGGCTCATTTTTAAGCAGGTTGTTTATTTTCTTATTTTTGTGCTTTAAGAGTTCTTTGAGTATTTTAGATAACAGTGTTTTATCACATGTGACTTTGCAAATATTTTCTCCCAGTCTGTGTCTTGTCTTCTCATTCTCTTGACATTATTTTTTGTAGAGCAGTTTTTAATTTAAATGAAGTATAACTTATAATTTATTTCTGTCATGGATCATGTCTTTGGTGTTGTATCTAAAAACACATCATTATAGCCAAGGCCACCTAGGTTTTCTTCTACATCATCTTCTATGAATTTTATAGGTTTGCATTTTACATTTATGTGTATGGTCCATTTTATATTTCTGTATATGGTACTTACTTTTGGTAAGGGTTACTTTTGTGAAGGGTGTAAGGTTTGCATTTAGGCTCATTTCTTTGCAGGTGGATGTCCAGTTTTCCTTTTTATTATTATTATTATTATTATTATTAGCCCCAGGGTACAGGTCTGTGAATCATCAGGCTTACACCTTTCACAGCATTTATCAAGGCACAAACCCTCCCCAATGTCCATAACCTATCCACCCTATCCCTACCACCCCCACCCCCCAGTAACCCTCAGTTTGTTTTGTGAGATTAGGAGTCTCTTATGGTTTGTCTGTCCAGTTGTTTTCTTGAAGAGNCCTGAGATCATGACCTGAGCCGAAGGCAGAGGCCTTAAACCGCTGAGCCACCCAGGCGCCCAGATTAGGAGTCTCTTATGGTTTGTCTGTCCAGTTGTTTTCTTGAAGAGTTTTTTTTTTTTGCTCCATTGTATTGCTTTTACTCTTTTGTCAAAGATCAGCTGACTGTATTTGTGAGATTCTATTTCTGAGCTTTCTATTTTGTTCCATTGATGTACTTGTCTAGTCTTCACCAATACCACAGTCTTCATTACTGTAGCCTTATAGTAAGTGTTGAAGTTTGGTAGTTTCAATCCTCCAACTTTGCTCTCTCTCAGTATTGTATTGGCTATCCTGGGTCTTTTGCCTCTTTGTATAAACTTTAGCATCGGTTTATTGAATTCATAAAATACTTGCTGGGATTTTTATTGGGATTTCATTGAATCTATAGATTAGGTTGGGAATAAGTGACATTTTGAAAATATTGAGTTCTCCTATCCATGAACGTTTATTTCATTTATCCATTTATTTCTTTGATTTAATTTATCAGTTTTGAAATTTTCCTTCTTTATGTCTTGCATATATTTTTTTAGATTTGTTCCTATTTCTTTTAGGGGGTACTAATATAAATGGTATTATGTTTCTAATTTTCAATTCAACTTTTCTTTGTTGGCATATAGGAAAGCAATCAACTTTTACATATTAACCTTGTATACTGCAACCTTGCTAGAATTACTTATTAGTTTCAGGAAGGGCTTTTTTTTTCTGCTTTTTTGTAAAGATAATCATGTCATCTGTGAACAAAGACAGATGTTCTCAATCTGTCTACCTTTTATTTCCTTTTCTTGCCTCATTGCCTTTGCAAGGCCATCCAGTATGAGGTTAAAAAGGAGTGGTGAGAGAGAATATCCTTGTCTTGTACCTGATCTTAGCAGAAAATCTTTGAGTTTCTCACTATTAAGTATGTTAGCTGTAGGATTTTTATAGTCTTTAGAAGTTGAGAAAGTTCCCTCTTTTCCTAGTTTACTGAGAGTTTTTGTTTTTAATGGGTGATGGATTTTTGTCAAATGCATTTTCTATATCTTTTGTTATGATCATGTGATTTTTAAAAAATATTTTATTTATTGAGAGACAGAAAGAGAGAGTGGGTGAGTCCACAAGCAGGGGGAGCAGCAGACGCAGAAGCAGACTTCCCACTGAGCAGGGAGACTGATACAGGGATTGATCCCAGGGTCCTGGTATCATGACCTGAGCCAAAGGCAGAGGCTTAACTGATGGAGCCACCCAGGTGCCCCTAATTTTTATTTTTTAGTCTGTTGATATGGTAGATTATATTAATAGATTTTTTAATGTTCAACCAACCTTGCCTACCTTGGTTAAAACCCACTAGTTGTCATTATGTATAATTCTTCTTTATATTTTTCTTGGATTTAATTTACTAATATTTTGTTGAGGATTTTCATAACCTTATTCATGAAGGATATTGATCTGTAGTTTTTTTTTCTTATAATATCTTATAATGCCTGGTTTTGATATTAGAGCAATTCTGATCTCATGGGATGAGTTAGGAAGGATTACCTCTGCTTCTATCCTCTGAGGGAGATTATAGGAAATTGACATAACTTCTTCCTTAAATCTCGGTCTGCTGCTTTCTTTTTCAAAATATTATTAATTCTTTATATAGATTTGGGTTTCTTTTTTTTTTTTTTTTGAGATTTGGGTTTCTGACCTATATTTTTTTTCTTCCATCTAAAGAACTCCTTTTACTATTTATTGTAAGGCAGGCCTACTGGCAACAAATTTCTTTAACCTTTGCTTCTTTTTACTTTTCCTTCACTTTTAAAGGATAATTTTGCAGGATACAGAATTCTAGGTTGGTGGTTTTTTCTCTTAACAGTTCACATACTGCACTCCACTATTCTTGCTTGCATGGTTTTTCAGAAGGTAGATATAATTCTTATCTTCATTCCTCTAAAGGTAAAATGTGTTTTCCCCTCTTTGACTTCATTCAATATTTTTTCTTTATTTTTGACTTTCTGTAATTTGAAAATGATATACCTAAGTATAGTATGTATGTATGTATGTTTATGTTTATCCTGCTTAGTGTTCTCTGAGCTTCCTGGATTGGTTGTTTGGTGTCCGATTTTAATTCAGGGAAATTCTGTGTCGTTACCGTTTCAAACATTTCTTCTGTTCCTGCCTCTCTTCTTTTCCTGGTATCCCCTTTATATGTTAAAGGGAGTATATATATGTTAAACCCTTTATAGTTTTCCCAAAATCTTTAGATATCCTGAATTTTTTTTTCAGTTGTTCAGTCGTTGTTAGGGATTCTATTTATATATTCTCTAATGCAAAGATTTTTTTTCCCTCAACTGTGTCCAGTCTGCTAATGAACCCATTAAAAGCATCCTTCTCTGTTATACTGTTTTTTTTACCTCTAGCATTTCTTTATGGTTCTTTCTTAGGATTTGCATCCCTCTGTTTACATCACCCATCTGTTCTTACATGCTGTCTATTTTATCCATTAGAGCCCTTAGCATATTCATTATAGTTTTTTAAATTGCCAGTCTGGTAATTCCTTGCTGTATCTGGTTCTGATGCTTACTTTGTCTCTTCAAATTTTACCTTTTGGTATGCCTTGTAGTTTTTTTCTGGCAGCTGGACATGACATATTGGGTAAAAGAAACTGCTTTAAATAGAATGTTGTAATGTGGTGGTGAGATATAGGGAGAAGAGAAATGTTGTATATTCTACAATTAGGTCTCAGTTTTTTAGTGTGTCCATGCCTCTGGACTGTAAATTTCACATGTGTTTTTAAGTTTTTCCTCCATTTCTGAAGTGGCCAAGAGTTGGGTATTTCTCTTCTTCATATCTGTTAGACTCTGATAATACCCAAGCAGGTTAGTCTCTGGTTAACTACTTTCTCCTGAGATCAGGCCTTGATTATAGGAACAGAGTATTCTGGCGTATTTCAAAGTCGTTCTCTCCCTTCCCTCCATGCCCACCCCCCACTTGCCAGAAAAGTGGGATGATTTTTCTGAAATATTTGCTATGGGAAACGGCAAAACTCTTGGAGGCAAATATCACAATATGATGGTTTTCCCTGGAGACTTTAACTCTCAGAGTTGCCTGCACTGAGCCTTTAACAATTCATCAATTATAGTTCAGATTTTCCTATCCCTACACTACTTTCTATGGTGGTTTCTTCTTGTGAGTCTATTCAGGGAAGCTACTACTCCTTGTATATGCCTGTCTGTCTCTCTAGTCTTGTGGGCAGCTGTTTGTTCTATGTCTTCCCGTCTCCTATGGAACCAAGAAAAGTTATTGATTTTTGTCTGTTCAATGTTTGACTCATCGTTAGGATGGAGTAGTGACTTCCAAGCTCCTTATGTGTGGAATTGGAAATTGGAAATCCCTTAAACTATTTTTAATGACATGGCATCAATGTCATTGATTTGTTTAATGACAATGGCATCAAGTTGATACACCATTGGAGACATTTAGCTCTAGACATATTCCCGTTGCCCAACGTATCTTTGAATTAGACCTTTACCGAGGTAATAAAGTTAAAATGAGGTCTTTAGGGTGGGCCCTAATCCAATCTGATTGGTGTTCTTACTGAAAGGGGAACTTTGGATACAGACAGACACACATAGAGAAAAGACCATATGAAGAGACATAGGGAGAAGAAGGTCATCTATGAGCCAAGAAGAGAGGCCTAGAACAAGACCTTTGCCTCACAGCTCTCAGATGAAACCTACACTGCCGACTTAAGACTTGATTTCAGACCTTTGGGCTCCCAAACTGTGAGACAATTAAATTTCTGTTGTTAAAGTCATACAATTCGTGGTACTTTGTTAGAGCAGACCTAGCAAACCCATACAGGTTTATATGGAATTGTTCATAAGTATTAAAAAATGCTTATTACAGATAAGATTTACTTAATTATGTCTATGTGCTAAGTTACTAGGAATATCTAAGCAATTTAAATATATCAACACATTTAATTTTTATAACAATCCCTTTGAGATAGGTACTGTTATCACTTCCTTTTTGTAGAGGAAAAAAAACCCCCTCTCAGATTTATAAAATTGTTCTAAGTCACCCAGTTTAGATTTAGGTAGCTGGGCTGCAGAGTCTATACTCTTTTTTTTTTTTTAAGATTTATTTATTTATTTGAGAGAGGGAGAGAGAGAAAGAGAGCTGGGGGGGTGGGGAACAGAGGGAGAGGGAGGAGCAGACACCCTGTTGGGTGGGGAGCACGATGTGGGGCTTGACCTTAGGACCCTGAGATCATGAATTGAAATCAAGAGTTGGACATTTAACCAACTGAGCCACCCAGGCATCCTATACCCTTATCACTACTTTGGATACTACCCATTGTCCAGAGGGAGAGTTTGCCAGATTATAGGATTATTTATTAATTTTTCCAGAATTTAGGAAGATCGCATTTTAATTGGTGAGAGTCAGTCCTTGTATTAGTTTTCTGTGGTTACCATAGCAAATTGTCACAAACTGGGTCACTTAAAACAGAAATTTATTCTCTCAGAGTTCTGGAGACCAGAAGTCTGAACTCAAGGGTTACAGTCTCTCCAAAGGCCCTAGAAGAGATCCAGTTTCTTTGCATTTTCCAACCTCTGGTGATTCTTTGCATTCCTTGGTGTTCCTTGACTGCATTACTCTGATCTCTGCCTCAATGGTCACATTGTCTGCTGCTCTTCTGTCTGTGAGCATCTCCTCTGTATGCCTCTTACAAGAACACTGCTCATTGGATTTAGGGCCCAGATAATCCAGGATATCATCATTTTAAGACCTTTAACTTAATTACATCTGTAAAGACTTTTTCTTAAAAATGAGGAAACATTTACAGTTTCCAGAGATTTGATTTGAAATTGGACACATCTTTTGGAGGACCACCATGCAACCCACTATGATGCTGTCTTGTATTTTTAAGTCAGTGTGCTTTTCTTGTGATCATAGTGGACCAAAACCATTTAGGTAAACTAATGAGGAAATACAGTGACAAGAGGGGAGGAAAGGAAAGAGAGAGGGAAGGATAAGATGAGAGGGGAGGAAAGAGTTACCTCTAAGGAGAGTGACCATTACAAACCATTCTGTGTCTCGATATTTGTTCCCAAAGTTGAATGAATCCTTGTTATTTGAGAATAGTTTAAAGCAAGTGAAAAAGTTATGGATTTGTTTGGGGGAAAATATGGTTAAGTGTTTGAATAAGAAATGGGGGAAAAGGATTTTTAAGGCAGCTGAGATGATCTATTTTAAAATTATAAGCCCTTCAAAAGAACATTATCATAAAGAAATAGCAATTTAAGTCACCATCATAATCTTCAGTCGATGTGTCTCCCTGCCTCTGTTTCTATGGCAAACAAATAACATTTCAGCATAGTTTCATACTATTACAACAAGACTAAGAAACAGTTTGTCATTGGCAAGCCTTGTGAATGCAAGACATTAGTGAGACTTTTGCATATGAATGTTCACACTAATTTGCCAAAACTTAGTTTAAAATCCAGAATCACAAGAAACTGGAATGTTATTCATAATAAGAAAGTTGGAACTTTCTAAATAAATAAAATCTTTAAAAAAAAAGTTGGAACTTTCTTAAAAGCTTTCATACTCTAATAATAATATAACAATGAGCACGAGCAGACAATTCACAAAAGAAGTCCTATAAACACTAAAAATAGAGTTCAAACTCAGTAATATCAAAGAAATGCAAGTTACGTATTTTTATCCACATAGTGGCAGTGATTAAAAAGAATAATGGTATCCAGCATTGTAAAATATGCGAACGAAGGGCATTTTAATAATAACTGGTGGGATATAAACTAGACAAATTTTCCAGAGGGAAAGTCTTCAAAATGTGCAGATACTTTGACCCAACAAATTCAGTTCTAGGCAGTGTATCCTAAGGATATAAAAACACGTATACTCAAAGAAAGATGTATGCACAAGGAGGCTTATTCTGATATGCTTATATTAGTTACAAATTATTTGTATGGCACCTTTGTTCATGAAAAAGAGAGGAAACAGAAGGATATGAAACAATTTTGTAAAAAGCATATTTTATTTATGGATCTTATTCAAATATAAATAATTCACATATTTATTACACAGAAATATCTGGCAACAAAAACATTAAGAGTATTATCCAGAATAGATACTAAGGTTATGTGAAACTTTTAAAATATTTATTATTGTTTTCTAATTTTTTAATAATTTGAACCACATGTAAAATAAGTAAGAATGTGTTTCAGAGATATTTAAATATACTCTTTAGTGGGTTCTCCATCATAGAAGGAACCAATATGTTAGGCAGTGTTTTATAAGTACGTTTTTGAGATTTTTCTCCTTTAAATTGTGCATTGTGCACATATATAGCTAATAGAAAACACACATGGGAGATTTTTTTTCAGGTAAAAATTTGTAATTTGTTGCCATAGAGAAAAATAAATTTCCAAAACGAAAAACAAATCCCAATAAAATGTTTCTGATTGCTTTGAAAGGAAAGGCATTTAAAATTTACAATAGATACATACTTGACAAGTTAAGAATGTTTAGGACCCTAGGCGCCTGGGTGGCTCAGTCATTTAAGTGTCCAATTCTTTATTTTGGCTTCAGGTCATGATCTTGGGGTTGTGAGATTGAGCCCGTGTCAGGCTTCTGTCTGGGCGTGGAGCACACTTAATATTCTCTCTCTCTCTCTCTTCCTTTCCCTCTACCCTCCCCACCCCCTACTTGTGCATGTGTGCATGCTCTCTTTCTCTCTCTAAAAAAGAGAAAAAGAAAATGCTTAGGGGGCGCCTGGGTGGCTCAGTGGGTTAAAGCCGCTGCCTTCGGCTCAGGTCATGATCTCAGCGTCCTGGGATCGAGGCCCACATCGGGCTCTCTGCTCAGCAGGGAGCCTGCTTCCTCCTCTCCCTGTCTCTCTGCCTGCCTCTCTGCCTACTTGTAATCTCTCTCTCTGTGTCAAATAAATAAATAAAAATCTTAAAAAAAAAAAAAGAAAATGCTTAGGACTCAGAGAAATAAGATTAAATGAAAGGGAAAGAGTCAAGTATGAAAGTAGAGATTTTCTACTTTTCTTGCTACTGCTTGCTTTATATTGTAGAATAAGATACTTCAAGGACATTTCTCCATATTCAACTCAAAAGTAAATATTTATTGAGCTCAGTCATCATGTTCAATAATGAAGAGCCATAGTCACTATTTTCCAGGAGACCAAGACCAGACCCTCTCATATTCAAGTAATTTCCAGATTCACTTCACTAGTAGCACTCAGAAACCCTGCCTAAGCAATGCGACTCTATGAAATTCTAATTTTTTAATTAGTAGTTTTCTAAAGTCCATGCTGTGCTGAATGCCATTATAGGCAGAAGATTAAAATTAAAATCCAGTTCTTTCTCAAAGTAAATGCTATGAAGGCTCTGTTCCTTTTCCTTCTTCAATAACATATCACCCTTAGTCCTTTTGTGCTATTATAACAAAATAACACAAACTGCATGGCAGATTAACAACAGAAATTTATCTCTCATAGTTCTAAAGGCTGAGAAGTCCAAGATCAAGGTACTGGCATGGTTGCATTCTGGCCTGTGGACTGTCTTTCTGGTTCAAGCTGGCTTACTGTTCTCAAATGGTAGAAGGGGCTAAGGATCTCTCTGGAGTCTCTTTTATAAGGCACAAACCCCCTTCATGAGGGCTCCACCTTCTCATACCATCATCTTTGGCATTTGGGATTTTATTTTATTTAAAGATTTTATTTATTTATTTGTCAGAGAGAGAGAGAGAGAGAGAGAGAGAGAGAGAGCACAAGCAGGCAGAGTGGCAGGCAGAGGCAGAGGGAGAAGCAGGCTCCCTGCTGAGCAAGGAGCCCAATGTGGGACTCTGTCCTAGGAGCCTGGGATCATGACCTGAGCCAAAGGCAGCTAGCTGCTTAACCAACTAAGCCACCCAGGCATCCCTGGCATTTGGGATTTTAACACATAAATTTGAAGGGGACACAAATGTTTGCATTTTAGCATGCTCTAAGAAGAGCCATAAACATGACAGGCAGCTCTAAGGAATGGATTCTTTCTCTGTATTGGATATTGTGGTCTTCATTTACTTTGAACTCGATCATCAAGTTGAAGGTGATTATAACTGTAACATGTCTCTATCATCTCAAGCTTTGAATTTGTTAAATTAAACATAATGTAGGGGCACCTGGGTGGCTCAGTGGGTTAAAGCCTCTGCCTTCAGCTTGGGTCATGATCTCGGGGTCCTGGGATCAAGCCCCGCATCGGGCTCTCTGCTCGGCAGGGAGCCTGCTTCCTCCTCTCTCTCTCTGCCAGCTTGTAATCTCTCTCTCTCTCTCTCTCTCTCTCTCTCTCTCTCTCTGTCAAATAAATAGATTTTTAAAAAACATAATGTAAATACTTATAGAAAGATATACACACAATTAAAAAAGTAAAATAGAACCTAAAGGAATTAGAACAAAGGGGAAACACTTCCATTTATCACTCCTTCCTGCCCTCAATACAGTTGCTATAGAGGCAACCATCTTAAACTCTTTTGTTGCAGTTCCCTCCTTGTGGCTAAATAATACATCTATACGTATTGCATTCTCTGGTTCCTGTTAGGCTATTGAGGATTTAATTTCTTATACCTCCTTCCAGCTTTACACCGGTCCTTGCAAAATAATCATGTATCTTAATTTTAGGTACATCATTTAAAATATTCGCATTAGAAAGAAGAAAAAAATGATTCCTATATTGTCAAGTATTGACCTTGTATTGCATTTCTTTTCTGGTAAAATTTTGTTCCCTAAAGTTGTCCCCTAAATCATTTTAGATTTTCTTAGAGGACTTTCTTATCAAAATGGTTATATTTCCTAACAGCTTCATCAGAGCCATTTTGCTGTTAAAAAAAAAAAAATGGACCCCAGTATTCTTAGGTTGCACTCTGGGCCAGTGGCTCCAGGCCATAGCCACACTGTTGGCAGTTCCAGATCCACTGTGTCTTAGGTCACAAACATTTTCCTTCTTGATGTACTCCTTGGTATAAAGATTATTGCCTCCTTATATACTTTCTAGAAACATTACACAAAAGGCAAGTATATGCAGCCATGCATGCCTGAATATGTTTTTAATCCATCCATACTTAGGATTGATAGTTTTTTAGGATATAGAAACAGGCAAAGAGCTCTAAGATATAAGAAAAAAGTAAGAGATAAACTAGAGCTATCTAACATTTGACTAATAAGTGTTTCAGGAAAGACACAAAAAGAACTTTGGACAGTATATTGTAAAAAGAAATAAAGAACCATAAAATTCAAAATTGAAAGAACAAGCTGAGATTTTTCCTTGGAATTTTGAAGAAATATCCCATCGCCATATAGCATCCAGTGTTACAGATAAGAAGTCTGAGGATATTCAGGTTTTCATTTATTTGCAGTTCCTTCTACTCTCTGGAAGATTTTAAGATCTTCTTTTTACCTTCAGAATTCTAAAATTTCATAATGATGTGCTTTTCTGTCAATATTTTTAAAAATCATATTGCTAGATGTTCTCTTTCAATGTGAGCTTTTATGGTTCTTTAGCTCCAGCAAGGTTTTGGTTTAGTTTAGTTTTTTTCTTTTTCCTTTTTTGAAATTCCTATCAACCAGATGTGAGACCTCCTAGATTTGTCTTTTATACCTTGCTTAAAAAAAAAAAAAAGTTTTCAGCTTTTTGGGTTTTTTTTTCTATTTTTGAGAAATGTCTTTAATTTTATTTTCTAAACTTTCTGCTGATTTTCAAGTACTTAGTTCCCAAAAACTCTGTTTTCTTTCATTGCTTTTCGTAGTGGCATGATTAATGACAATCAAACTGTTTGGTATACACATTGGAGGGTATCATTTTTGTTATTGTTACTATTAGTCTCTGATTTCAGTTTTCTCTTTTTCTTCTGGGATTTTTCCCCCTGTTTATCTTGTTTGTCTTTCACATTGTGGCCTTATTTGTTTTTTTAAAGCATGATGATTTTCAATTGTCCATTAAAAATCTGGCTGTGACCTCTGTGTTTGATTCCATTTTCAGTTGGCAGCCCTGTTAGTGATCAGAGAGCCAGGGACACAAAAATGTCAAAATACCAGACATTTGTTCTCTAGGATTCTTCATTTTCTCTAGAAAAAGCCTTCATCTTCTTGTCTAAGAATGAAACTCGTGACTCCTCTTTCTCCCATTCCACGAGAAGTGGAGAATGTTGGTGCGGACATGAGATTGGGACAACTATATGCAGACCTTCAGCTAATCCCAAGTTTGTAGCCCATCATCTCCTTACCACTCCTAACATTGGTTTTCTGTCTGCAGTTCTGCAGGATATGTGGCTTCCTTTCTTCTGAGCCCTTTTTCCAAGGATTTATCCAAGCCAAAGTCTCCTCTGAGGTGCTGCATCAGTTACCACTCTTCCACCTGCTTTTCATTTTTCAGTTTTGTGAAATCTGTCATCCATTGACAACCCTCTCCTATCTTTTGGTGATTCTTGGTTTAACTGCATATTTCTTAATCATCAAGTATTCGTCAAGTACCTGCTTTGCTTCTGTGCTGTGAAAGATACAAGAGAACGTCAAGGGACAAAGACTCTGCCCTGAAGAAACTTACAATTAATGAAAGAGAAAAGACTGATACAAGTGATAGAGAGCTATGGACGGTATTATATAACACTGAATTATGGGTTCCAGTCTTACAGTGCTATGGGATTTCAGAGCACTTGGACGGAGCTCTGAAAGAAACATTTTGAACTTGTGAAAGAAAGAGGATTTACTGAAAGTATGTATCATTGATCTTTCTAGGTCTTTACTCAGGAATGTGATGATTTTATAGACTAGTAAGGAGGCTGACTGGCTAGTGCAAAGGCTAAATGTTGAAGAGTAGCAACAGATAATCAGTGCTTTATAAACTTCATGTGATAGTAATGATGATTAAAAAAATGCAAGAATTTGTATGGTGCATGGAGATTGAGTTCTTATAACTCTGTTGAATAGATAAGAAAAACAAAGTGCCGATAATTTCATTTGTCCTTGAGTAACAAAGGAAGGGATTCAAGAATCCAGCCTGGGGATATAGACCTCCCTGACATATGGTTTGAGGCCCTTTTCAATGCACGTGGTCTAAAACTAATTTCTGATGATAATTTATAGGTTCTGTTTCTTTTATGTAAGAATTCTTGCACAGACCCAGAGATGTTACTAGCTGAATATTATAATGCATAATTGTGAAGCAGAAGCATGCTTTATACAAAATTACTTTGAGTCATATCTCTTGCAGGCTTCATTGATCCAGTCACTTGCTCACTAATGCATTCAATATTTTAGTCATTCTTTTCATGTAGGTGCTGAATGCTGGGAAGACAAATATGAATGAGCCAAAGAGCTCATTTTATGGATGTAAAGTGACAATATTCATGTTTCTTTGTTTTATATGATTCAAACAATAATTTAGTTTCTTTGGATTATTAGGGTTACTTCTAGCCCATGCTAGTGTTTCTTCTTTTTAAAATTAATCAATTAACTAATTAATTAAAATTCCAGTATAATTAACGTACAGTGTTTTATGAGTTTGAGGTATACAATATCATGATTCAACCATTCTACATTTTACTCAGTGCTTACAACGATAAGCATATTCTCAATCTCCTTTACCTATTTCACTCCCCTACCACCTACCTCCCCTCTGGCAGCCACCAGTTTATTCTCTATATTTGAACTGGGTTTTTGTTTGTCTCTTTCTTCTTTGTTTGTTCATTTGTCTCTTAAATTTCACATATGAGTGAAATCATATGGTATTTGTCTTTCTCTGACTTCTTTCACTTAGCATCATACCCTCTAGATCCATTCATATGGTTGCAAATGGCAAGATTTCATTCTTTTTATGGTTGAGTAATATCCCTTATACATAGTATATATATATATATAACATCTTTTTTATGTTAATAAGGATATTCAATTCGAGTGTAATTATAAAGATAGAGCAACAATCTAAATCACAAGAAGATAGCAAAGCAAATGTAAAATTCAGCAGATTCAACAGAACAAATTACTGGAGTCTTTAGCAAGTCTCAATATTCTCACAAAAGCAACTGTTGAAAATGTTTTAAAAAACGGAGGCAAAGCTATGCAATTTGTATACTATATCTTCTTTATCCTGGCTATTGTAAGTAATGTTGCAATGACATACGGGTACACATATCTTTTTGAATTAGTATTTTTATTTTCTTTGCATAAATACCCAGTAGTAGAAATACTGGATCTTATAGTTATTCTACTTTTAATTTTTCGAGGACCAGCAGTGCACAATGGTTCTTTTTCCTTCACATTCTTGTCAACACTTTTTTCTTGTGTTTTTGATTTTAGCCACTTTGACAGGTGAAAGGGGACCTCATTGTTTTTTTAATTTGCATCTCCCTGATGGTAAGTGATATTGAGCATCTTTTCATGTGACTGTTGGCCATCTGTATGTCTTCTTTGGAAAAATGTCTGTTCATATCTTCTGCCCATTTTTAAATCAGATTGTTAGGTGTTTTCTTTCTTTTCTTTTCTTTTCTTTCTTTCTTTCTTTCTTTCTTTTTTTGGTGTTGAATTGTGTAAGTTCTTTATATATTTTGGATAGTAATGACCTATTGGGTGTATCAATCACAAATATCTTCTCTTAGGGGTACCTGAGTGGCTCAGTGGGTTAAAGCCTCTGCCTTTGGTTCAGGTCATGATCTCAGGGTCCGGGGATCGAGCCCCACATCAGGCTCTCTGCTCAGCAGGGAGCCTGCTTCCTCCTCTCTCTCTCTGCCTGCCTCTCTGCCTACTTGTAATCTCTCTCTGTCAAATAAATAAATAAAATCTTTAAACAAACAAACAAAAACAAATATCTTCTCCTATTCGGCGAGTTGTCTTTTTGTTCTTTTGATGGTTTCCTTTGCTGCCCAAAAGCTTTTTATTTTGGTGTAGTCCCAGTAGTTTAATTTTGCTTTTGTTTTCTTTCCCAAAGGAATTATATCTAGAAAGATGTTCCTACAGCTGATGTCAAAGAAATTATTACCTATGTTTTCTTCTAGGAATTTTATGGTTTTAGGTCTCACATTTAGTTCTTTAATTTATTTTGAGTTTATTTTTGCGTATGGTGTAAGAAAGTGGTCCAGGTTCATTCTTGGGCATGTAGCTGTCCCGTTTTCCCAACACCATTTGTTGAAGAGAATTTTTCCCATTGTATATTTTTGCCTCCTTTGTCATAGATTAATTGACCACATAATCATGTGTTTATTTCTGGGATCTCTATTCTGTTCTATTGATCTATGTGTCTATTTTTGTCATTATATTCTTTCTATTTTATTTTTTCATTGAAGTTTACTTACAATCTGAGAAACAGAGTTCACTTTCCCCTCTTCCTGATAACCCTCAACAAGAACAACACTACGGCCAGGTATTAGAGTCAGCAAACACATCCCAAAAGTATTTTTTTCAAAATATTTAAAAATTGTTTTGGATTTAATAGAACCCAAAACACAATGTATTCAGAACATTTTCCCTCTTGATTTTTAAATCCTGACTCATTTACATGTAACTCAGTGCTACGTTATTTTGTGAGAGTGGTTCAATGTCCAAGATTTTTACTGAGTTTTTGGCATCTACTCTTTCTCAGTGCTAACCTCCAATATCCCCACCCCACCCCACCCCACTCCCATCCAACCAGGAAATCTATTATATTTACACAGACCTAAATATTCAAGTTCTGCTTAAAACCAAAAATACAGAAAGTTTGAGGTCAAAGGCATATGTCCATGGCCCTATTCCATATCTGTCCCTTCTAATGAATGAAGAATATTTCAGAAAAACAAGGGGTAGGGAAGGAAAGGAAGGGCAGTTTCTTTCTACTAATGTTTTGGCACATAGGTGTTGTGCTGGATTTTGCCCACATGCAAGTGTGATCATGAAGACAGAGCAGGACATTCCTTTTTCTTGAAGAATATACTGGCATGGGTATTTTTATTGGAACCCGGTCTTTTGCAAAAGCTATGCTGAATCAGAAGAAGAAACAGTGGTGGAAAGTTTCAGCCTCATTCTGTCTTCTCCTCCTTTCCATCCCCAAGGAGGGGGGAAACCCACAGAGAATATGCAGCACATTCCAAGAGAGCTGGTCATTATTGTGTTTCAGCAGTCCTTCACGCTTATAAAGAAATACCTAAATTAACCTGGTGGAGCCTGCAGTTTTTTATCCTTTTGCCTTCTAGTTATCCCTATTATTACTACGGCCATTGCCATCATCATTACTGCAGACATCGTACTATGTTTTCAAACAAAAGCTTGGCTCCCATTTCCTAAAATGTCCTAAGAATTAAGCTCTCTGTAAAATTTTAAGGAAACATTTTAAAATGAAAACTGCACAGGTTCAATCTGAACTTCATTAATGGCCTCCTTAGAGCCAAGCATAGTCTTGCGAGGCCTATTAGTGTGATCTGGAGATGCTGAAGTCCTGCATAGTTTCTTAGACTCCAAAAATGCCTCCCTCGAGCTGGCATCATTCCCTGAACTGTGTTGTTTGAGGTCTTTGCTGGGTCCAGGTAAAATTCACATCTTATTTTTTTCTCTTGATTCTGTCAGCTAAGAAAAAATATAAGAAAGCACTACCCTGCTTGGAGAATTAGCAGTCAGACGAAGGGCCTTCTTTATTGGCAGTACTGAGAGGTTTTCTGCTTCCATGTAAGCAGAATGTCCTGATGTTGCCCTCCGTTGAATAGTTGAATTTCCAACTCTAATAGTAATGACTTTAATTTACTCATTCAACTAATACTCTTAAATGAATTTCTATGTACCAAGCACCATCTTACATGCTGGGTGAATGGTGGTGAGCAAGACAGACTTTTTTATAGATTCCGCAAGGAACTTGAAATAAAGTGATGGAGACAGACCCAGAAACACGTAATTTTTAAAATAATGCTTTAGGTAATTCCTCTAAAGAAATGAAAGCAAGGATGGAAAATAATGGAATGTGAATATGGGTGGTAGGTGTGGCAGTTATTTTAGATATGGCAGTCAGGGAAGGACTTCTTAAGGAGTTGGCATTTAAGAGGTATCTAGATGCAATGAGAGAAGGAACCACAGAATATCTAGGAGAAACCCATTCCAGAGGGAGAGAAAGGTAAAAGCTAGGGCCCTGAGGTTGAGATGAACCTCATACACTTGAGGGGAAACAGAAATCCCAGTCCGGATAGAGGGATTAAAACAGGAGAAAGTATTAGAAGATGAAGTTCAAGTATGTGATGTATTGAATGACCAGCCCTAATTCTTTACCTCTCACTGTCTCATCAAGGCTAAAATATGTCTCTTGCTCATTGATCCTGGGATTGTCTAAAGAAATTAGATGATTTTCTTTGGCTAGTGGCCAGTGAGTTGAGACAACAGGATGGCAGTTCTGAACAGAGGATTTTAGAAGCTTGGCACATTTCTATTTCTACTGCAGCTAATTCACTGGTCCCAGAACAAGGAGAGAGGCAGGTGGAAACTTCCAAATTGCTTCAGACTGAACAGTTCTTTCAGGAATGGTTGGCAAATCCACTAGCCAACTCATAGACCTGTGAGAATAAATTATTGAAATCCTTGAGTTTTATGGTTGTTTTTAATGCAGCATTACTGTGGCAATGGCTAATCAACACAGACATCTCATCGTTTAGGACCTTGGGAGTTAAAAAGTCAGACATTCCTATAACTGTAATGGAAAGCCATTTGGATGGTTTTAAGTTAGGATATGACACAAATTGAGTTAAGTTTTTAAAAGATTATTGTTTTAAAAGGTCTACACTTTCTGAAGAATAGACTATAAGAAAAAAGTGGTATGAGATAGCTCAGGAGCCGTGATTGAAGAGGAAGACGTTGGTGGCCAAGACACTCCCTTGTTTATTAAAAAAATAAAAGTAAAAATAGTAAATTCTGATTTCTATCTTAGAAACTTGGCAATTATGTTACAGTCAGTGAAATCGAAGGCATTAATTTGTTTTGTGTTAGAAATCTGTGCTTTACAACTAGTATGAGTGTTGCAGTCCCATCATCATCAGTCAAATCTCGGAGAGCTATTATGTTTTTTTTTATAGCAGAGGCAAGGGAACTCAGCTTGAAATTAGGAAGAATCTCTTCTGATGACAATTTTTAAGTATAAAAGGGACAAGACAGGGCATGGAGAGAAGATATCAAATTATTTTGTTGGTGCTATACTTTCAGGCCTTAAGAACTATACAGATATAATATGGTAAGAAGAAAAGAACAGGAGAGAGAGTGAGCGAGTGCACTTTATCAGTAAGACAAGATAACTCATGTCTACCTAATGTCTAACTAATCTTGAGCAAGCAGCAATCTTAGATCTTCCTGAGGTTTCTGTTTACCCACCAGAATGATGGGATAATAACTACCTAAACTGCTTTTTAGTTCATCCTGAATATATTCATATGCTAAAGTACTTTAAAGAAAAGTATAGAGATCCATGGAAGTACAATTATAAAACTTGAAAACTAGTCAAGGTCTTTGCTTGTGAAAGATAGTTAGTACTATACATGCAAAAATTCCTCCTAATTTACTTCAAGAGCTATAATTACTAACATATCTAGGGAATTTCCATTTTTACTGGATGTAGGTTAGAATAATTCTGAGCAAGTGTGAACCACTGTGTCTGCTCTTATGTTTAAATTTTGAGCTAATATGTCTTAACACTGTAGCAGAAAATACACCAGATTTTAAAGGTGCTTTGCTGTTGTGGAGGTATTAGGGAAGGATTTCAATTGTTCCAGACAGTGAAATTTAAATGCTTTTTTTTCCCTCTCAGGAAAAAAAAAATCTACTAAAATTACAGATAATTCCCCTAGTCTAGTACTTCACCCACAGCATATATGAGTTGTCTGTTCTAATGTTTGTGCTAAAAGAGAAACGAGGAATAATGCGAGCTCTCGTCCATGCTTTTTCAATCTCTCCCGCCCACTTCTCTATAATCCCCACGTCCTTTGAGGGAAAATTCTCCTCCACTTACAAAGACAACTGTAAAATCTTCATGTGAACTGACATTTGCTAAACCAAACTGCCCACTTCCATTTTATCATTTGATCAAAAATATTCTTGATCTTGTGTTCCAAATTAAATGAAAATGAGGCCCTAAGTGAAGAAGTTGGGTCAGTCAATAAGGACACTGTCCAGAGGAATGTGACCTGGCCAGCTGGCTGTCCTTCTCAGGTAATAGGGAATTTCTGGCTTGCCAGCAGAGTTGACCAAAAGGCAGAAGTGTTTCTTCTTTTCCTTTACTCTTTCATGTCCAATAAGGCAGAAGGGAGTTCTGGAGGGAGCCCACCATCCAGTTTGGGTTCAGCCTTCCCACTTTGCTCTGTATTTATGACTGTTATTGTGGCCCCTTGCCTTGTATGAGCTTGACAGTGGACTCTATGTTGGTTGTCCTGGTGAAATAGCTGCAAGTCCTTCCTCTGCTCAGTGTTCTGGCCTTCACATCATTGGACACTGTGGGAAGTGATAGGTGTATAAATCAAATACTTCCCTGACAGCTGAGATATTCACACGTGCAGGTGTTGCCATGACTACCACTTCTCACTGGTAGCTGGAGGGCAACTAGGGTGGCACCAGATGGCTTTTTCTTTTAAGATATTAAGAGTTTAGCACTCCTGTCCCAACTGAGTTATTTCTTGATTTCATGTTTGTTTTGACTTTTTTTTTTTGGGCACTAATATTGTTTATAGCACTTCATGAGCTGTGGCATTTGAACTTTAAGGAGAATGTATACACAATTTTGTGTGTAAATGAGTATGTGTATTGTGGTAGATTGAAGATCAGAAGCTTTCATGATATTTTCAAAGAGATTTGTGATGCAAAGATTACTATTATTATAAGTACTATTAGCCTTGCTAATAAAGGTGTCACTCATACAATAGCTCCAGGATGTTAGCCTTCAGCCATTAGGGCACCATCTGACCCACACTCCGGTGGGATATAATAAAAGTTGGAGCAGCTATCAGTTTGCTCAGGAAACTGGGGACTCCTAACTACTTTTAGACCCGAACGTTATATCCTCTTTCAGATTTCACACTCTAGAATCCTTTAGCTTAAACCCCAGATACTCTTTTTAAGCATACTGCCTTATTATTGGTATGTTATTTGACCAATTTATTGTTTTGATTTGAACCTTCTTTGCACCAGGATCAAAAGAGGGGAGAGGAATTGGGAAGGGCTAGCGAGGGGCTGCGGGGAAGAATGAGAAACTAGAAATGTTTCCTTTGTTTTTAATTAGGCTTCCTTGATGTTGCCCCCCAGTTCTGAATCCAGAACCACAGATTTCAGGTTCCAGGGCCTCTGACTATGTGGGAAATAAATTTGGACTTGTAATGTAAGTTTTGGTGGTTCTAAGAATAAAAGGCCTTTAAGACCTATCTTTCATCTACTACTAATTGAAAAACTCCATTCCAACCCTCCATGCCATATGGAGCCTGTTTCTTTCAATGTCTAACAGATGAAATGGGTTACTTCCCTCGTTTTACTTGGATTGACTTGACTGGCCCCAGAAGGCATCTGCTCTTGGTTTGGTGCTTCCTGTTGTCTAGTTTCCTGAAGATCCTTTCTTTCCAGGACTATTTGGACTACAAGAAGGTTGTATCTTGGCTTCTTTCTATCTTTGCTCAATCCTCCTCTTGAAATGCTTTATCAGACAGGATCTGACAATACCTCTCTTTCCGACCTCCTGAAACATGTCTATTTAGCTGGTTATATCATCTTTTCTTGATCTTCTCTTTGAAAGTAATCCAGTGGATGGAAGAGCCCCAAATTCTTAGGCATTTCCTGCCTTTAGATAGTCTAGAAATATAATTTAGCAGTTCTCAACTTTGTTAAAAATTTTTTACAAACACCAAAATGAACAAAGTTGGCATAATAATAAAGATTATTGTGAAGCTAGGAGGAAAATGAAAGTCACTTTTTCAAAATGTATCACTGGGAAAAAAGTGTAAAAATTTGGCTATATAATTTATTCTCTGAAGGGAGGTGAGTCCTGTATCCCATGTAATGATCCCTCAGTCTATGAAGGCCAGGCTAGAAGTAATCTCTATTTAGATTCTAGTTCTTATTCTGTCATATTGACTTGGGCCTTAATTTTTAATTATTTGGACCTGATGATTTCTTAGTTAGAAGACTGTAACTACTGTAACTTTTACATCCTTTAAATATTCTTTAATACAGAATCATTCTCTTCAACACATAGACTTCATATACCCACAATAAATCATAGAGAAGGCACATCTTTTGCTATCCTCTGCAATCTAAGTACTTTGTAAGAGTAAGCTGTTTTTTAAGTTATGTTTTTTCCAAGTTCCTAGGTTGCCATTTAGGACACTGAACCATGAGTAACAATTTGGTATCTATGCTAAAATGGTTAATCAGTGTCTAAGCAAGACAGCTAAAACAAGTAGCTGGTTCCCATCTTTGAGCATATGTCATGACTAAACTGCTCTGAATGAGTTTGGTTGTCTGACAGATGTCAGCTGTGAGTGGGCCAGATGTGAGGTTGCAGTAAGAAAAAGGAGGGCGGACAGCTTTGGGTCTCAAACTATTTCATCAACTGAACCAGATGCTTGCATCCAGACCTCAGATCTGCTCCTCTGCATGAGGACCTGATACTCTGAAACTGAGGTCGGAGAATCCAAAACCCGAGTTCACTTTAGAGTGGTGACATTGTCGTCGTCATCAGTTCTTGATAATTGTTTGAAAGTGTGTTCCTACAGCCGGATTCTTTTCCTTGCCTCCCTTCTCCTCTCTCCCTTCCTCCCTCTTTCCCACCCAGCATCATCTTTCTCTCTCTCTCCTTCTTGCTTCCTCTCAGTTTGACGCCTGTTCTTGACATTTTAATTTTCCATAGCCATTCTTATTACGTTCAGGGAAAGGCTTAAGAAACTGTTTTTAAAGATCCATCATATTTGATCCACTAGGAAGGTCTCCAAAACACAGAAAATAAGGTTAACAAGGCAAACTGGGGCAAAGTTTGAGTATATTTTCATATTTCTAATAAACAAAATCCTCTTATTCTGAAAATGTATTTTTCCTTTAATAATCCAAACCTTTATTGCTCAAAGTCCAACATCTGTTGGGGTTCTCTGTTCAATTAGCTGTTTTTTACACTGACCATGAATCTCTGTTTTGTTATAAATTTCTCCTTTCTCTTTTCAGATACCCTTGCTGGTCTATCATATTCTTCTTTAGGTCATTCTCCCTTCTCATACTTCAAAATTGGAAATTCCTTTTATTTCACATTTTTAGTAACCTGTATTAACTTCAAAATATTTTTTCTTGAATGTATTTTCTCTGAAATCTAGTACATGCACTGATTGCAGAGGATTTTTTTCTTCACTAGCCCAGCCTTACCCCAGTCCTCTTATCATAGCCTTTCGTGTATCCTTTACTCATGTTACTTCCTTCACTTTCTGTTCTTCTCCAATTAAGTATACCAACTTTACTCCACACAATTTCTTACAACTTGCTTTCTCCAGGAAATTCTCATAACACTCTTTACACACTAGGATTGTAACAATTTTCTTTATGTGACTTATTTCTTGCCTAAGTTTCTGTGGCTTACATGATAATAATTCTCCAATGCATGACACAGAGTAGATTTTCAAAATATATACTGATTGAATACATTAATACTAAATTTCCTTTTTTTCAATTTTCTCATTTATATATTTAATAATCACATTGGTATATGATAGCTGGCTCATACTGGCTTGTGAGAGCTGCTGATTGTTATATTTTCAAGATTTCTACAAACCGTTGATACTAAAAATTGTATCATATAAATGTTATTAAACCAATTAAAAACAGAGGTAATAGATACTTGAAGCTTATCACTACTTAATTATTTCATTATAATTTACTACTATCTGTGCTCTTGAGATTACTTACATCTATAGAATCTGTATCATAGAAACACTATGTAAGGTGTGCTACTGTGCCCTTCTTCCCAACAGTGAGATTAAAACTGACGATAGTGGGAGTAGTTCCACAGCAGAAATTGGCAAATGGAAACTGGGTCTTGGTTTATTGTTTTGTTCATTGTCTAGACACAAGAAAATGATGGAGAAAATGTTAATAATGGTGTCTAAACTTAGAAATGTGTTGTGTTTATAGTTGTTCCAATGTGAATAGCACCAAGAGTTGAAGAAATATATTTTCGGTGTTCAAAAGCTACAATCTTATTTAACCAGGAAATTTCTTACATAACTGATGAACAAGCGAAATTCTAACATACATCTTCATCAATTTCATTTTTGTCTGATCCATTAACATAAATGAAAATATCAACCCTCAGTCATGTCCAAACTATACTTCTCAAATCCCCAACTGTAACCATAGGTTTGGTTACAGAAAGAAGAGTTAGACAGAAATCAAAGAAAACATTCATTCTGTGAGAATTCATTGGCTACATAGAATTTAAAATAAATTCATGTATTTTAATATTATTTGTAAATTGTTTGTTAAACATCATTTATATCAATGTATTTATAATTAATGTATATAAGTATACATTTTTATATGCATTATTTTCCAGATTTTCTTCCATGCATACAATATTCAACTATTCATCTTTTCTTCCACTTATTACCTAGCTCTGTTTTCTTTTTGTTTCTTTAAGTAAGATATTTCCATTTTCCTTACAATACTATTAGTAAACAGCCATCCAAAGAATCATTAGTAAACAGCCATTCAAATACTACTACTAATTAACTATTAGTGTACAGCCATCCAAAGAATACTATGGGGAGGGTAATAAAAGTGGCAATATATTTTTATGGTATTTATATTATCTTCCTTCAGAGAATAATTAATATACCAAATGCTGATATTCATGATGACTTCCTTTTCCAAGAAGATTGTAGCCACTTTTTACTCAAAATTATCTAAGATGTTTGTGCATCTAGAATAACTGTATACCTCACCTGTAACGGTGCCTGTTCAGGATAGTACTTTTGTGTAAAGAGAGAGAATATACAAAGTAGATATGGATACATAGCTCTAGAAACAGCAAAAGGCAACTGGGCAAACTTTCCATTCAATATTAAATTTTAATAACTTATCCAATAATTGACATTTTAAGTTTGTGATATGAATGGACAAACTCATTTAACTTGATACCACATATTTTATTAATTAACACTTTACTGTCATTCTGGGGTAATTCTAAGTTTTGGGGGGCCTGAGGCTTACAAAATTTAGGGAGCTCCCTTTTAAGAAAAAAGAATACATAATTATGTGTAAAATATTAAGTTACAGAGGTAAATATTTATTTAAAATAAAAATACAACAAATTACAAATTTTACAAAGCTGACACAGCATAAATGTTACAACATCTAGAAAAATAATATGATAAGAGTTCATACTGCCTTTTCATGTGAAGTCAATTTTGTAAAAACATCTTTTATACAAAGGATAGAAAGATAATTTAATTTTTCTCATAGAATGATTTAAAAATTGTTTTTTGTGACTAATAGAAAATTTTCTTTCAGCCTCATAACTTATTAGAAATGCCATATGATTTTTAAGATTGTTGTCAAATCTGGGAAAACCTCATTCATATTTCTTTCATATATGAGCTATGAGATTTCAAGTTTTTTGTGTGTATAATTATTACTTGTAAAATTTTTTTTAATTGTAAATACACTTTGAATTGGTACTCATTAATTAATCTATCATTGATATCCTCACTGTAGTGACATCTAAGTTTTGTATTTTCTTTGTCAAAGTCAGTGTTTTATGTCAAATCAACAAGAAATCAGAAAGAATCAGTGAAATATAGTAATTTGACAAAGAGAATGAGCAAAGTTATATTCCATCAAGGGCGAACGGTCCAGTTTGAATGGAGTGTAGCGTGCAGATAAGACAGGAGGAAGCAAAGAGGCAAAAAAAAAAAAAAAAAAAAAATGGCTCAGAGCCAGAGAGATGTAGGGAAATAATATCACTTCCTAGAAGAGCTTAAAGATGAACAGTCATAAAGGGTCTGCTGATGGATCATTAAGCATATGAAAGGGCAGTCTAATGGAAATGTTAAGAGCATTATAGAGTCAGACAAAGCCAAGTGTGAATCCTAGCTCTGTTACTTACTAACATAGGAGACCTTGCGACCAATAACTTAAGATACATAGAAATGCCTGCAAACCACAGACATATATCCCACTAAACCAAACTGTCCTCAAGTCACTCTTAGCCTGATCCCCAAAATGCTGTGGCTCTCCAACACCACCCAAGATAAGGGAAAGTGTGACAGACAAGAAATCTGAGTGGCAAGAGTCAGTGGTATTCATCAATTGTGTGAAAATATCTTACATTTTGTAATTTTTCTTTTTTTTTTTACACATTCCTAGGGCTTCTCATGCATGCTTAGCATGGACTGTGCGAGGGAGAGACCCCGAAAGTTACGTTTTATCAACTTCACAGTAAGTGAGGCTCTGTTGGCAATGTCATGGTGGGAATGGTACTTTGGGCGTTTCCTCTATAACCATGAAAACCACACATCAAGGAAATTGAGGCTACCTCTCAAATGCCTTCACTCTTGCCGTTTTCATCCCGTGCGCTTAATAGTACTATCACCTTTCTCTGTGTGGCAAAGATCTGTCTTTTAGCTGCCACAAAATGTAAAAAGTGCCTGTTATGGGACAACTGAAAAGAGCTTCCAGAAATCACTGTATTCTTTTGCTGCTTCTGGCAAACTTCAGTTGATTGGAAAAGGCAAGGGGCTGTGGAAGGTCCACACTAACATATTGCCTGTAATACATGGTTGCTCTTAAAAACTCGACACATTTTTTCAGGACTGAGGAAGAGATTTTTAAAATATAAAGCCAAAATTTCTTACTTTCCAAAAATTAGGCAAACAGAACCATATTTTTATAAATGAAAAACATTGTCTGCAGTTTTGTGCTATTGGATTACATGCTGAAACTCACAAATGCTTGTTATAAAAGGCTTTTATTTTATGATATTACTGCTCCTCTGTGTTCTTACTTCTGAATGTGTTTTCTTTCCTCTACCAGGCCAGTGCTTGTTAATCTTGGCTGTAAAAGACAGTCACGGGAGTACTTCTTTAAAAAAAATACCCATTTCCTAGGGTACCCCTAAGTATTTGCAACTTAAAAGCAAAAAACAAAAAACAAAACCTAATAAGTTTGACTCACAACGAGGACTGAGAACCAATGTACCAAACAAATATCAGGGCAAGGTATCTCTAGGCTAAGCTTGAGCGGTTCCATTACTTGCTCAGATTTAGAAAAAGGAAACAGAGTCAGGCTTGCTTGTCCCAGTCTGCTAGCATTATAGCTCCACCTACTGGGAGGACAGGCCTTTAAAAATCAGTATTTACTCTATTTTCTATAAATACAGTTGGTTTCATTTCAGCTACTGGCAAAATAAATTCAATCTTGACTAACAGCAACAACAACAACAACTACCACCAAATACGGTTTGGTAAAATACAGTTACCAAATACCATATTTTATAAATTAAATAGAATTCCTAGTTTTGTGGCCGTGGTCAAAAGTAAGGCCTATTTGGATAAACATACCAACGTACTTCTTCAAACACTGAGGATTATTTGAAGCAGGTATTGCATTCTATCTTTTATTTAGACATTTATTCCAAAGTATTCCAACCCATACTTTTTGATGCATGAAACAATTTTATCACAGAAAAATAGTAAATAAGATAAAAATTTGCACTTTGGCTCCTGACCTATCCAACATACCTTCTTCCTCTAACAATGTTTTGGAAAAAGTACTCTGACTTTGATCTTTACTATTTTGCGATAAACCAGTTTTGAAAGTCCTCCAACTTTCAACTCCACTGTTGGGGGAGAGAGGAAACGACAGTCCCTCGCTTCCCTTTTCCCTTGGGCCAGAGCACAAGGGACTGATGGCCAGAGCTGAATCTAATACATTTACATCCAACAGGGACCATACTATAGAAAATATAAAATAAAAATATGATCTGGGGCACCTGGGTGGCTCAGTGGGTTAAGCGTCTGCCTTCAGCTTGGGTCACAATCTCAGGGTCCTGGGATCGAGTCCCACATTGAGCTTTTCCTTCAGTGGGAATCTGCTTCCCCCTCTCCCTCTGTGCTCTCCCTCTCTCTGTCTCAGATCAGTAAATAAAATCTTTAAAATAAAAATATGATCTGGTCCCTTCCCTAAGAAAATGTGTACTAACATTGATTATAAGAAACGGTATGATGGGGCGCCTGGGTGGCTCAGTGGGTTAAAGCCTCTGCTTTCGGCTCAGGTCATGATCTCAGGGTCCTGGGATCGAGGCCCGCATCGGGCTCCCTGCTCAGTGGGGAGCCTGCTTCCCCCTCTCTCTCTCTGCCTGCCTCTCTGCCTCCTTGTGATCTCTCTCCCTCTGTGAAATAAATAAATAAATCTTTAAAAAAAAAAAAAAAGAAAAAAAAAGAAACGGTATGATGTAGTGGTGAAGAGCCGTTCCTGATACCAGGCTGCTTGACCTCCAATCTGACTTCACCATCAAGTCGCTCATCCCAAGCAAGTTACTCAGGACAGGCATGCCTTGGTTTCCTCATCTGTACAATAAAACCAATACTGGTACCTATTTCATAGAGTTGCTGTGAGGATTAGATGTGATAATATTTTTTAAAAACTATATGTAGATCGCTGCCTGGTACACAGTAAGGGCTAATTTTATTAGCTGTTTTCATTATATTAACTAATGTTTATTATTTACCAATATGCCAGGTACCCTTTTTAGCATATATTGCTGTGTATTATTTTAAAATATTAGCGTTTTTCTTCCTTGTATTTTCCTGGTTTGCTACCTGCCCTCCAATTCAGTCAAGTTACCTGCATTATGCTTATAACCTCAAGAGAGACATGCGTGACTATAAATATATAGTTTTGAATTGGATCCAAATGATATTCACACATGGTGATTGGTTAGTGTGTCTCTTTTGTTTATAAAGGTTCCCCTTCCCTTGTCTTTTTATCAAAGATACCAGATTCTATGTTTTGTAGTTTCCCATAGTCTGGATTTTGCTAATTGCATATCTGTAGTTTCATTTCATATGCTCCTCTGTCCCCTATTTTTTCTGAAATGTGCTATTTCTTTCTGGAGAATTGATAAGATTCAGGTTCAATATTTTGTTTATTTTTACAAAACTACTTCATAGGTGGTATGTTCTTTTTTTTTTTATCAGTGGGTCCATCATGTTTGGTTGTCTCCATTGTTGTGTTGTTACCAACAATTGATGATCACTCCCTGGATGTTTCAGTATCAATGGGAGTGAAAATTCTATCTTTTCTTCTTCATTTATTATCTGGGAGTGTGGTAATCTTGAGCATCTTTTCATAGGTCTGTGGTCATTTGTACATCTTTGGAAAAATGTCTATTCAGGTCCTCTGCCCATCTTTAAATTGGGTTATTTGGGGTGGGGATTTGTGTGTTTTAATTTGTTTTAACATAGAATGTATTATTTGTTCCGGGGTACAGGCATGGGTTTCATCAGTCTTGCAGAGTACCCAGCTCTCACCACAATACACAGTACAAACTTCTGTTGTAGAGCAGTCTCCTTGTTCTCACCCATAAAGTAGAACCTGCCAAACAGCTCTCTGTCTCAGCTACTGTTCTCGGAATGGCCCACTGTGCTTTTGCTGCTTGGGAGTTCCCCATCTCATGAACATCATATGCCTTATTTCCTTCCCCCCACCAGTTCACTGATAAAGCAGTTCAGGTAGTGGTTTGACTCTACCAGCTTATGTGAGGATAGCTCATCCCTAGTCTTGTGGTAGGTGCTGTCTATGGATTTTTGGTTTTGCCATTGTTATTGCTCCATATAGTTTTATGGGGAGATTTTCAGAGATTCAAAACCACCTCAGCTAGTATCTTCTGAAAATCTGTTCTGTCAATTAATTCTTACTGCTGTTATGTGGTACAGGGTCCTACCCCTTTTTCCATTGTCATTCCTGACATTTTCTGGACTGAAAAGTAAGCTTGTATGTAAATCACAGTAGAAAAAAGTCCTGAAAAATCTCATGGAGAGTACTATGAGCAGACTACTTGCACAGTGGTTAAGGGTATGGATTCTGGAATCAAGGAAATAGGGTTGAAATCCTATCTCTGTCACTTACTGTCTGTGTGATCCTAAGGAAATCACTTAACCTCTCTAATTCTCAATTTTCTTATACTTAATATAGTTATTTCATAAGAATATCTTAAGGATTCGTAAACAAGACATATCAAGTATTTGGCACCAAAAGTATATAGGTATCATAGATGTTAACATTTTAATTGTCATTTGTATATTATTAAGGTCTTTATTAGTTTCTTCGTTTTGTTGAGGATATATCATTCAGACTGGAGAGAGGCAAACAGACAAGCAGAATGTTACTTTATATTTATTTAGCTACTGCATGAGGTTCTGCAAACATCTAATGTTTAATTGGTTAAGTTATATGATTAAGTAACTGAAGTAGCTTAAAACACAAAGGTGTAGGCTCTTTGTGAAGGTCATGTTTTTCAGTGAGAATGATCTACTTTTTAGGTATAATCTGAACAAGCTACTTGATTCTTTGAAGCATCATGTCCTCAATATAATTGAGATAGTGGACTAAATAATTTAAAAAATACTTCTAGTCATCAAGTCCTTGATATTATATTTTTATGAGTTTTTGCTGTTCTTTTTGGCCACAGATTTCTCAGCTAGCTGGGAGTAGGAGATAGAATAGAGTGGTATCTGGGAATGCGAAGAACTACCTCACTATTGTGGGACGTGACATAAAGATAGGTGAACCTGGAAAGGATGAAGAAATCCTAAATGCCTGAAACATAGACCACTGAAATAATTAGTGTGTGGTTTGGGTATAAGATTTGGGCAAGGAGTAGAAGAGAAGATAGTATACTCAGTAGAAAGAAAAGGTATTCCTTGGCTTGGCAAAGCAAGCTCCTTGGAGTCTTTTAGAACTAGCATTCCAAACCCTTTAAATTTACAGAGTTGTTTGCTTAAGGTCAGATTCTTCGACCCAGCAAAATCTGTAAGTTCTAAAAGGAAATTTAAATTTCTCCAAGTGTCTCATAAGGAATGACATAACTTTGTGATGCATACAATGAAAATAGGGATTTCTCTGTACACAGTCCACAAATGTGAAACTCTGTAGTTTCAAAACAGGTATAGGGACCCTTAAACTAGGACCTTCAACTGAAGACATTTAGAATTTGCTTTCTAATGTGTTATTTAAAAAATATCCAAAATGGTTTGGGTTTCAAAAGCACTTGCCTAGAAGTCACAAATAAAACACCTGGATTTTCTTTTGTAAATATGACCTTAGCCGATTTGGGCTATCCCAGAAGAAGCTGGAATATGTCTCCTGGCCTGGCTGCCTGAACAGCTCTAGTATCATCTCCAAAACCCAATTAGTTTCTATTTTCTTTTCCTTTTGTAAGACTTCAGCTAATATTAAAAAATTGTTAAGCATTTTTATTGTATAAAGGTGTAAAAGGTCATTTCACTCAGCAGTACATCATTTTGAGCTCTAGAAAAGGAGATGTTTCTCATTTTCTCCATGAAGGCAGTCTTGCCATTGGCTATTAAAAGGAATATGTTGGTGAAATAGATTATGTTGAGAATAAACACTAAGCAAGTAGAGTGGGGTAAGAATTTTGGAAAATTGGAACAAAAGCACACCTGGCTGTACTTACAATTCTTCCCCCAACCCAGTCACTTGTACAAATAGGGATACAGAGCTTGAGGTGGGAAAGAGATGAGAACAATGCATTCTGGTTCTATGTTGGCAACCATCATACCCGCTCCTGTATTTAGTGTTTGTGAATTCTCTGGGTACTTTGAACAGACATTCTTGACATTTTAAATTTGTTTCTTTTCCTTTTTTCCCTTTCTTCTGCTTTCACATTTCTTGAATCTGAAGTGGACGGGTAGGGAGGGTTTACACATCCCTTCCTTCATCAAATAGGTATTAAGTGACTTCTACACACCACACCCTATTCAGGGGGTGGTAGGTTTGTTGGGAAGCAGAGATGTGGGAGGTTATTTGAGTTTCTTTCTCTCTTCACAGTTTAAGCCCGAGGGATGATGACTAAAAAGTTTAATGAGATATTGGAAATTACTCAGACCCATCCATTTCTATGATGATCTTTTTATTTGGTGAGAGCATGAAGATAAAAGAATAGTATTAATGTGATGTGTACAGTAATAGCATATTAAAGTTCTCCTAAGCAATACAAAGGGAGGGGGTTCCACCCCACCTCGAGCCCAAGTTGGATCTACCACTGAGATTCATGCAAACACGGGAAAATTTAATGGGCTAATATGGTGGGTGGTCCGAAGGTATCTAGTTGCATAAATTGATTAGCAAGGGAAAGGTTGACTGCCAAAGAGGAGAATGGAATGAGCTATAGAAGAAGGCAGTAAAGTTTCTGTTTTAAGTACTTGTATCCTAGCACAATGTCATGGAATTGTTTCTGAGACATAAGGAAAGAGAGACTTCCAGCAAATCCTGACTTTGGGATGTTGAGGAGGGATTTTTGGGCAGCACAGAGGAATCTGGATATGAGATAGTAGTAGAAAGAAGACTATTCCCTCCACCTCTGCTCAAATTAGCACCCTGGTGTGGGTAATATCAGGAGAACCATGAGATGGTAGTCCTGGCACAATCATCAGAATTCTTTCTGTGCTTTCCACCACAGTTTCAAAGTTAAGGCAGCCTCAAATGGCTTCATAGGCAGTGGACGTGGAGGACTGAGTGGAAGCAGGAAGAATGGGTCAGATTCCAAGTAGTTAATGTGACGGACAGGATGGCTGTGACACGTGTGACATAGTCTCTGAGCATTAGTAAACATAAATAGGCAAAATTCATAGAAGGATAAAGTCTTTTAAGATATGAGTCATTGTTATTAACATGAAATTTAGATTACATATGCCTTCAAAGAGTACTTGTATAGAAGGATAAAAAATATTTGAGTTGTTCTAATTTGGTTATTTATCTTTTTTGCTTTTCTTATTCTTTTCATTAGAGGGATCTGAGCATTCAGACAGCCTCAATATTTCCCCCACCCGCATAATTCCCATCTCAACACCAAAGCTCTGTCTTCACTTCTGGGAGCATTTGAAAAGTAAGCCTCTCTCTTTGACTTCAAAGAAAGACAAACCAGCTTTTTGGTAGTTAATCATTTGGGTCTGGTTATAATGGGCCATTGAGATCTGTTAAGGAAGCAACAAGGAGGGGGTGCCTGGGTGGTTCCGTTGGTGAAATGTCTGTCTTTGGCTCAGGTCATGATCCCAGGGTTCTGGGATTAAGCCCTGCATCAGGCTCCCTACCCAGCGGAAAGCCTGCTTCTCCCTCTCCCACTCCCTCTTATTGTGTTCTCTCTCTCTTACCATCTCTCTGTCAAATAAATAAATAATCTTAAAAAAAAAAAAAAAGGAAAGCAACAAGGAGAATTGACTAGGAGATGGGAGAAGAAGGCTTAAGAAGCTATGACAGAAAAATCAGTGAGAAGACCTTGGCCCCAAAGTCTGGAAAACTATCCTAGAGTATTTAACTAGCAGAGGTGGAGTTGGAGGGAGAAAGCAACTACTGCCCAGCAGCTTCCCGGCTGATAAACCTAAGAAGACCGCTTTGATGGGCACGCAGTTAGAAATGATAAACTTCAAGAACAAAACAACAACAAGCCCTCCAAAACTTAGGGACTTAAAACAAGAACTGATTTTGTTTTCTCACCAGGTTATAGGTAGGCAGGTGGGCTGTGACGATCAGTTTTTGTGGCAGAGACAGGATTCCTAGAGAGGAAAAGAAAACATGCAAGTATTTTTTTCAAATATCTATTTGAGTCAAGCTTGTATTTCCTATTGGTCAAAGTATGTCACATGGTCAAGCTGAGCATCATTCAAGCTGAGAGCGGGAATTATCAAAGGCATGTATACAGAAAGATGGCATTATTTAGATTTCCAGGTACCATTTGGGAGGTTGACCCCTCACTGCTTATACAACAGAGAGCTTCTTGCCACCTGCACTCAAGACCTGCACCGGGTTTGGACCAACCCTAGCACAGACGTAGCAAGAAGGTGGATGTGGTCGGCACCTGTATCTCACTTTCGCCCTTCGCTCCTGTTTAAAGATTTTGGTTTCGACAGTTTGCTTAAAATAGTTCAGTGGAAAGCTAAACTATCCTGGTAATGATATAATTCTTCAACTACACTTAAAAATTTTACCTCACATTTTTGAATGGTTGAAAATCTTTAGTATTAATTAATTAATAGATTTGGGACAAAACTATTTTCTTAAAGATATTTGTCTTGTTCTTTCCATTCAGAGTGAAAACATAATATTAGCCATCATCTTGGACTGGCTTCATTTGAATTTAATAATAATATTTTCAGTACTATACAAATGTGTGTAGCTGATATATGTCATCCATTTATTCTTCAAAAAACAATTTATAATAATAAAAATTTAAAATTCAAGAGAAAAGCTTTAAAAGAGTCAAAACATAGAAAAAAGTTTTATCTATAACTAACAATATGGATGGATATTCATATATAATATAATATTTGGTCAAAAAATTCCAGAATATTATATACAATATGATATACATTAAAAAACTTTTAAAAACAAAAGTAGATAATATTTTAAAGAAATACTTATAAAACTTTAGTATTTATTTATTTAAAATTTTTGAAAAGATTTACTTATTTATTTTGAGGGAGACAGCAAGAGGCAGAGGGAGAGACTCTTTAAGCAAGCTTCCTGCCGAGGGCAGAGCTTGATGTGGGGCTCAATCTCAGGACCCTGAGACTTTGACCTGAGCCAAAAGGAAGAGCCAGATACTTAACTAATTGAGCCACCCATGTGCCCCAAAACTTTATTTTGTAAAAAACGAGGGAATGATATACAAAGGATTCAGGATAATGGATACTTTGAGTGGTAGTTGAAGGGGAACAGGATGAGGGAGAATCATAGGGATATATAAATTATTGTTAAAGTTCTAGTTCTCATGATGGATGTAGGAATACAAAGGCCTAATATTATTAAAAATATATTCACACATATGTACCAAGGGGAGACCATATATAGATCAGTGGTGAGAGTATATCAGGAACCAAAGATTATGGTTAATTCAAATCTGTATATCCAAGTTTATATATGTAATACATACATATGATATATATATACACATATATATAAAGCAGCATTACCTAAAAGAAGGTTTAAATGGTGAAGAAAATGACTTAATTTTGAAGATACACAGTATGCTTTATATATATCATCCTACCCCTTTTAAAAATACTTTCTCTTATCTTTCCTTAATGTCTTTGAAGAAATGACTTTAGTATATGTAAAATAGTCTATATGAAATAGCTTTAAATCTCATTGGTCTTTAATTGCAACAAGTACCCAAACTACTAATAACAATGATGACAAACCTTCCCCTTTTTAATTTGGTTTTAAGAACTATCGGCAAAATGTGAATTTTATAACCATGGTTTGTTTATTTTCACATTAGCCATTCTAAGACAATATTACACACAAAGTCAGTTTTCAACATCCTACCATTTGGCAGTCATGACTGATGAAGTTACATAGATTTGCAAGTTTATTTTTCTTAGATTTTAAAATAACAAGGAGAAAGACTGGGTTACTCTCCACTTGAAATTTCTATTTAAAACAACGAAGAAAATAGAATGTAAGCAAAATGCTTACAAATGATTACAAACCATGTCAGCGGGACAAACAGAGATATAATAAGTGAATGAACACTAACTGTTCATTGATTGAATGACATGAGTTTTATTCCCAGCAGGGGAAAAGTTATCACCATCTACCTCACCAGCACAACCCCAAATAAAGAAAAGGGAGCTCAGGGCTGTGAGAGACCAGGAAAAAAACCAAACCAGGCACTCATCCCTGGAGGCAACAGCCGATGTTTCCCTTCAAAGATGATTACAACCGGGAAGCAGTTAGTGACAGTAAGGTCCTATAGAGAGTTTCCTCATTTAGAGGATGATTTAAAATAAGTTACTGAGAGAGGCACAAGTGTTCCTGTGTGGTACTAAAATTAAGCTGAGGGCGCCTGGGTGGCTCAGTGGGTTAAAGCCGCTGCCTTCGGCTCAGGTCATGATCCCAGGGTCCTGGGATCGAGGCCCGCATCAGGCTCTCTGCTCAGCGGGGAGCCTGCTTCCTCCTCTCTCCTCTCTCTCTGCCTGCCTCTCTGCATACTTGTAATCTCTCTCTCTGTGTCAAATGAATAAATAAAATCTTTTAAAAAAAATAAAATTAAATTAAGCTGAATTAATTCCTCAANGTAATCTCTCTCTCTGTGTCAAATGAATAAATAAAATCTTAAAAAAATAATAAAATAAAATTAAGCTGAATTAATTCCTCAAGGAACTGACCATAAAGAAGACTCCAGTGAAAAGCACCCGGGGGACTTGAACACTACAAATCAGACAGCAGGGGAAGCATTTCCAGAGGATGGACACCCGGTGGATCACAAAGTTCACTAGAGATAGTCAGGGCGATTGTAAGAGCAGTGGGAGGAGACATCTATCTAAGAGCTCTGCTTGTGAAGATGCTTTCATGTTTGAGACATTCACCCTGTTAGGGTGAAAGAATACAAATGTGTCATACTCTGGTTTGCTCCAAAGGGTCTCTCTTCTCTATTCTCTGCCACTCTTTTTCATTGTTCTCAAATATTCATACACATGACTATATATGTGTATATATTATATACATTATATATATGTATATACATAATACAACAAACAAGTTACATATTTATATTCATCTGTATATTCACATGGGAAGTAAGTCTGCTCTCAAAAAGATTATGATGGCTTAGAGTTTAATGCCTCTTTAGATTTTCTTTTCTATTCTTTCNTTTTTTTTTTTTTTTTTTTTTTTTTTTTTTTAAGTATCACTTCCCTTCCTGAGCCTTGCACGTTTTCTAAGGATGGTGAGATTAAATAAGAAATCTCTCAGGCTCATCTCACTGACTTCAAACAAAATAAATATGGCAGTTGGCAGCAGATGCATGAAATGTCTTGATTCTTTGGCTCATATTAAGGAGTTGGTGACCTCAGAAAGCAGAATACTAAACATGGTGATGAGACAATAGAGCATGGTCTTTCTTGAACAATGACAGGCCCAACACTAGATGGCAGTGACCCTGATATCAGATCTTTCTTGAATGGAAGCAGTGATGCCAATGAAAGGGGTCCTTTCAGAGTCACTGTGGAATGATGCGCATTGAAAAGGTACATATGTGTCCTGGAATGAACTTATACCATCAGAAACACTAAATCAGCATAAGCTAGGGTTGAGAATTTTCCAAAGGATTTAGGCTTCACTAGGAATATGGAGTAAACCTGAACATGGAGCTTTGTTAGACTCAATGAGGGGCCCCAGATAAACAACAAATTAATCATGAGAATGTGCAGGTCAGAAGTCTCTTAAGTAACAAACCCAGGAAATGAGACTTGATTTAAAAAAAAAATTCTGAATGCGAACTCCTAGATTAGCTTCGACAGGAACCAGGGTGGAGAGGGTTGGGGTTGGTCATGGTGGTGCCATCTTTCTTCAGTGGTCATAGATACAGAAAAGATTGCTAACCTATGGGGTCGAGAGAAGGCACGGAGATTTCTGTGTTGTTACTAAGAAGACTGACACCAAGGATGAGAAACATCTCTACTTGGCAAGACTACAAATGGAGGCCTGGTCAATGGCCTGACCCTTCTCTCCCCACCTCAGTCTGTCTTACACTGTGAAGGACCTTGTGTGTATACATTTGGACAACCAGTTATAAATTCATGTTCTATCCTAATTCCTCTCCACTAGGCAACCAGTAGCCTCTTGGCTACCCATCTGCTCCAGGGATGCAGAAGTGGTTCATCTCAGAGGTGAGAATCTGGAAATAAGGTCTGCACAGGCCCTAAAACAGATTCAGGGCCATTTGAGCATGAAATGTGGTCTAAAACAGGTAGGCGTGGATTCTGATGACCACCTCCCTTGGTCCTACAGACTCTTGGCTCAGTGACAGGAGCATGACTGCATGCCTGAGTGGGGTCTCTCAAGTGCAGACCCAGAGCAGGGGCCCTCATTGCCTGTTGTCTGCTATATCCTCATGGTTCTTTCCCTCACTAGTCTTACTTTTTCTTCAGAGTGCAGGAAACTGGAATAATTTACAATTGCTTTGGACTTTCCCCACTTCAGTTCTGGAGGCATTTACTCCACAGAGTTGTCATCTGCAATGTTTGACAGTGTAAACATAGAATATGTTCATATTTCAATAGTAAATGCATTTTTCAGTAATTAAAAAATTGTTTTTCAAAACTTACTGTACGTGATAAGGATCAAAGAATGTGTCAAGAGAAGTAGAACACAAAAGAAGATGGCTTGGTGCAAATATACCATCTGGGTATTTGTGGTTCGGACTAGCTCCAACAGGGTCAGCACCTTAGACTATGAGAGCATTTTTCATTTCATGGAAATCTTCCTTGCTTTCTACCCTGGGTAGTAAGTATAGTCATGGTAAGTGAAGAAGGGGGGGGTGGTGGTAAAATATTCTCTCTCTGCCAACAATCCAAGGTCAGATTGAACCAAGTCACAGGAGCTGATTGTTAAAGTTTCAGGAATTTTGCAAGCCAAAATTGTGTTAAATGCAGTCATTATTAAAATTAACCTGTGGGGTGACTTGCTGGTTTAGTCAGTAGAGCAAGCAACTCTTTTTTTTTTTTAAGATTTTATTTATTTAATAGAGAGAGAGAACAAGTAGGCAACTCTTTTTTTTTTTTTAAAGATTTTATTTATTTATTTAACAGAGAGATAGCACAAGTAGGCAGAGCGGCAGGCAGAGGGAGAGGGAGAAGCAGGCTCTCCACCGTGCAGGGAACCCGATGCGGGACTCAATCTCAGGACCCTGGGATCATGACCTGAGCCAAAGGCAGTGGGCTTAACTGACTGAGCTACCCAGGTTCCCTGAGCAGGCAACTCTTGATCTCAGAGTCTAAGTTCAAGCTCCATGTTGGGTGTAAGGTTACTTAAAAATAAAATCTTTAAAAAAATGAATGTATAAACTTAAAATTAAGTAATTCATATTCAAAACAAAGGTAGTAAGTACTAAGGCCTCACTAACTTCTAATTATTAGGCTATGTTTTATTCTTTTCTATGCTTTAGAAGTTATTTATATCTGTTGTATGTACATAGTAGGAATACTGCAGAATGGTGTGCTGCTGCATTTCTCACCCTCACTTTATGGTGAGTAATGTGTCCTAGACCACCAAACCCTAAAAGTTCATTGCTATGGTGGACTTATTTCCTATATATCTTTTAAGTCTTGTGTATATATCTTGTAGGTCTTTGTCTGATTAATTTAATGTCACTGATATAATGCATCAGTGGAATGTTCTGCAGAACATTCTGAAAATTGGATCCCTTTGAACTATATTAAGATAGACAGTAAGAGAGTTTAGCAAAGCCATAGGGTAAGACGATAGGTGTTCATCTCACATGAACATAAACTGCTTCTGATCCTCTTTTCTGATAGGAATGGAAAAGAGCAAAGTTGCTGGATCAACAGCTACATACCACATGCCAAAGCTGTGCTAATTTGCTCTTGTCAAGATATCACATTTAAACTGTCATGATTTGCATATGACATGATGCTATTACATAAAAAACTCTAAAGACTCCATCAAAAAATTCTTAGAAACAATAAATGAATTCAGTTTAGTAGCAGGTTACAAAGTTAATACGAGGAGACCAATTGCGTTTCTATACACCAGTGACAAAGTAGCAGAAAAAGAGATTAAGAAAATAATTCCATATGCAATTGTACCAAAAAGAATAAAATATCTAGGAATAAACTTAAGGAGGTGAAAGACCTGTACTCCAAAAAATAGAAAACTCTGATGAAAGAAATTAAAGATGACACAAACAAATGAAAAAATATTCCATGTTCATGGATTGGAAAAACCAATATTGTTAAAATGGCTATACTACTATACTACACAAAGCAATTTACAGATTCAATGCAATCCCTATCAAAATACCAAGAGCATTTTTCACTGAACTAGGACAAACAACCTTAAAATTTGTATGGAACCACAAAAGGTCCCAAATAGCCAAAGGAGTCTTGAGAAAGAAGAACAAAGCTGGAGGCATCATAATCCCAGATTTCAAGGCATACTACAAGACTTTAGTAATCAGAATAGTATGACACTGACACAAAAATAGACACATAGATCAATGCAATAGGACAGAAAGCCCCCAAATAAACTCATGGCTATATGATCAATTAATCAATGAAATGGAGGAAAAAATATACAATGGGGAAAAGATAGTCTCTTCAATAGATGGTACTGGAAAAACAGGACAGCTACATGCAAAATAATGAAACTGGATCACCTTCTTACACAATACACAAAAATTAACTCAAAACATATCAAAGACCTAAATGTGAGACCTGAAACCATGAAACTCCTAGAAGAAAACATAGGCATCAGCTGTAACCACATTTTCCTAGATACATCTCCTCCAGAAAGAAAAACAAAAGCAAAAACAAACTATTGGGACTACATCAAAATAAAAAGCTTTTTCTAAGAGAAGGAAATCATCAACAAGATGAAAAGGCAACCTACTGAGTGGGAGGAAGATATTTACAAATGATATATCCAATAAAGGGTTAATATCCAAAATACATAATGAAATTATGCAACTCTACACCAAAAAAAAGACAAATAATCCAATTAAAGATGTGCAGAATACTTGGGTAGACATTTTTGCAAAGAAGAGATACAGATTACAGATGGCCAATAGACACATGAAAAGATGCTCAACGTCACTAATTAGGGAAATGCAAATCAAAACCACAATGAGCTATCACCTTACACCTGTCAGAATGGCAAGACTCAAAAAGACAAGAAATAATAAGCATTGGCAAGGATGTGGAGAAAAAGGAGCCCATGTACTATTGGGGTGAATGTATCATTGGTGCAGCCACTGTGGAAAACAATACGGAGTGTACCCCAAAAAAATTAAAAATAGAAAAAGATGTCATGTTCAGCACAACAAAATTGAGGTTTCCTTGCTTAAGCTTTTATTCATCCATCATGCTCCATGTGGTTTTATAAGGACCAGACTTATGTATTAAATGGATATGGTGGGACTGTCATTTCTTTTAAGTCTTTGAGAGTGAAATTGATATCTACCATTCCCCTCAGCATACGGTAATTTAACAAATGTATTAACTTTGTTGGAGTGGGCCAATTTCACACATTTCCACTTAGCCTTCACCACTAGGATAATTCTTATACCACAAGTCAAGGAACTAATGTGGGGTTGTATGAACTTTCAAGTATGTCCACTTCGTCTTCATTTTTTTTAAAGTCCATTTCAATATGCTACAGCTTTGAGGGAAATGTCTACCAGATGGTTCTTTGGATCCATTGGACCCACTATGAATTTCAGCTACTCCATGAGCTAGCTTACTGGTAATAATGTCAGTATGCTAGCACTTTGGATACCTGGGTGTCTGTATCAATTGATACGTCATATCAAATAATTTTTGAAACAACCTATTGTTCTTTCCCCAGTTCATGGTTACCCAAGTAAATGCCATAGGCCCTGGTATTTCAAGGTCTTTCCTCATGGGGGATCTGGCCTCTCCCTGAGTTAGTGGATTCTAGGTCTGGAAACTAGGTCAGGTCTGGAAGCTGGGTCAGGAATTGTGATTTTTTCATCTGGCAGCTTCTTTCAACTTCCTGAACATTCCTCCTCAATTTCTAAATCTTTTTTTTTTTTAAAGATTTTATTTATTTATTTGAGACAGAGAGAGAGAGAGATTACAAGTAGGCAGAGAGGCAGGCAGAGAGAGAGAGGAGGAAGCAGGCTCTGGGCCTCAATCCCAGGACTCTGAGATCATGACCTGAGCCGAAGGCAGAGCCTTTAACCCACTGAGCCACCCAGGTGCCCTCTCCTCAATTTCTTATCATAATATAAATTAAGCAATACCTGTGTTGCTACTAATACCTGTGTTGCTAAATTAAGCAATACCTTAATTGCTACTCATGACTGAGTAGACTTCTTATAGATACTGAGCAGACACACCCTGAGATAATTATGACATAATTCAATTGCTTTTTTCTTTTTAATTTGCTCAAATTAATTTCTGTTTTTATATTTATGAATTCTTGTTTTGTAAGAAAATATTTTTCCTCTTTCTAGCTCTCAAGTTGAATGCATAAAGCATTTATTTTAATTCATATGTTGGAAAAAATCAAAGCCATAATTTTTTGGAAGTCAATCATATTTTATCTCAGAGACACTAAATTGATTCAGGTATAACTAAAACAGCTTATACTGGTGGATGTTAAGACAAAAGATCTAAGCTCTCAGTTGGGTTTTTTTTTTAATTGTTTCCATGACCTACCACAACTTCAACATCACAAAAAGATATTCTGTTTCATTTATGTTTTTGCTTTTGTCCTATTTTTATTCCCACTGCAATTTAAGCAACATAGTCACTTGAAAAAGTCTATCCTATATATAATAAATCTTCCAAGTATATGAAACTTCAGTATAGTGTGTAATAAATCCAACATTTCTAGAATTTTTAAAGTTTGGATTTTAGTACAATAAATCATAGCAAGATGGTCAGGTCAGGACAGTATCTCTAATAAGCTTGAAATCTGAAAATAATATTGATTTCTACCAAGGTTATTTTAGTGCATTCATCTAATCATCATTTTTCAATCTCAAGGTAAATTGTGAAAACAAAAATATCATGTGTAAAATACTTTTAAGAAAAACTTCTGCAAACATCTGAAGATGCTATCTTTCATATTTGTTAGAAACTTTCTCCAAAGCAGTGTTCGAATCTGAGATGCTTCTTTTGATGATATTTCTAAACCAATGTATTTATATTCTCTGCTTCTTCCTTTCTTGTTTCCCCTTTGATTCTTGCTCTCCTCTTTTATTCAGTCTTTTCCACCACCAATTGTATCAATTCTACTAGTTAAGGTCTAGGCTTGTCATTTTCACAGTAATGGTAGCCAAAGTGGAAGGGAAAAATTAGGAGAAAGCAAACAAGAGAATGGCAAAAAAGGAGACAAATATCTTTCCTAGTATATATATATATATATATATACATATATATATGTATGTATATATATATATTTTAGTAATACAATGAGGTATCTTTATTGAAAGGAATAAGCATAAGTGAAATTGCACTGGTGGTACAGGAGCAAAAATTGAAATACTTGTTCTCATTGGTAGCAAAATGATCCAGTAAAACTCTCAATATGAAAACTGCCATATTGTGCTTTTTTTTTGATTAATGAACTTCNTGGGGGGTGGGAGGGTAGGGATAGGGTGGATGGGTTATGGACATTGGGGAGGGTTTGTGCTTTGGTGAATGCTGTGAAAGATGTAAGCCTGATGATTCACAGACCTGTACCCCTTGGGCAAAGAATAAAAATAAAATTAAAAAAAAAAAAAAAGGGAAAGAGGCCAGAGCCCTCCATCTCTGCCCATAGGAGAATACAGCAAGAACGCTGTCATCTGCAAAGTAGAAAGTAGTTTTCTCATCAGATTTCCCAATTAGGCTGGTAGCCTGATCTTGGGCTTTCCAGTTTCCACAACTGTGAGAAATTCTGTTATTAAAGCCACTCCCATCCACAGTATTCTGTTACGCAGCCCAAACTAGCTAGGACACTCATCCAATAGCATTCTTATGTAGTGATCTTTAATTAATAGGTAGATGGTAGATAGATAATACATTTGTATAGTATCTCCTAGTATATTTTAATCCATACGGGTATCATTTTCATGAATCTCAACATTCCGTATTCTGTTGTGAGATCCTTCCTGAGTTCAAGAAACCAAGAAATTAACAAAATATGCAATTTGATGTTGATTAGGCATAGAATTGAATCTAAATCTTAAAATTTAAGAGTGATGTGACCTTAGGCAAGTTTTGCTAAACTCCCTGAAGCACAGTTTCCTCCTTCATAAATGGAGAGAATGCCTACCATACATACTTTGTTTACAATTAGACAGAAACATATAACATGCATTGAACAGAGCTTGTTCATTCATTCATTCACTCTCACATTTGACAAACATCTAATGAACACCTTCTACATGCTAGGTGTTATGTTAGGTTCTAGAGTGTACTTTAAGTTTTTGAGAAATAACAATGGTACATTTCAGGCATACAATAAATGGTAACTGCTAAAAGACTAGAACATGTACTCCAGAAAGAACTCAATGACTCCAGGAGGAAGTAATGAATGGCATGTGAGAATCAACAGTGAGCAAAGAAATTATACAAACTTATTATTCATTCTCTTCAAGCATTGACTGATAAAAATGAAGAACAAATGAGGGAATTAGAAGCTTTCTAAAAAAAAAAAAGCTTTCTAAAATTAGTAACATGTTCTAGGAGAGGTCATAGACTGTGATATACCTAAGATATTAGAAAATACTAAATCTGACCATAAATATTAATTATGTTCTCTTTAAATGTAAATACCGAAAGACCGAAAATAGAATATTTAGTGTTTTCCATCTAGTAAATAATAGGATGAAAAGATAATCTTTATTCAAAAGGAACAGGGGAGTTAAAATAGTAGAAATTTCTAGTGAAAATAGAGAACAGATTAAATTGTTAGAGATAAAGGGCATGACATATACCTGGTGATAAAGAAAAATTTTAAACCAAGATCCTATGGGTGCCTCGGTAGCTCAGTTGTTAAGCGACTGCCTTCGGTTCAGGTCATGATGCTGGAGACCCGAGATCGAGTCCTGCATTGGGCTCCCAGCTCCATGGGGAGTCTGCTTCTTCCTCTGACCTCCTCCCCTCTCATACTCTCTCTCTTTCTCTCTCAAATAAATAAGTAAAATTTTTAAAATAAATAAATAAGTAAATAAATAAACAAACAAACCGAGATCCCTGGTGTTGTAACAGCATTTGAAAACTATGAAGACAGTTTAGGAGAATCACGGTATTCTGGTCCAGGGTCTTCACATTATAGATTTGCTGAAATTAAGCAATAAATATCTTTCTGGGTTTGCTTCTGTTGAATTTATTTTTTAATTTTTCTACTCATGGGCAGAATTATGGTCTGGAGTCTCTAGACTATATAATAAAAAGTTAACTGAAACATTAGTAAATTCCCATAAAATGTATTGTGATATATTGGTACATTTTCATGACACATTGTTGCTCACAACAATTTCCTTACTAAAAATTAATTTTCACTTAACTGACTTTTGTTTCATGACTTCTATGGAATAATAAATATTCTTCATTTCTTCTGTAAAAGATAAGTTTGTGTTCTGTAGCCCCTGAGTGCTTGGGGCTTACAGTCTACTCTCACATATTTATGTACTATAACTCCCACTTGCTGAGTTTAGTTTTGTTTCTGCCAAACATTTATTATTTTAATGACATAATTTAAATATTTATGTAAATCAATGAAATATGAATGGGAAGTAGAAGAGAGATATTTATATGGATATTAAGTTAAATGCTTTGGAATGACTCAATAAAGAAAAAAATGGCTTGAAAAATGATGTTAAATTAGGCAAAGACAAGATATTTAAAAAAAAATTGTCAGGGTGCCTGCTCAGTCAGTTAAAGTGTCTGCCTTCAGCTCGGGACATGATCTCAGGGGCTTGGGATCAAGCCCCATGTTGGGCTCCCTGTTCAGTGGGGAGTCTGCTTCTCCCTCACCCTCTCCCCCTGCTCCTGCTCTCTCTTTCACTCATGCTCTCCCTCTCAAATAAAATAAATAAAATCTTTAAAAGAAATTGTCAAACCATGGAAATCTAAAAGGATTTTAGCATGGTTTTTGCTTCACTACAGTATTTGAATTTCTGTATCCTTTCAAACAATTGAAACTGGAAATCTTAGTCAATATTATAGGTGTAGCTTATGCAAGAAAAGCCAAGGGAAATTCCCATAAATGGGTATATTCTCAAGGGCATAGCTTTCACCCTACATCAAAAGACTGGAACTTGAATAGATATTTATTCACTTTAAATTAACATGATGATTCACAGACCTGTACCCCTTGGGCAAATAATAAAAATAAAATTAAAAAAAATTAACATATAATAAAATATTGATGATACTTATAATTTTTTATTGTTCCCTAATTTAACTAATTTTCCAGATTAGTTAACTACCAGAATCAATAGGGTGAGTATTTTCTTGTATTTTATGTGCTTATTTCATACTATACGAAGTTAATTAATTTTATTAGGTGAATAAGTCACTTGCTTTTGCTTCTGATTCTAAACTAGATTTTAGTCTTCAGGTTGAGCTATAATCTTTTATCTGAAGATAAGCTAGAACTCTGTATCATGACTATTCAAATAGCCATACCTATAGTTTTATTTAGTGTGTAAAGGCATAGTATAGCCTAGTGCATTTTCTGTATTAGTAATTTTTACAACGTATACTCTCTCCAGATGATTATAACATAATATGTTATTTATTTCTCCAAATATCTGTGAATTCTAAAGCCTTTTTTTCCTCCAATATGTAACTGATTTACCCTCATTTTAGCAGCAGCAGCAATTGACTTGTGATTCACTAGTTGTGAGAACAATTGTAGCAAGCTTCAGGTTTGTTCTGGAACAGAATGGTTAGCTTTGCCTGTAAAAGGAAAGGAAGTCTACTAGAGGCCACCCTTCTAAATTACCACTGAATTTCCAAATGTTCATTTGCATGATTTAGGATGTATATGTGGGTGTTCTTTTTCTGATATAATTCTGTCTTGTCATTTCATTACAGAGTAGATAGCATCTCCAACCCATGGTGGGGGTGGGGGGAGTCATTTGAACACCCCCTGGCTTATGGCAGCCTGGCATATCTTATTCACAATTCAGAAGGTCAATAGCAAGCATGTGGGTGCCATTTGTTCTGAAAATCAAGGCACTTAGTTGTTAAATTCACTATCAGACATACTTAACCAATTATGGTATTACAAGGAAACCTGACTTCCGGAAGGAGGCTACTTCACAGATTTTACAGCCTGAGTACTGTATGGGGTGGGAGGATTACCAAATGCTGGGGTGTCAGCTCTAAATTTTAACTCCTAAATCACCAGGCTGGGAATAGCTTATCAAGTTTCCCTCTCCATTTCCATATTGATCTAACAGTAGAAATTATTCTAATATGGCCCAAATCCAGTCACTGCAGAGAGTCGGAGAGCTACAAAAACTGGCATTTACTACTATTTCACATTATCATTTTTCCCTCAAAAATTAGCAGAATTTTGGCTTAATTTGTGGAACCGAAGGACACCAGGCATATTAATGATGCTTACCATCTCCCCCTTTTGTATGTTTACAGAAGGGCAACATATCCTACCTTCTTTAAAAGATTCTCTGGTATTTTGCAGATACGTCCTTTTCAGAGGAAAAATTATTTCTAATGTGTAGAAAGCATCTGACAGATGCCACGGAGCCGACTTCACACTCCGCCAGTACTAGGGGAGGCTGCTGTGGTGGAGTGAATATTGGATGGAGGTGAGGAAGTTAGGAGTTGCAATAATTATCAAAGACTTGAGGCCAGAGGGACAAATAGCTTTGCCCAGTGGCAATCAGACTCCAAGTCTTTGGGGCCACCTACACAGAAAATGATATTAGGTGATGTGTGCGCACGGGCACAGCTGTAGCTAAATCGCTGAGGTCAAGAGTAGCTCTTAACCTGAAGGAGGCCTGTAGTCACTTGGTGTTGCAGCAAGCTCCGCAGGGCCGTTTCTCCAAGTTGTTCTCAGACCGGACGGGGGCCGGGGAAGGTAGCTGTCTGAAGCAGCACCCGAAAGGTGTTTTCTAGCTTTTTGATGTCTGTAATATCATTTACCATATTTCCCTAAAATGTCCTGCAGGTCCGCTTAAAGGACTCATTTGAGATAGTTTGCTGACTCTGGCACCTGTTTCTTTGCTGTGAACCGGGGAGTAACCAGGTACCTCCCTTGCGGGTGGACGTGAGGCTCGGGGGAGCCATATGCGTGCATGCGTGTGAACAGTGACTGGGGTAGACACCTGCTCCGCCCTTCCCTTTGCTCCTCACGGGCCCCTTTCTTCCACCAGGCTGGGCTGCGAGGGCCCCCGGGGCGGGCGGGGGCTGTACCCGGAAATACTCTTCTTTGTGTTCTCCGTGGATTGTCCGGGCATTACAGAATTTTGTTTTTAATCGGAGAGCCCATCTCCTGTGGCGGGTTTGCTTTCCGTCTTGGGCATTTGCCGGGGAAGCGGTGTTCGGTTGGCGGCTGGCGGGGAGGAGCGGCTCCCCGCGCTAGGGCAGGAGCAGGCTGACAGCTTGATGCCCACACTGCAAAGTTTTCTGTTTTCCGTCTTCCTCCTCCGCATGCCTGCTGTGCAGCTCGGGAAGAATAAAAGAATGAAAGGAGAAGGACAGTGGCCTCTGGGTTGGGGTTGAATGCGTGGGAACGTGGGAGGTAATGTGAGAAGGAGAATGGAGCGCTTTGGCTGTTAAAAATCTGTAAAATGAAATTCGAGAAGCATTGCAGCGATTGATTGCCAATCTCGCCTGAGGGACCAATTAATCTCGGTGAGATTTCCCAGTCAGTGTGGGGTTAATGGATCCTCCTGGAAATCAGACAAAGGGTATCAGACTGTTAAATTCAAATACCAAGTCTCGGGAGCATCTGTGTAACAGTCCTCTACGCTTATCTGTACTATGTCGTTGATTATTCTGTACTCAGGATATGTCACCACGGATACCCTAGGATCCTGACGTCTTCATCTTTTCATTCCCAGCCTCTAGCAGATACCTTGCGAATAATAGGGACGCAATATGTTTGAGGAGACAAAAAAAAGAGGAAAGCTAGGAAAAGGAAAAGAAAGGAATGAAAAAGGGCAGGGAGGCAGGAAGTTAAAAAGGAAGGGAGGGAAGGAGGAAGGAAGGAAAATTCAGGCTAGTGCTTATTTTTATAGCTGTTGTAAATGTATGCAGACAAATTATTTTCTTAAAGAGCTCTAGGAAGGAGTATCTTTCCCAATAATATATTCCAGAGAGCAATAAACTATTTGAACAGAGATGTTATGAAGACCATAGATCTTTATATAATTTAATCTTTAGTCTGGAAGTGTAAGTTTTAGGGATATAAGAAATGTATTAAAGAGAAGTTCATCTGACTAAATTTAGACAGTACATATACTTAAAAAAATTAAAAAGCCATGTTCAATGGGGGGAGAAAGGTGATGTGATCCAGCAAATATTTTGCATAATGCAATTGAAATGCTATTGTATTATTCATCAAGAGTCCTTCCAGAGTACAAATATGAACTTTTCACCTATTTTTAATTCCTTGGTACATTGTATAAACTAAACCATTGTGCTTTTGTTAAGCCAGAACACCTTTCAAAATTTTCTTAGCCTCTTGAGGTTGATGAATTATTTATTGTTAAGCAATTTAGTTGCCAGAAGGAGACATTCTAATGAAATTTTGGAAGCTAAATATGAAAAGTCTCATGCTTTTGAAAAAAAAATAGTGCATTTGTTGAGAAGTAGTTTTTACTCCTTCCTATTCAGTGATTAGCTCAGCAATGTGCCATTTTTCACATCTGTTGCTAACTATCTTACCAACCCCAACTTGTAAGGGAGATGCAGCATTTCCCATTGCTATTTCTACCGGTGCTCATTGAAAAATATCTTTAAAAAAAAGTTTAGTATTGTAAATGTCTGCTAGAGGTAAAATGGTGATTAGAAAGAAAATACAATTCCTTCATAAATATATTAATTCAAAATAAGATATCAAGATTTTAATTATGAAGGAAAATATGCCACTCAATTCAAGTTCCCTTGGATACTAGGACAGACTGCTAGACTTTTAAAGTGTTTACTTCTAGATTGAGCAAATGTGAAGGGGCTCAAAAATATTTTAGAAAACTCTTCTGTATACTATTTGTATCTTTAAAGGTGTGACTATAAATATCTACTTATGACTCTTCTTCCTCTCCTACTTTAAAGGGGAAACTGGAGGCTTTTCCATGACAGGTAACTTGTAGCCATTTACTAATGGATTGTGCCTCTAGCTGTATATGTATTTTTGCATATGGATACTTCAAGCACCCCAGCCATCCCAGAGACACAAGTAACATTCAGTAATTGTTTGTTGAGCTGAAATTAGTGGTTATGCTTGAGAAGGACTCTCTGAATGAACACTTGATGACTCCTGAGTTATGCCCCTTTCATTGCCTGTCACAAGTATTCAACGCGCATTAGCACAGAATATCGAAAATTCAGTCTTGTTCTTGGAGTCTCTTCATGCGAATACAAAGTTTTTCTCTTTAAATTCAGTAAGTACCCCAATTTCAGGAACCATAAATATACACTCTACAAAGCAAATAGCATGTAATGAATGAAAACAGAACACACACTTGGCCTTCCCATCAACCATGTGCCTAATTTTCCTAAGTGGAGACACTTACGCATGAATTTTTACATTCATTGGAAGAAAAGAAGTGGTAAATTATCATTTTATAATGGAGGAAAGTCTATTTCATTTTCTTGGAACTTAAAGATTGTTTAATTGATTTTCCTCACACTTTTCAATATGAAATTGGCAGGGATTAAACATGGAATGTTTCTGTTTGAAGTGATTGTTTTTCAGGAGTAACAGCCAACTGTGTATAAACTATGAGAATGGAAATCATATCCTCACCATGCTGGTGTCTTTGTATGATGCTATCCTTGAATCCTTTCCTGGGAAGACTTCATACAGGCGGAAATGTATCAGCCCTGAGAGACTGGGGTTAGTAATGGCCTTAGACGGGGTTCAAATTAGGACTACCTTAGCAAAACGTATTATATCACATGTTCAAAGTATCAGTAGCAATATTAGTGACTCCTGAATAGATCCCACAGAATACTAAGCAGTCTAAGACAGGTTCTTTGAACCAAATTGACCAGGAAATGCTTTTTGAAAATGGGTTTAGCTTATACTTTGGGAAGTGTGTGCAGACACATTCTCATCTCTATTGGTCCATAAATGTTTCAAGAAAATGACAGAAGAGAGTTTTAAAGAAAGATGATTTAATAATGGGGATGGTGAGTCTATTCATCCATACTGAAGGAAAAGAGTGAAATAAAAGGAGACTGTTAAAGTTGGAAAGGGCAATGGAGCTAATTTACCTGTTGTTCAGGTCCTCCATTTTTTAAGTTACCAAAGTGAGTTCTAGGAAGACAAATGACTTGACAAACTTAGTCTGTGGTGAACAGAGCTGGGACTTCAATTCTGAACTTCATGTTACTTCTCTGTAATAGGACACCTTAAATTAATGTAACCCCAAGAATCTGGAGTTTTTAAAGAATTATGTGAAACTGCATGTGAGATATTTAGTCCTGCTGAGAAAATGGAGCCATTCATCAATGTTCTCATGCTGGTGGTGCTGGTGTTGAGAGAGGAAAGAAGAATTGTGCTATTAAACATGAGTAAGCAGGTGGTAGGATAAATGTGACTCTAACACAGACTTTAGGACTGATAGTAGAGTAGATAAGTTGAAAGTATGGCATCCAGGGAAGAAAAGTTAAATTAAAAATAACACTGCGTGTTGTTTAATGCCCAGGTAGTATATAAATAAAGAACTGCATGGAAATAAGTGACACCCAATTCAGGATATTTTTTTAATTTAAGGGTGTGAGAGAGTGGCACAATTTGGGAGAGGTAACTGGAATATTTTATTACAATAATATTTCATTTTAAGCTGAAGATGTTATTTTCTAAACCTGTACATATCTTAAATATTGTATAATGACTTTTCATAAGTTTGTGCAAGAGTAGTCTTTAACTTAAGATGTGGTCATAAATGTTATGCATGCTCATGCTCATTTGCATTCCTTTTCCCATCCCACCAGGCAAATCCTGGTTTTAACATACACAGATATAATATTGGTATTAAATTGTCAAAATTTAACATTTCACATTATCACATTATCAACAATGTTCAGACTCTATTGAGTGGCCTTTCCTCTGTCTCTCACTCCAGTTGTCATTACCTATTTACACCAGATTTGCCCCCCACCCACCAACTTGTGCTTGGGCCAGCCTGGCACTCTAGGGCTCCAATACTCACCATCTCATACAAACTCAGATCAGTACTTAAACATGCTTCCTTGCTTGCCTGCCTTCCTTTCTCAATGACGTGGAGAATCCATTTCACTAGGTTCAACCCTCTTCTAGTATAAACACTTGAATGCTACAAACTTCAGAGTCCCTTAGCAAGCAATTTATGCAATACATTCTTCTTGGTAGTTTCAATATCAGTATATCCTCAGTTCAGTAAATTGAGTCCATACAGTTCTGAAAGCAAACAATACGAAGATTCACAAATGACTATTTTGTACTATAAGTCATGAACCTAATAAGTCATTATTATAACCTAATAAGTAATTAACCTAACAGGCATGTGTTTTCAATTTCATTGAAATCTTCTCAACTCTGTGATACCTAAAGCTCCATTGAATTAATGTTCACAAAGTGTCAATTATATACCAGGACATCACTAAGTCTTTCATCTAATTTTTTCATGTCAAGAATAGAGGCTGTTCGGGCGCCTGGGTGGCTCAGTGGGTTAAAGCCTCTGCCTTCCACTCAGGTCATGATCTCAGGGTCCTGGGATCGAGGCCCGCATCGGGCTCTCTGCCCAGCAGGGAGCCTGCTTCCTCCTCTCTCTCTGCCTACTTGTAATCTCTCTCTGTCATATAAATAAATAAAATCTTAAAAAAAAAAAAAAAGATAGAGGCTATTCCCTGTCCTTGTCATCCGGGTCCTATTTTAACTGAGCCATCTGAGAAAAAAAGAAAAAAGAAATTCTTCTTAGGTGCAACCAAATGTCTATCCAGGTTTAAAGATGTGATAATGCAGATTCCTGTCTCAAAAATCTCATGGGAGCAGAGTGAGAATATGTGAAAGCATATGGCACTGTACTGCTCTCCGGATAGAACATCACGATGGTCTAACTTCTCAGGAAACATCAAAGGTACATAGACAGGAATGAAACTGGAGGCCAAGTTTATGCCATGTCACAAAGGAAGAACCTAGTTGCCTGCATAGTGATGTCATAAAAGAGACACTAGACCTGATCTCTTATTTTCTGTATCTCTTCTATCAAATCTCGGATGGTAGCCTATGTTATGAGGCAAGTAAATACCCCAAGAAGAGAGAACTAGTTTAAAATCTTAACTATGGCACCACAAGTGGCAAGGTCAGATGTTATAAACTCTGGAAATTCCCAGGAGTACATGTTCTGCTTTGAGATTATCCACTTAAAAAAGACGCCTCGGGGATCAGCTTTCCTGATTGGCCTCCGCTGCTGGCCTTGCTGTTAACGATAAAACCGTAGATGCCCTCATTTCCCCTCTGCTAGTCTCCAAATGCCATTTGTATGGAGACAATTTTCAGCAGAGGCATTCCTCTTTTACGATCCCATATTATTTTGGCTCAGCAACCTGTGGCATCATAAAAGTCATTACTCAAAACAACGTGTAGCGAAACCACAGAGGCATGGGCTTCTTCACATTGCCAGTTGGGAGGTGCAGTCAAGAATTTGGCCTGATGTGGACTTCTGATGGGATTAGCTGGACAGAAGAGGCTATCTCAGCTTCCCTCTAGCAGCTCTTTAGCTTCAAAGTTGGGAGCATCATTCAGGGGCAGTAGCCTCTGAGAAGGGATGCGGTCTCACCTTCTGGCTTCTTTAATGTCACCTTAGGCTAATTCCCAGGCAGCAAGTATTAGTAAGGGAAAGAGCAATTATTAATGACTGAGGCAAGCTCCCTGAGAAGCTTCTCAAGCTGTCGGTTGGTTTTCAGATTGCTCATGTAGGGGGGCGCCTGGGTGGCTCAGTGGGTTAAAGCCTCTGCTTTCGGCTCAGGTCATGATCTCAGGGTCCTGGGATCGAGCCCTGCATCGGGCTCTCTGCTCAGCAGGGAGCCTGCTTTCCCCTTCTCCCTCTGCCTACCTCTCTGCCTACTTATGATCTCTCTCTCTCTGTGTCAAATAAATAAAAAAACTTTTTAAAAAATTGCTCATGTAGGGCCTATGAAGGAGTTTCATGATGATGTTATGAAGGATGGCCTAGACCTTGTAAGGTGTAGATTTTTATTTTCAAATGCTGACTTTTTTTTCCTTTAAAATTTGCTTGTCTGTAAATTATCAATTTTTTTTCCTTTACGTTTCTATCTTTTTCCTATGGATTTAAAGGGTTATGTGTGCACATACACATGTATGAGTGTGTTTATTACTTGGAAGTTGTGACTCAGCACTAAAACACAGGCACTAATTTACTCTAGCCACAAGAATAATATATTGCAGTTCTCACAAAAATCTCACAAAGATGTGGGATTTTGATATTTTGATATTACCACCACTATTTTATGAATGAAATTGACTCAGGGAAGTTAAAGAAGTTATTAAAAAAAATACACAGCAATTATGTAAAATGCTAGACTATAGCTAAAGGAATCTCATTTTTACTTAGTTAAAGTTTGCAACATTTAAAGTACCTAGATATTTATGATCAGGCAAATATTCCTCTATATGTTTAAGTTTTTTTTCCTTCTTCTTCCTGTAATGGAAATAGAGTTAAGTAGTAAGTGAAATGTCTAAGAATGGGTAATTTGAGAGTTCTGCTTTCTTCCTAGTTTCCATCTGTGCATGTGCAATTCTGTGTCTAATTTTTTTCAACTAACATTATAACATAAGCATTTTCCATGTTGTTATAAAATCTTTGTAAGCATCATTTTGCATGATAGTCCTTCAAAGAGTTATGATACCAGTTACCTATCTATTCTCCTATTCTGTAAATGTGAACAGTTTTAAATTTTTCTCTGGCACAAATAATGGTACAATAAATATCTTAGTGGCAAATATTTCTTGTATATTTATAATTCCTTTTTTTTTTAAATTTTTATTTATTTGACAGAGAGAGAGAGAGATCACGACTAGGCAGAGAGGCAGGCAGAGAGAGAGGAGGAAGCAGGCTCCCCGCTGAGCAGGGAGCCCGATGCGGGCCTCAATCCCAGGACCCTGAGATCATGACCTGAGCCGAAGGCAGAGACATTAACCCACTGAGCCACCCAGGTGCCCTATAATTACTTCCTTAGAACAGATCACAGAAGTGGAATGAACAGGTCTAGGGGTTTGAGTACTTAAAAACTATTGATGTCCATAATAAACAATTTTCCTGTGTGCTGTAAAAATATGTGGGTGTGAGTTAGCTGCTTTATATTATCTCAGCAATTATATATATCTATATATCTGAACATATGTATATATGCATATCATATATATGTATAAATGGGTATATATACACACAAGATACATGGGCATATATATATACATACTATATATATCTGTGTTCTATTATCTGTTCAATTATTTGTACAATTATACAAATTTGTACAAAATTACAATTAATGTTGTCAGTATATTCCAGTTTATATTGTAGAGTCAAATGCTGATTGACAAATGAAACCCATGGAATACTTTTCTGATAACTGAAAATTTAGAAAAAGACACTTTTGGAAAAAAACCTAAAATTATACTTAATAGATACATTGCTTCAGATAAGCATCTATGGCGTTGATGAAAGACCTATTTTTATCCAACTAAATGTCTACACCATAATAGTAAATAAATATGTTAATCAACTACAGAAAATTAGATAAGACTTTAGAAATATTGGAACACAGACCACCTAGTGGGCTACAAAACATAATAATTTGAAATGGAGCAAGAATTTTATTTATTTATTTATTTAGAAGAAGGAATTTTAAAATGTTGATTGGGATTGAACCCCTGTAAGTCATTCCTTAGCATTTGTGGGCACCCCACATTCATTGTTTTCTAAATATGCACAACCAGGGAAATTCCTAGGTATGTGATCCTGAAACCGAGCAAACCTAATCACCATATATGATCCTTAAACCACTAAATTAATGTATTCCAATAATAAATGAGTTTTTAAAGAACTGTCTTCAAAGATGACAAATGTCATAGATGTAAATCAATTTAGAACCAAGAAGATGTCTCAATATAGTGCTAAATAAGTGATCAAGAAAAAAAAAGTGACCAAGAATATGTAAATAAGATGGATAATCTAGTTGTGTGTTTGTTATTTCAACTTACATGAACTTCAATGAAATAAAAATAAAATACTGGTTCCCAGCATTTTCATTGACAACTCCTAGATTTTTCTCAAATGGAGTTCAAAAAGCTATTATAGAAAATCAGATCTGGAAATTATGTTTAGCTCAGTCAACCTAAGAGTGAATTAAATAACATCCACCAGTAGTCATTCATTGTTAATAAAAAAATGGTGCCACGAATTTTCACAAGTATTTGTATTTATATGTTACATATTATTATAGTTACTTTGTAAAGAAGCTATTCCTCTTCTCTAGGAAGTAGTGCCATTTTGAATGTTTTCTGGTCCTTTCTGAGACCCCTGAAACTAAACATACCTTGTCAGCCTCCCTGCTCTTCACTCTACCATGTTGACAGGTATCCAAGGACCTTGCTTCCTTTTTCAGGGCCCTCCCAGGAAGCAAGGACATAGTGTGCCTCAACTTTTTTACCAAACTTCTATGTGTTCAATCATCTCTCCTTACAACACAGACACACACACACACACACACACACACACACACACACACACACACACACACGCACGCCTGCACTCAGTCTGGTCCAGTGGGGTAGAGTGTGAATCCCTCTTTCCAACACTATACAACATCTAACTCTCCCTCTCTGTTTCAGCTCTTCCCCGTTACCCTTGGTCAATGGAACCCTAAGAGGTTTCTCTCTCCTTTCCAATACTTTCCAGCTTTGGCTTTTGGTTAGAGACAATGAAAAACATACTTAGTGTAGTTCTTGAGTTTCAAGAACTCAAGAAGCCTTTCTCTGGGGAATTTCAAGACTCAAGTCCACTATGGAGTGTGGAGAACAGCCATAAATCACATCCTCACCATCCACATTTTTCACAATGGACTCAATTTAAATGCATTTTAAAGACACGGTGAAGTAGGAATACATTTTTCTTGATGATGAATGGGTATCACAAACCATAGAATTAGTTTCATCAGGCAAGTTCTTTACTGACCACTCTATTTCTACCTCACTTCAAAACCTAACATACCATGTTATATATTGCAGTGAAATTGATATCAAGATAATTTTGTCCTCTACTAGTCTGTAAACATCTCAAGAGCAAGAAGGAATTTTGTCTCACTCATTTTTCTATCCCCAGAACCTAGCAGGGTGCCTGGTCTTTAAGAACTCTCAGTAAATACTTGTTGAATGAATGAATGAATGAGTGAATGGTAGTCTTTTATTTCAGTGTTTGAACCACCTCAGTCTTACCTTACTGGCAGCTTTTGTGAATCACTGTAACATAGCCTGGCTGGGATATAAAAATGCCAGGAGGGTAGACCAATGATTAGGAGACAAGGAAAGGAGGACTTAGCAATTTTAGTAAGGATCATATTTTAGCTCATCCTCTTCTCATGAGCAGGTCCAATTCACGGGTGTTCCAATTGTGGAATGAATTGGTCAGGTGTGTGATGTTATATAGAAGAATAAATCATCATTCTAGCAATGTCAGGAAATAGATTTATTTCACTATTTTTTCTCTATATTAATTTTATATCATAAAATATATTAAATATTTATCTTTCACAGTTAAATAATGGTTTTCATACCATTATCATATATAATCTTAAAAATATATTGAAATTCAGGAATTGATAGTCAGAGAGGTTAAGGGTCTTGATAATGATGACACAGCCAGAAAGAGGTAGACTTGAACCTAAGTCATCTCACTCCAAATATTCTTTCCATCATGTTATAGCTGCAAAACCTTATAATGAACTACTCAAAGATGAATCAGACACAGACACCTTAAGACATATAGGTGAAATCACTGACCACATTTTGAGGTAGAACTTGAAAGTACCATCAGAGGATTATAAATAATTTGGAATGGGAGAATAAAGGAGTGAGAGTTGATTTCCACCTGGGGGAGAAAGAAAGCCTTCACAGATTGGTGAATGAAAAGGACTTTTAGGTTGCCAAGAATTTGGAAATTTGGGTTGTAGAGGAAGATTATTTTGAGTTGAAGAAAGGACAGAAGCAAGCACAGGGCTTGGGTTGTGGATCAGGGAACAGCAAGTGGCTTAGTTTGGCAGCAACTTGAATGGGTGTAGTGCATAATATGGTTGGAAAGGTCAGTTGGGGCCAGATTGTGAAGGAACTTGAATTCCAGACTAAGGCGTTCAAATTTGTTATGGAGACAGTGATCACTGAGGATGGAAGTTTTCTGCATGGACCATGAAACTGTTGAGCAGGGCGAATGAGATGCCTGGACCATGGCCACTGCACTCGTATCCCCCATTTTTATCAAACCAAATATGTGTGCACCTGTTTCTCTGGCTGATGTCAGGAAATCCTTTGATATTTCCCCAGGGTAATATTTTCCTTGTATACCTCAAAAAGGGAAACTGAAAATCCTATGAGCATTTCCAAGAAATGGGCTGTCCCAGGGCAATGAGCCCTGACTTCTGCCCGACAAAACAGGTCTGCTTTGGACAGGGTGTGCACTGCACACATTCAGTTGATAGCAATGGGAAAAGCAGATATTCCATCTGCCAACGATAAAACACATAAAATCACACAGGAATGTACAGTATGCTGGTTTGAACTACATAGGCGTTTGCCTCAACCAGAGAGAAAAGACCTGCCTATTTATGTCCCCTGGTAAGGACATTAGTGAGGAAAAGCTTTGATGTTTAAGCAATCATATAATTGACTCTACTGTTGGATCCAGAAGTCCAGGGTTGGTTTCAGGAATGAACACTGAACATTTTTAATGGCACGATGAGTAAAGGAGGTGTGTGGTGAAAAATGTTAGGCAGATAGACTATTATCTGAAATATTCTGATTATGCAGATTTTCAACTTTCCCTCTCAACAAGTACACTGCCAGCATTGCTGAATTTCGGCTTCAGGTTCTATATCCCTGGGATAGTAATAATCTAAAAAACAACACAGATTCTCAAACGTGGTGGCCAGCTATTTTGTACACGTTTTGAGAGGGCCAGGTGGATGGAAAGGACTCAGGTGGCTGCAGGAGGACACATCTGCCCTATGATTCTGCGATTAGATTTGGAGCCAATTTCTCACCCTTTCACTTCACCCCCATATAGCCAGTGAATTTTCCCAGTCCTATCAATTCATCTTGGACAAAACCACAACCATCTGCTTCTTTCTGTCACCAGTTTACTCCAGAACTTCATTGCCTTCTTCCTGGATTAGTGTAATAGTTTCCTAACTGATTTTCCTGCCTTCGGCCTCCTCTTCCCCATCCAATCGGCAGAGTACCTCCTTTTTCCCCTATCCAACCTGCAACCATTCCAAACTAACATTCTTAAAATAGTGCTCTCTCTCCGTTACTCATCTGTTCATGCCACCACACGGTTCCCCATTGCCTGCTCGGCAGCCTGGCGGTCAAGTGCTCTTGATTAAGTACACCAAGGAGCTGAAACTCCTCCCTTCCAGCTTCTACCAGCACATACCCTGCACTGGGCCACACTATTCACATTTTATTTTTTTTTAGATTTCCCCCCCTTCATCCCATCCTTTCATTAACATCCTCTTTTCTCTAACCTTCCCCCTTTATCAGCCTAAATCTCAACTTTTACCATGGTTACTCCAACACTTTGGTTTCTGAGTTTTCAGAGTGTCTTTCCAAATTTATGTCTGAACTCCTAACTCTGGCACTAACTTACGGACTGGCTTGTTTGGTTATTTAATTACATTACATCGGAGGATTGTCCCCCAAAACAATTTTATGTGCTGTGAAAGCAAGGATTGTTTGTAGTTCTACTTTTGTAACCTCTCATGTTCAGCAGCTTTATAGGATTATTTAAAAAGAAATGGTTTTTTTTAGGGGTGCCTGGGTGGTTCAGTGGGTTAAAGCCTCTGCCTTTGGCTCAGGTCATGATATCAGGGACCTGGGATTGAGCCCTGCAACGCAGCGGTCTCCCTGCTCAGCAGGGAGCCTGCTTCCTCCTCTCTCTGCCTGCCTCTCTGCCTGCTTGTGATCTCTCTGTCAAATAAATAAATAAAATCTTAAAAAAAAAAAAAAGAAATACCTTTTTAAATGAACTTAAAAGAACTGCATTCTTTTCACAGGAAGAAGGTAAACACATGGTAATGAAGTTCAGCTAACTTACTTTATCCCCAAACCAGAGAAATGATTAAAAAGTGAGATAAATAGTGAGAGCTAACAATTAAGTTGTTGCTTCTTTTCTTCCAGCATGCTTTCATAAACAGTAGATATATTATTTTATTTAATATCTTCAGCAGTCTTGTGAGGTAGGCACTATTATTCTTAGTGTATAGAGCAGGGCATTGAGACTTCTAGGGATAAAAAATTTGTCCAAAGTCACAGAGCTGGTAAATCATGTTTAAGCAATTTACCTTCAGAAACCATATTTAACTTCAGAAACCATATTCTTAGTTACTCCTTGCTATGGTCTGAATGTTTGTGTACCCCCTTCAGATTCATAGGTTGAAACTCTAACAAGATGATGGTATTAGGAAGGACTTTGGAAAGTAATAATGCCTAGAACTGTGGGAAGTAAATCTCTGTTGTTGACAAGACACTCCATGTGTGGTGTTTTGTTACTGCAGGCTGAACAGACTGATACACTCAGATAGTCTAGATTTCTTAGAAGGGCATCAAACCTCCATCTGTTGTTTAGTAAGACAAATATACATTTTGTGATAGAGTATGATTATTTTACTGTTGATAATATTTTTACCTGGCTGACATGTGAGACAATTGGTACCAGAATAAAAAACAGCTTTACTCATGGAAAGAAAAATTGGGGGAAAATGATTTTGTAGAAAACACATACTATGATTGGGATGGATAAAAGTCATAGAATAACAATAAGGTACATTAATACAAGCATGTCATTTAGGCACTGTGATTTATATTTTTCAGTTTGAACATATATCACATTATTATTTATAACCAATAGCTATTATTTTCAAAAAGAAATGACTATTGTTTTCTGAATTTAGCCATAATTTGTCTTTCATTGGAAATTTTTGTTCAGTGTGAAATCCGATAGCTAAAAAGTTGTAAAGATAACAACGTTTAAGAAAAAACTTTTATATTTATAATTATTTCTTTTGAATCATATTGTAGAATTTTATAGAAAACAAGACTCTCCAGCTGTTCTAAATTTTCATTGAAAACAAATATGAGGGAAATGGATATTCTTCCAGCAGGAGGGTTTCAGGCAGTAAGTATTGTGAGTTTGGAAACAGCCTTCTGAGGGAGAATTATGGTTGCATATAAAATCAATGTTTATTATATAACTTATTAAAGAACCTCAATGGGAGCATCACCCTTCTCTTGAGAATATCTGCATGATCCTTCAATAACAGAGAAATTCGGAAAGTAGTTAGAGCTGGTGACCAGAACGAGGACCTGGTGAGCGTCCAAAATGGGGAGGGCAGGTGAGCTTGGAAAGAGGAAATTCTGTTCGTCTACTTTAGCTTAAAAAAAATAAATACAACTTTGAGTAGTTTCGGATGAACATTACCTATACTAGCAAGGCCATGTGAGCAGCCTAGTTTAAAACAACAATTTCAGAGTCAAGAGTTTTGGAACCTAAGTTGACAAAGAGTGATGAATAGACCATTTATGAAATCATTCACTCAAAAGAATAGCTTTTATCCAACACCTTTATGCACCAAGCACTCCACTAGGTACTGAGGTTATAAAAAATATGTTACAAAAGTAGGCTTTGACCCTAAGGGGGTCAACGTGGTTTTGAACCAATGACTCATAAAGAGAAGTGGATTAAGGTTGAATATAGAACTCTTAGGGCCTTAGATGTACCATGATAGGATGACAGGTATCAGTGCTGCAAGGTTGCTTGACAGAATTTTCCTCATATTCATCTTGGGTATTTCATGGGAAAAGCCAAGGTGCTTATTCACTTCAGTATAGACATGAGCACTTAGTCCTAACAGCGAGGGGAGATGTGGCCTGTGACAAGATCAGCTCCAGACCTGAGGCTCATCAGGGACCCTGCAGTGAGTTGTGAGTTCTAATCTTAGAAAACCAGAATTGGTGCTGAGGAAATACTCCATAGTATATCCCTTCTGGGTCATCACCTCACTGAGGATTGACATCTCTTATTAAATACTTCAGTGGAACTAACTTCCCTAAGAAAAATTAATAAGATTTAGAAGGAATGTCAGGGTCATCTTTGAATTATAGGATTAATTTACTTCCTATTATGTCCTCCCAGTGCCTCACCTTTATTCCATCCTTCTGCTAAAATTCATAAAACTGACCCATGAACACAGCAACTTTTTCATTGCTCCCATCAAAAGAGAACAGAAAATGGCCAGATTCCTGATCCATATGGGTATGCTGGGTAACTTCTCTTTGAAGGGAGCTAATGTAGTATCTTCAGGGAAGAGATCACAGGAATAATTGTAATCATAAAGGATCTGCCATTGGGTCACTGCTTGCTGTGTGCCAGGCATAGTACAAACACATTTTGGGGCATAGATCTTGGATTCTAGTTACAGATTTCTCAGGCTCTCTGCCTTTGTTTATGCCATTTCCTTGGCTAAAAGTCCCCTTTTCTCTCAAAACCATCTGAAAATCTCTTTCATCATTCAAAACTCACAATTTGGCATCTACTTGAAGACTTTTCTAACTTCCCCCAATCTAAGAAAACTGATCTTCTGTTCTCTAAGCCTCTGTGGTAGGTTCTTATGTTTCCCACCTAGAACCTACTTTTTGCCCTGGTTCCTGTGCTCTCAGTTCACAAAGCTTACGGCTGACCTCCTTAATAGAAGATCAACTCCTTCAGAGTAGAAAACGCCCCCCCCCTTTTTTAAAAAAGATTTTATTTATTTGACAGAGAGAGAGGGAGATCACAAGTAGGCAGAGAGGCAGGCAGAGAGAGAGGAGGAAGCAGGCTCCTTGCTGAGCAGGGAGCCCGATGAGGGCCTCGATCCCAGGACCCTGAGACCATGACCTGAGCCGAAGGCAGAGGCTTTAACCCACTGAGCCACCCAGGCGCCCCATATCACAATCCTTTGGGGAATCTGTTAAAAGCCTGGATTACTGGTCTTCATCATAAGTGAGTTTTGTGTTGAACAATGTTGTGGACTCTGTCTTAGGGTAGAGCACTGGTTCTCAGCTAGGGTTGATCTTGCTTTCCAGGGGACATGTAGCAACATCTGAAAACATTTTTGTTGATCACAACCAGGACAGGAATGGGTACTCCTGGCATCTGGAAGGGAGAGGTCAGGGACACCGCTCTATGTCCTACAATGCCCAGAACAGTCCCCAGCACAGAGAATTATCTGGCTCAGAATGTCAATGGTGCTGAAACCCTGCACTGAGCAAACAACATCCTGTTCGTGTAGGTGATTAATAAATGTTTCTTGAATAAACGAGTCTGCAGTGAAGTAGGCTGAGAAAAGTAAAGCTAGGTCCTTTTAATAAGGGTTCAGTTGCATTCCTTCTGGGACGTGCCTGATGGGACTGCTTTATAGCTTCCTATCTGTCTAGTTGTGTGGGGTCACGAAGGCCCAGGACCTCCTAAAGCCCATCCATTCTAGCGAGTATAGATCACACTCAGCAACCATTATGTAAGAGGAACAGTATTATTATTTTTATAATGTTCACATCATAGTGATTTTCTCCTTTTAGTTCTTTATATGCTTTCTTAAATTGTAAAACTACATGTATTTCCTTAGTTCATCCTGGTATCCCTGGGAGGGGGTTCGCGTGATTCTCTGTATTGCAGACAAGTTCCTTCAGAGCAGCTCCATGATTTGCTGTCTCCGTACAGTTAACTGGTGCTCTCCCTAGGACTAGAATCCACTGTTTTCCATGCACAGACCAGAAAGCCTCCTTGCTTTCCATATACTTATTTTGACATCTTTGGGCCTTGATTTGAAAATAGAGTCTTCTGAAATTGAATAGCACATGCCTGAAATGTCTCCCTTTGTTCTTTTTGATTGCTGATTCATTCATTAGGTCCTGAATGATTCATTGTCCACCAAAACCATGCCACATTTCCTCTGTCTGGAGAGAGGATGCGTTTAGATTGTCTCTGTAGAAGTCAAGGATCAGCTCATTTTGAGAGTGGTCAGTCTGGGGACTTATGGCTTTTAATCCTAGCATAAGGGTTATTTTCAAATTAGGCCATGTGGAAATTGTGGCTATGTTGTGTTGATATGGTAAGCAAAGGATTTGGTCCCTGAGAATAAACCTCGGAGATTATGTATGTGTGTAAATGTGTATATACATGTATCATTCTACAATACTGAGACCAAAGATATGAGACTTACATAAAAGATTTGGATGGATTCATTTCTGACTCTTCGCCTCCACTACAATTTCCCGCTTTTGATTTTTGTTTGGGTTAGAAGTCCCCGGCTAGGTTGTTCTGTGTTGAGGTTCGCCGGCAATTGGATAACGTTTTGACTCTGTAACATCAAGAAAGAAAAGAATGAGGATTTGATTACAGTTTTCCATCTTAAAATAAATTCTTATTTTTTAAAATGATAGTTATGCAGAAATTTTTAGGATATAATTGTAATATTATAACACATTATAGATTCCCCCACAAGTTCTGTCAAGAATTTGGACATAGACTATGTTATTTTCCTTTTTTTTTTTTTTTTAATATTTGAGAAAATCGGAGCTGGTCTGTTCAGGTCAGAAGTAAAAATGAGTTTAAAAGACTGGAAAGTATTTAATAGCATATAAAAACATTTTTCTTGGGTTGTCTCCCTATAACTCATCTTTTTTATTTTCCTTCTTATCACCTTTATTTTCAAACATGTTTCAGTGTCAGACAAGTGAAATAAGAAGAGATAGCATCTTTAAAAACTGATCTAAATAGGGGAGAGGAGAAAGGCAAAGGCTAATTAATAAGGTGTTTTGCATTTTCTCTTCAGCATTTAGTACAAGGCTAACTTTCGCTGCTGTCTAATAAAGTGAATCAAGAGTGAAAAGTTCAAATATTAGGCTTTCCTGTGGAGCTGGTTTCATGAGGTCCTGAGAGCCAACATCAGCGGAGTGACAGAAGGGCGTTCATGTTTCTGTCTCGTCTGTGCTGGGCTGCTGAGATGGCCACTGGAGGCAAATGGGACTTCCCAAACCAAAGTTTAACCTGTGCCTCAGGAGTTCAGTGCCCTAAGGTAAAGGGTTTTGCCTCAAGTCTCTACCGATTTCCTCTGCCTTCCACTAACCCCTCTCCCCAAATTGCCTCCTTAAAGCTAAACAAACAAAAACGTCAAAACACCAGACTTCTCAACAAAAGGCATTTTGTTTTCTACCCAACTGTTGTGTACAATATTTGAAAGTCACAGTCATGGCAGAAGGAAACTTACATTAAATTAACTTCCCCCAAACAACTTAAAATCAATGGATGTGTTTTCCTCCAGAGAAATCCATAATTACCTTGGCTTTGGCACAGGAGAAAATAACAGAGTATCATAGACAGTTTCTTGAGCTGACTATAGTTCAGATCAAGATCCACATATGCTATAAATCTCTATAATGGCAAATAACTATCAGGGACCTACCAAGCCATTTAGCAATTTAAGTGGTCCACACCAGAACTTCCAAACAGATTGGAACAACCAGTGTTCATTTCTCACGGAGTACTCCAAAATGACCAATAGGCAAAATTAAAGTAACAGCTTAGAGATTTAAGCTTGTGTCCATAAAATAGGTCTGCCAGATAAAATGCAGGGCACCCAGTTAAATTTGAATTTCAGATAAGCAATGAATATTTTTTTTACTATAAACATGTCCCAAATATTGTATAGGATGTGATTTTACTAAGAAATTATTTGTTATTTATCTGGAATTCAGATTTAATGAGGTGTTCTGTGTTTTCATTTTTTTTTATTTGCTAAGTCTGTCAACCATACCCAAGAAGATATTTTCACTTCTATTTTAGAAATCCTGTTGTTGAACACTAAAATAGTTGGATATGGGGCGCCTAGGTGGCACAGTCACTTAAGCCTCTGACTCTTGGTTTCACCTCAGGTTGTGATCTCAGGGTAGTGAGATCGAGCCCTGCATTGGGCTCCATGATCGGTGTGGAGTCTGCTTTCGATTCTCTCTCTCTTATCTCTGCCCCTCCCTCTCATGTGCTCTCTCTCTCACCCTCCCTCCCTCTTTCTAAAAAAAGAAAGAAATCTTTAAAAACTGGTTGGCTATGTAAAAAATATATATCTAATGCTTATATAAATATTAAATATTATACCAAAGTATGTAATACTTACATATTATATATTTAATTTTAAAAACTGTACAAGGTATAAGAAATGTGAGAAACTGAATACCAGTGTTAGGAAAGACAATCTGTGCAAAGATAGGTAATGAATAATAATAATAATAATAATAATAATAATAATAATAAATAGAGCTGGGGTTTCTTGAAACCTGAGCTGTACTTAACACATCTCATACAGGTTGGCTCTCTTGGTGCTTAGTTATGACATTTTGGGTCATTGGTAGACACCTGTCCAGAGATTGAGAGAACTTAACTTTGGGTTTACCTTTGAGGCCATCATAGGCCCTGGTTAGGTGATCTAAATTTGACCAGAGAAGAATCATTTGATGTCTGCAACTAATTAGTTGTTCTCAGAAAATGTAAAGGTCCCAGAATAACATTCTATTTCTATGGGTTCTCAATAATCATAGTGTCATGGTTCATATGTGATTTTGCTTCGGATATCAGCTCTGCCATATTTTAGTTGCATGAATTGCATAGGTTATTTAATCTCTCTAAGCTTCATTTTCTTCATTTATGAAATGAAAGTAAAACACTAACTCTTAATAAGCTGTGGCTATAATAAGCTATTAAATGAGATAATGATAACCGTGCTTGACACATGAGGAGGATCTCATGTATCCATACATTAGCTCTATAAATAATGACAGTAGTAGAGGCAGTCCTAGTAATTCACTAGGGTATCTGATAAATCCAGAACTTTAATATTTTAAATGAAAGAATTGCATTTCATGAGTTTCTGTAGGTTTGGGGCTTCTGGAGGTACAGAAGAAATTTTTAAATCTAAAATAATTTTAAAACAGATACATTTTACTTTAGGAAAGTCACCAGGAAGACTCTTGAGTTACCCCACTGTAAATGAAGTACCAGCCCTCTGGGTAGTATTGCGAGGTCGTCTTATCCCTGATTGTAGATGCTGCCAATAGCTAAGCTGATGTATTTTTTTTCTTCATTGCTCTGTATTTTTGAAAAATTAATGTAATGATTATATAAAATGTAGATTTTGATCAAACTGCACACATGGATTATATGATGTTGTTTAAGATTAAATAATATAGAGCTCAGGATATAGTCCATCTATTAGTTTCTATTACTGTTCTATCAAGACCCTACAGATCACAACCCATAAGTTGAGGAGGACCGTGCCTTCCTTTTATTTTTTTAATTTTAAATTTTTAAAAAAGATTTTATTTATTTATTTGGCAGAGAGTGAGAGAAAACATGCTTACAAGCAGGGGGAGGGGCAGAGGGAGAGGAAGAAGCAGACTTCCTCCGGAGCAGGGAGCCCGATGCTGGGCTCGAAGTAGGGCTAAATCCTAGGACCCTGAGATCCTGACCTGAGCTGAAGGCGCCTGTGGATTGTGCCTTCTTTGGGTGGAAATGGATGTTCCAACCCGTGATTTTACCAGCATAGGAGGTGAGATTTTTAAAGTGGGGAGGAGAGAAGCTTCCATTCTGCAAGAGACATAAGACTAGACTTAGAGACATAGAAATGCCCCCAAACTGAACACCTTTGAGGCTAGAGCTGATGCAGTTCACCTGATAAATGCTCTGAGGAAGCTGCTTGGGATGTAGGTGGAGAAACTTAGGTTGTGCTTGATTCCTATAAAACTCAAACATACCCACTACTATTAGCCATGAGAGACACTGAATCATGTCTTTCTGTTGCCACTTTAGCATTCAATGAAATTTTGTAAAACACTGCAGTAAGGACCTAGCCACCTTTGGAGAATTAACCAGGGGATCTATGTCTCTGCCTGGAGAAAACTAGGATGGGGAGAGAGCAGCCCAGATCAACTTATGAGATGATGTGATGTGAACTGCAGGAGCTCCGGAGCAGAGCTGGGGAGGCCAGACACCTGGCAGATGTGAGAAGAGACCACTAGGTTGGATTGGTAGAACATCTAACAATTCCTCAGAGATTCCCAGAAATCACTTGGAAAGAGGAACACAGTACAAGAGTGAAGTTCCTGAAATTGATTTGGATGTTAAAAGAAACGTAACCTTATTTGGCATTACAGACTCGTGAGATTTGGAAGCATGTTGATTGCATTATGTTCCTCTTGGCAGCCAGAAAGCTTAGGGCTGAAAGTATTGCTTAATTATAATAATAATCTCATCCAGAATGCCTGAAATCATTAGAAGCTACCAGGAAAGGAAATATAAGTACAATATCTTCTCTCCCTTTAAATGGTTCATGACCCCTCTTTCAATCTTTATTACTGTAAGAACTTTGTGTGTGTACTATGCTAAGGGGATTTGATTTGCACATAAGCTGGGATTTAGATATGCCTAAGCATGTGCAGTGAAACTAGAGGGCAGCCTGCCAAGAGTCTGCTCAGATGAGTGACTGGGAGGCTCCTGAAGACAGAGTCACTCACAAGCTGGACCCCAAAATGAAATAGCAGAGCTGGAGGAAAGGAGTGACTCTGGGGTAGAATCGTCTTGTCAATTGCATTAGTTATTGATTCCCTCTGCACAACCCAAGAACATGTGTCTAAGTCCTCTGGGGACAAGTGCAAGTAAAACCAGGGGAAAAAAAAAAAGGTGTTTTATTAAAACTCCTACATAGGGGACCCTGGGTGGCACAGTCAGTTAAGCGTCTGACTCTCGGTTTTGGCTCAGGTCATGATCTCAGGGCTGTGTGATGGAGCCCCACATTGGGCTCTGTGCTCAGTGAGGAGTCTGCTTAAGATGCTCTCTTCCTCTGTCTCCACCCCCAAACCTGCCCCCCCAAATAAATACATGAGTAAATAAAAATAAACTAAAATGCTTGCATGAAGAAAAGTGGCTTTAGGTCTCTCCTAAAAATGTTACATCTCCCTAAATGCTTGGTCCTTCAAGGGTCTAGAATGATCCCCGTTGGGAGACATTGGTGCTTTGGAGCCTGGTAGCAGAGACTAAAGTGAAGGAGTAGTAGCTGCAAAAAGCAGTGAGAGGTGTGGCCAGCAGACCCCCGAGATGCTCCCAGGCAACATCCTAGGCAGTGGGGTGTGGTAAGTGCAGCGTCTCCCGGTGTGAGGAGTGGCCAGACTCTCTCCTTCCTTAAACTTGAGTCAACCTTCTCTAAGCCCTCTGGGCCTTAGCCCTGGGGTCCATCCTCATAGGGTCTGGGACACCCAGTTGTAACAAGAATCTTACTAAGCAGGTTTTACAAGAATCCTTACCTTCCATGTCTGATCGAGCTCCCCACTCCACACCCTGACCATCTGATCATCCTGGCCTGCCTGCAGCAAGCATTTCATTGAGTGGATTTTGCCAGAATCCCTCTGACCCCTAAGGTTTCCTCTTACACATTTTCCATCCACTAGCACCCATCCTGCTCCTGGGCTGTAAATTCCCAGTTGTCCATGTTACATTCTGAATGGAGCCTAGTTCTATACTGAGGTCTCTCTTCCCTACTTCAGTAGTTCTGTAGGAATACAATCTGACTTTACCACTCTCACTTCTGTCTGGTTCTGGTTCTCTTTAAGAGAAGAGATCCTCTATAGACCTGGAGGCAAGCAGACCTTGTATGGAGGAGACCATGGCTATACCTACAGCCCTTCACATAAGGGGAGATGGTCCCCAGCCATGTTAATGTTGCCAGTGTTCACAGCAGTGCCAGCAAAGGTGGCCATGTGTTCTTGAATGTGCAATGGGACTGGCGACTGCATAGCTGGAGGACACATAAGAGAGTTACCCTGATGAGTCTCAGAATATGGGGAAAGAATCTTTCCAAGGAACCGGAACAAGAGGAAAAAACCAGAAGTTATATTAAATCTAATCATATTAGCAGTACTGATTATAAATAAAATATTGTACAGTTTTAAATACATTATTATTTTACAGGTAATAAACACTGAGACTTAGAAAAGCCAACTCACCTTGAAAAGGCAGGATTAGAATAGAAATACAAGTGTTCTGACACATTTCCAGTGCTTGTTCTACTACAATACAGCTGTACCTCATTTAAATATTTCCTATACAAATTTCGATGTCTAAGATCTTTTAAAATTTAGATGATGTATGCATTGATAAATTTCTCATTTTTCTATATGTCAGGTGGGATGTATGTCATCTTTCCTAGAATTTATTCATTACAATTTTAAACTTAGGCTTAAAATTTTAAATTTAAATTGAATTTATTAAAATACATTAAAAAGATGACTCTGCTCTTCTTCATTTGAAGAGAGATCTACTGGGATGCCTGGGTGGCTCAGGCAGTTAAGCATCTACCTTTGGCTCAGGTCATGATCTCAGGGTCCTGGGATCGAGTCCCACCTCAGGTTCCCTGCCCAGTGGGGAGTCTGCTTCTCCCTCTGCCTGCAGCTCCCCCTGCTTGTGTTCTCTCTCTCTCTCTCTCTTTGACAAATAAATAAATAAAATCTTTTTTAAAAAATGAAGAGAGATTGACTAAGTTTAAAATTAGGATATATATTCCAAAATCTGGCAAAAAGTAGGAATGTACATTACTTTATTTATTTATTTATTTATTTTTTTTTTTTTTAAAGATTTTTATTTATTCATTTGACACAGAGAGAGAGATTGCAAGTAGGCGGAGAGGCAGGCAGAGAGAGAGGAGGAAGCAGGCTCCCTGCGGAGCAGAGAGCCCGATGTGGGCCTCGA
>LNAC01000013.1:7467454-7508264 GCA_002007465.1 Ailurus styani | reverse complement strand
ATGTACATTACTTTAAAAAGAAAAAAAACAAGGCAACTGGAGGCTCTAAAGAAGCATAAAAGAATTCTATCACTGTTTTTATAACTACTCTTGAAAATGACATCCAAGCAAGATGGCGACATGGAGCTGGACAGGGTCAAAACTACAGATTTTGCCAGGTTAGCCCAGAAAAACTAGAGCAGGCACCCGACTCATTCCACAAGCAAAGAAGCCGAGGAAGCCAAGAACTGGAAGCTTTCCACAAGCTGAGCAGGGTAGACGCCAGAGGAGTAGCCGGGAGAGCAAGCCAAGGATTAGTAAGTAGAGAAAGCGGCAGAGGTAACAGGAGACAAGAGCACAGGAAGGGGCTCTAGGGCTATCTCCATGGCTTCTGGACAGTGTCTCTTTAGCACGATAGTGCCTCATTTAATGCTCCAAGCATGAGCTCACTGCATAATGTTTTAAAGGTAATTTTCTACACCTGATACCACACAAGCCAAATCTAATCTCCTACCCATTAAAATACAGGATTTGGGTGTGGAAACTGAGAAACATGGGCGTCTGAGTTATCTGGGTTGTCATTAGAGTGTGTGGCAGACTTTCTGGTTGGTTTCTTAGACCTGTGTCCATCCATGTCCCCCAGCCACTGCCTTGGCACTGAAGAGAGCCGGACGGAGCCTGGAAAATATATTCCTACTTCTAGTCTATTGTTTTGGAAGCAGGAGAAGTGAGATTCCAGATGGAGTTGTGGAGACAAGGAGCCTGAGGGACAGTGTATTAGCCTCAAGCCTGGAGGAAGCCCTAGAAAGAAGACCTTGTTATTAAAATCTCAGAACTCAAGAAAGATAGTGGAAATTGATTCATTTTTTAAATGGCCAGGTAAAGGGATATGTCAGCAGCATTATTAGATATGGTTCACTATTCTGAGGGACCCTATGGTGTCTTAATACCTGTAAATATCACCCTTGCTGTGGGTGGTATGTTGTCTTGAACTTGTGTTATGAGAATCTGTGAGATGTGCCACGTCCTTTCTCTTTGGTCTAGAGCTATTTTATTTGGCCCTAAAATGGATGATGCTCAGGACAAAACTTTGCACTATCAATATTTCAGACAACTCAACTTTTAGGCTTTATTTACTCTTACCCAAAACCCGAAATCTTCAAACCCAAGAAAGGGGAAAGAGAGGAAGGCAAAGATGATGTAAAGGGCAGAAGTGAGGGTTCCACTGTTCTAAGAATGCAGTGGGCACCTTCCGAACCACTCATCTTTCTCAGACTGGTGCTGGAGGGGTGGTCGAGGAAAGGGCCGAAAATAAAAGACACATCTCTGTAGGAGGGGTATGCATTGATCCATCTTTTCAAGACTTCTGTGCCATGTCATACTTCTAAAGTTGTGGAGATATTCTGTTATTCTGCGCTTAAACAATCTTTTACATCACCAGCCAAATAAGCACTGAGATCTTAAATCATTCTCCCTACAATTTAAGCCCCTAAGACATTCTTGAAGTGAAGAACACATCCCAAAGCAACTTAAACATACTTTCATAAAAAAGGACCGAACTTAACTTGGAAAAAAAAAAAAGCAAAATAAAACAAAGAAAAGGGAAAATTCATTCAATCATTCTATGCAGAAAGAGTGCTTTAATTTCTTCTATAACCTGCACGAATTAGAAGGAAATGCATTGTGTGGCATTCAGGTGAGAAAACAGATTTCACTCTAGCAACTGGCCTGCTCAGAGTTCTACTTCTCACTACTTTATGATATTTATTGGGCCAACAACTGTGGTCCCACAGTTGGAAATGCCCGGGGGCTGTACCCTGGGGATTTTTGGTGGAGACACAATTTTTAATAATAGGCTATAAGTTCCGTAAGGAGAAGGAAGAATGACCAGGGATAAAGTTGACAGGTGTAGCCTTATGGGTGTTGACAGAGTGTTTATATTGTTTATTTGGCCTCTTCTTTGGATTCTCAATAATAGCAGAGGACAAGGGCACCTTCGTTTGAGATACTATGGCAGATGTAAACTTGCCTGAGAGAGGCAGCTAAGAATCACTGAGGAGCAACAGCCAGTCATAAAAGATAGGGATATTGAAAGCAGTTGCTAAGGTAGTCTGCAAATTACATTATATGGAATCTGATCCATATGATTGTAACAGAGTGGATACAAACCAGGATCTGACAGATTCCACTTCATTTAATGGATTGATCGTACTGTAGTTAAATCTAAACAATACAAATACTTGAATTTATTTGCACTCATGTTTATTATCAGTCACATATAAAACATGGACTATTGACTTTTCTATTACTGAGAAACAATGAAGCATTGGAAAAGTGGTGGGCTGTTGCTGTCCAATCACGGAATTTTATTATTTATTTATTTATTTTAAAGATTTTATTTATTTATTTGACACAGAGATAGAGATCACAAGTAGACAGAGAGGCAGGCAGAGAGAGGAGGGGGGAAGCAGGCTTTCCGCTGAGCGGAGAGCCCGATGCAGGCCTCGATCCCAGGACCCTGAGATCATGACCTGAGCCGAAGGCAGAGGCTTTAACCCACTGAGCCACCCAGGCGCCCTATAACTCGATTTTAAAAAGAATAAGAAAATAGAACCTTACTGTCTCTTTGAAGTCCCCTTTCACTCATACCTCACCGAAGGATGACCACTACTCTGAGCTTTGTATGTATTATTTCCTTGCCTTTTGTTATGTGAAAACACAGATTTCTCAACTTAAAAAATGAGATTATGCAGGACATATTCTATTGCAACTTGCTTTTTTCACCTAACATTGCTTTTTGAGATTCATCTGAGTCCCGACTATATGGTATGCCATTGCATTAATGTATCACAAATGTATTCAGTTGCCTTTCAATGGACATTTGAGTTGTTTTCAGTTTTTTCACCAATATCTATGCTCTTATGAACGTTCTTGTACGTATCTCCCAGAGAATGAATACAAGAATTTTTCTGAAACAGTGCTCCTATAGTCATCACCTATAAGAGCTATAAGAGCTAATCTTCATTCTCTGACTCACTGAGACAAGTCCATTAGGTTGCCCTGGTCAAAGGCAGTTGCCTTGGCCCTCCCCGATATTCCAAGGGTTGAGGGCACAATATTTAACATACCTGCCACTTAAGGCACACTGTATAGAAGCTCCACTGTATGGATTTGCTTTCTCTTATTTAGTTAGATTGGCTCAAACTTTCAATAGGGTGTTAAATCATAAGAAAGATAATGGACATCCTTGTATTGTTCTTTGCTTTAGTAGGAATGCATCTCATGTTTCTCCAGTAATTGAGGTGCTGGCTTTTGGGTTGAGGAATATATATATATAAAATTTATCACACTAAGAAAAGATTCACCAATTTCTATGTCATCAAATATTGTCTTATAATTTGAGGTCGATTTATGTGAGATGCCTTTCTGGCCATATGTGAACAGGATCAAATAAATATTTCCTTAGATCTATTAGAAGGATGAATTTTACTAAAGGATTTCCTAACGTTGAAATACCCACTTGGTGGGGAGGTGGGGGGGTGGCGGGAGGGCCTGGGTGGTTCAGTCCTTTGGGTCTCCAACTCTTGATTTTGGCTCAGGGCATGATCTCAGGATTGTAAGATCAAACCCCCAGTTGGGCTCTGTGCCCAGCATGGAGTCTGAGTGAGATTCTCTCCCTCTGCCCCTCCCCCTGCTTTCTCTTTCTCTCTCTCAGATAAATAAGTAAAATCTTGGAAAAAAAAAATACCTGCCTGATCTTGATGTACTGTTGGATTCTTTTTACTAACATTATATTTAAGATTTCATATCTATATTTAGAAATGAGATTGGTCTATGAGTCTCTTTCTGTTTTTCATTTGTTCATTTTTTTAAAAATTCCATGTATAAGTGAAATTATTCAGTATTTGTGATTTTTAAGGTTTTGTAGAATTCCTCTTTCATACCATTTGTTCTGGTGACTTTTATGAGATGGAGAGGCTCTTTGACAACTTTTTATTTCTTCTATGAAAACTTGACTACTTAAACTTTATAGTTCTATTGTAGCTTTTTTACAAATTATATCTTCCTCAAAAATACTGATTTGAAGGGGCACATACACCCCGATATTTATAGCAGCATTATCAATACTAGCCAAATTGTGGAAAGAGACCAAATGTCCATCGACTGATGAGTGCATAAAGATTCTTTGTATATATATGTATTATAATGGAATATTATTTATATATTTTTATTTATATATGGAATTATTTATATATTTATATATAATGGAATATTACTCAGCCATCAAAAAGAATGAAATCTTGCCTTTTGCAATGACATGGATGAAGCTAGAGAGTATTATGATAAGTGAAATAAATCAGAGAAAGACAAATACCATATGATTTCACTCACATGTGGAATTTAAGAAACAAAACAGATGAACATAGGGGAAGGAAGAAAAAAAAAGAGAGAGGGAGACAAACCATAAAAGACTATTAAGTATGGAGAACAAACAGGGTTGCTGAAAGGGTGGTGGGGGATGGGCTAGACGGGTGATGGGCATTAAGGAGGGCACTTGTTGTGATGAGTACCAGGTGTTGTAGGTGAGTGATGAATAACTAAATTCTACTCCTGAAATCAATATTATACTATATGTTAACTAACTAGAATTTAAATAAAAACCTTAAAAAATAAATTATAGGGGTGCCTGGGTGGCTCAGTCGTTAAACGTCTGCCTTTGGCTCAGGTCATGATCCCAGGGTCCTGGGATCAAGCCCCACATCGTGCTCCCTGCTCAGTGGGGAGCCTGCTTCTCCCTCTCCCACTCCCCCTGCTTGTATTCCCTCTCTCACTGTATCTCTCTCTGTGAAATAAATAAAAAATAAAATCTTTAAAAATATATATATATTTAAAAAATAAAATAATAAATAAAAATTTTAAATAAATTATATCTTTCTAATAAGATATACATTCCATCTAGTTTTCAAAAATTAATTTGCATATAGTTATGCAATAAAATCTCAAACTTTAAAAAAAACCTTGTGTTTGATGCATATGGTTGCATTTTCATTTATTTTGTGTATCTGTCATCCTCTCTCCTTTTCTGAGCTAATTGTCTATCCTGTTGTTGTTTTCTAAAGAATCCACTCTATTCTCTGTTTTCTAACAATTAATTAGTTTTATTATTAATGTTTACCTTTAGAATTTCTTTTGTTTTATTTTACTTTGTTGCTTCTTTCTATTCTTTTTTAGTTGCATGTTTTATTTCACTGGTTTCATTTTACTGTTATGTGTATTTAATACGATGAATTTCTTTGCAGAATGCTTTAACTATGTCCTGTAGATTCTGTGTGTTTGCAGCCCTTTCAACTTTAGAAGATAGTCACAAACTGGCAACATACTGAATTGAATTAGATTTTAAATTATAATTTACCTACATGCTGATTATTTCCAGCCCTAGATTAATTTGTTTCTTGTTCTGGGTCTTTGAAATTTTTCTGACTTGCACATTTTAATTTTATTATGTTTTTAATATTGAAGTTATAAATTATAATTTTGACATTTGATAACTTTCTTAGGGATGTTTAAATATCTCCTTTGGCTGTCCAGTCTTACATTTTAGGTTTCCAATTGACTGTGAGTACTTTTTTCCTTTTCCTTTTCTCTTTTCATTTTCACACTGTTGAGGCTACAAACACTCAGCACTTTCCATTGCTTTTCCTTCTAGTCATGCTACTTTGATGTATTTTATTGTGATCTTCTTTAATTATCTATAATTTGCTCTGTACCCTTATTCCAGTTACATCTCTCTTATAATAACATGCATAGCAGAGTTCAAACTTTACATAAAATGCAATTAATAAGTGTAATTAATAAGGTTCAGTTTTATATATGTATAGTATGCTGTATTATAATTAAATTTGCCTTTAGCTTAGTACAATTTTATAACTTTAATAATATGCTGTTTGTTTTCTCAAATTCATATCCATATTTCATCTCTGTGAGGCTGACAAGATCATAGTTTGAATTTCAGAAAACTTTGATTTTTTTCAATAAATTGAGTAATTGATTGTAAATGTAGCATAGAATATACATTGAATAAGTACCTCAAAGTAAGTTTTATTTGGCCACTGTCCGGACACTAGTGAAATATCTTACACAATTATGGAGCTTGTTCTCAGAAAAGGAATAGATTAACAGCACATGGAGTCATTCATATCTCGTGACTTTATTGTTCAAAATTAAGTCTAGGGTGATGATTTGCTAGAAAAGCTCAGCAGACACCGAGAAAATCAGAATGGCCTGAGATATTAAATCTAGATGGCTTACATGTCATCCTATTGTAGGAGGGACGAGACCCACACAAAAAAACGAAACATGAACAAGATGAACCAAGGACTGTTCTCTTTGTTAAAAACTTCCAGCAAATTTACCTCATACTGAAAAGAAAAAATACAACTACCCAGGGTCTTTCTTGAGCCTGTCTTCTGCTCTCCAGGGGCCACAACCAGGTATCTTGGAGATTTTGTTGCAGTGCTCAGGCATCTGAGGCAAGAGCTCACCCTCTGAGAAACATGGCAACATGCACTGGGAACCATAAGAGATTAGAAGAGAATAGCTTCAGACTAACAGCGACACAACTATAGCCACAGAGTTTAGTTGGGAAGGGGAAAAAAAAAAGATGATCTAGACTTAAAGCTTGTGTTTTTGTTTACTCAGAATTTCATTCATTATATTTAATACATCTACAGTTCAATAGGCTTTTGTACTAGAAGTGATGATTTTTTTCATAGCTTATATGGTCTTTTTTAAGTAAAATCATCAACAAATATTTAGTTTTTCATTTTGATCAGGAAATTAAATGTAGATTATCAGTTATAGGAATTATTTAAAATACCTTCATACATATATAATCCAGGGAGATGAATTTTAAACCACTTCTAAATGTTTTTTTCTTCCCTTCTGATCACCCCAAAATTTTTAGATTAGAAAATATATTTGAGGGAATCTCATGTCTATTTGGATTCCCATATATAAAAAATTAAATTTGATTTTCTCCTGTTAAAAATGAAAAGGAAAATGTTTGACAGATATCTGAATCATTAGCTGTCATGTATTTGGTGTACTGTCCTCCACCTGGGATCATTAAAGTCATGATTAATTAGAATAGTAGCAAATGTATTACTGATGACTTTTGTGGAAAAAATGGACCTGGGCACCTGGGTGGCTCAGTGGGTTAAAGCCTCTGCCTTCGGCTCAGGTCATGATCTCAGGGTCCTGGGATGGAGGCCCACATCAGGCTCTCTGCTCAGCGGGGAGCCTGCTTCCTCCTCTCTCTCTGCCTACTTGTGATCTGATCTCTCTCTGTGTGTCAAAAAAAAAAAATTAGGAATATTTTAGGAATGAGAGTTCGGGTTTGAATCTTAAATCTTTGAGTTGAGGAATTTGCTCATAATTTAAAGTCTAACCCCTGCTTATTGATACTTCAAATCCGATTTTGAAATTTAGAAAGGAAACTATTCTAATGATGATACCCTTTTTCACACCTATCAGTTTCCTTTTTAGAGAAAAGACACCTTAGAATGCAAATGCATTTTGTTTCCATAAGTGTGAAGTTTGGAAGCAGAATAAGAAGCTAGAAATGAGATCAGTGGAACCATGGTTCTGCTCCATGTAGTGTCCCTTCAGCTCCACTGAATGTTTTTAAGAGTGTCTGAAGCACTTTCCACCAGTCCTCATTGGAACTTTCCAGGGCAGAGCAGAATTGAGGAAAAGAGCTCACACTTTGGAGTTTGCCTTCCTCATATACTAAAATATATGGAGTAAAATTCATTAGGAAAATCAGGCAACCTTCTAATATCTCAGATCCTGATCCAGAACGGTATATATAGAGAATGGAACACAATTTACTGTTGAATAAAGTATCAGTTTTGTTGAAGATGGATTGTCAGTAATAATAACAACATAATAACAGTAAGAGCAGCTAATTTCTGTTTAGTGCTCGTTATGATATGCCATACATTTTACATATATTAGCTTATTCGTTCCCACAATAACCCAATAAGTTAGGTGCTATAGTTACCCATATTTAAGGAAGGTTAAACTATAAAATTGATCTGTTTTTCTATAAATCTTGCTTAGTAACAGCTAATTATTCTAGCAATGATCCAGTGTTTGAGTAGTTATTCCAAGTATAAATGCATAGGCAGACTGAATAACGCTGATGTCCTATTTTTTAAAAGAAAGAAATTTCCCCTCATTCTCAGACAAAGGTTGTGAACATAATAGACATAAGTCACAAAAGACTTAGGAAAAATAGATAACCTTACATTTGTCATAGATTTCAAAAAGTCAAACAAACACATTTATTTGTTCAAATTCTTTGTCTCTGTCCTCTCTCAATCTCCCTCTCTCTCTTAGTCTCTCTCTCTCAATCCTTGAATACATTATTTAATGTGTCTAAGCCTTAATTACCACATCTATAAAAGCAAGGATGATAATATCCTTCATAATATATTTTAGGAATTAAAGTTGATAAAATATGGAAAGTATTACTCAGAGCCCTTACATAATGCATCCTTTTCCATTTCCTTCGCCTGACCTCCTGATGATAAAGCATTTAGAAATCTCATACTTTATAGATATTAATTTTTTTAAAAGTCGAATGGGCCCCATGTAGTAATTTTCATGTAATTCACTTTTTATTGGGAAACAAAAGCAATTTTATAATAGATACTGTGGGTTTTAAAAGAGCTATGAGATATTTAACATTTCAATGTACTAGAATAAGTGATATGCATAAACAACTTAGAAATGAGATGACATATAAAATTATATTGATGAAGTGAAGGGCTGAATTATGTGTGGATAACAAGAGGGCAAGATGGTATACTGGGTGTTAATTGTTCTGAAGGGATTAAAAAGAAACTTACGGAAATAAAGCCCATTGAGACCCTGGGCTTTGAGGGAAAGCCTTGAGTAGACCTTGGGAGGGTAGGTGGTCTATGTACATATGGGCAAGAGAAGGGAGCAAATTCTTGACAAGGAAAGTGCTTGAACCAAGGTACAAAAATGGGAATAGCTTCGTGTGTGTCTGTGTGTATGTGTATATGTGTGTGTGTTTAAGTGCACACATGAGGGCTGGGGCTGTGCCTGCCTTGATCACAAAGTTCTTATTAGTCAGCAGTGAGAAATAAGGTTGGATGGGTACACTGAGGCAGGATTATGCATTCTTAAGGTCTAAGCACAAAAGCAATATTTCATCACTGCATGGCATGAAGAGTTTCAACAATTTTAGTTAATGATGTTAAGAAAGCTGATGTTGGTCATATGTTCAGTATGAATGATGGGTCATTTTCCCACTTATTTATGTATTTTTCATAGAATATCAGTAAGTTTTATTAGCATTGTTTTTTTTTTCTATTAGAGGTAGAGTATATTCCTGTATCCATTCACCAGGCACCAAGCCAGAGATAATATGAAGAAATAGACTTAACTTAAAAATATTTATTGAGGGCGCCTGGGTGGCTCAGTGGGTTAAGGCCTCTGTCTTTGGCTCAGGTCATGATCTCAGGGTCCTGGGATCGAGGCCCGCATCGGGCTCCCTGCTCAGCGGGGAGCCTGCTTCCCCCTCTCTCTCTCTGCCTGCCTCTCTGCCTCCTTGTGATCTCTCTCCCTCTGTGAAATAAATAAATAAAATCTTTTAAAAAAATATTTATTGAGTGCCTATTATGCATCCACTCTGGGCCTAAGTATTGAGGGGATAGCAGTGACTAAGAAATAGAACTTGTGCCCACATAGAGCTTAAAGTCTAACAGAAAGTGCAGGCATTGATTTAAAAAAAAAAAGTGCAAGGAATTTTGAGACACCACTGCATCTGGGTGCTATAACCTCACTTAGAGTAAGTGGAAGTTCACAGAGGAATGAAAGACTTACAGTTTCTCATTATGGAGTCATACAGTCATTGAACACATCCTTCCCACTGTCTCCTCCCTCAGTGTGGGAGGTTCAGTACTTTAGGGGATGGTGGGTCTTTATTCGTGAAAGTTTCTTTGTGTCTTACCACCTGTTAAGTGCTTTTGAGAAGAGGCAAACATAGCAAGAAAACACAACAGCTTTTCTTTAAAGATTTTATTTATTTTTTTGAGAGAGGTTAGAGAGAACACAAGCAGAGGGAAGTGGGAGAAGCAGGCTCCCTGCTGAGCTGGGAGCCCCACCAGGTCTGGGATCATGACCTGAGTTGAAGCCAGACATTTAACTGACTGAGCCACCCAGGGGGCCAGAAAACCAACCAGCTTCTAGGGGGTTTTTGGGAAATAAGGTAAGCACATTTAAGAAAGGCATTAGTGAGTGGTAAGCTGGATTTTCCTTTCATTTCAGAGTCAGAAACCATCTAAACTGGGCTCAGCCATCACTGGAGGTGATGGTTGTTTCTAGATGCACCAGAAGGTTCTCTGTGTCAGTACATTAAACTCCTAAAGGACAGCCCTATGGATTTGGGTGGTTAAGGCAGCTTGGTGGCTGTCGCCACTGCTCACATCTTAATGTTAAGTTGGGATTCTGGAACATCCATGGTCCGTCCAGCTGCCACTCGCCAGTGCAGAGACACCCAATCTCATCATGACCCAATGACAGAGTGTTCAGCAGGATTGGCTTCTGGCATGTGTTGCAGCCAGGTGCTTCTTCAGAGGTTGGAGCAGGGGATACATTCAAGCCTTCATAGAAAATTCAGATACACAGAGGCTCCAAAATGTTGTCAGGAAAAATACCACTCTTCTGAGAACTGTCGATAGGTATTTCTTTTAAAAACTGTGACACAGGAGCCTTTTCCTCGGTTTTGTAAAGTTGGTAAGCTCCAGATAATCAGGATATTTCCTCCTGTGGCGTGTAAATGTATGTCATGACTTTTTTTTTTTTTTAAAGATTTTATTTCTTTGACAGAGAGAGAAATCATAAGTAGGCAGAGAGGCAGACAGAGAGAGAGGAGGAAGCAGGCTCTCCTCTGAACAGGGAGCCCAATGCGGGGCTCGATCCCAGGACCCTGAGACCACGACCTGAGCCGAAGGCAGAGGCTTTAACCCCCTGAGCCACCCAGGGGCCCCCGTATGTCATGACTCTTATACCGGGTTCCGATACACAACATTTCCCAAAAGTAGTTCATTATGGGCCCTGGTACCAACTTGACACACCAGTGTTCACGCCCAGTTTAGAAAAGGCTACAGTAAGGAAACCATAGCAGTCTGATGTTGATTATGGTGACATTTTTATTTCCTGACATCTATGAGATCCAAATCGGTCTTTCTTCATTTTGTGTCCCTGACACAGTGCCTTTGGCCTACAGCTGAAACCAGTCTTGGCTTGTCAAAGGAACTGACTGAAGCCAGATTGAGTGTTTTTTATCAAAGGATGCCACACACAAACTTTTAGAAACTTTACTCTCAGTGGGATACTACATCCAAAACAAAGTAAATGCCTCATGCTCTAGCTTTAGTCATTTCTGACTCGGAACTCAGTGAAAATTCAAAGCAGCTGATAACTATTATATAATCATTCTCATATATTTGTTTACTGTTAGCAAATCACTCCTTAGTTGTTTCTTTTTAAATAACAACTTACCTAGTTTCTTTTAAATGTCACATTGAAACAAACCCTTGTCTCATTTCTGGCAACTAATCCCACCCTTGTCTTTCTGGTGTTATGAGTCCTGTTAGGAATGTACTTGTTTCAGAGGTGTGTTCGAAACTTTCTAGAAATCTTCTTGAAAGAAATTTGCATATTACTGCCACATGTCTTTACCTGTATTTTAACGTCGGTGTTTGTGTGTGTGTGTGTGTGTGTGTGGAATGACCACTGATTTTTGTGACTAACAGTACTGTTTTTACCCCTAAATTACTGTTGCCAGGCAGAATAAAGGATGCCCAGTTAAATTTGAATTTTAGATAAACACCTGATAATTTTCTAGTTTAAGTATGTCTCATATACCCCAAAATTCCTTATTGTTTAACTGAAATTCAAATTTGACTGGGAATCCTGTATGTTTATTCGCTAAATCTAGCAACCGTCATGAGTTAAAAGCACTCACGGGTAGTAGCAACCATTCTCCCGTTTTCAAGTTAAAACGAGTCACACACCTCTCCCCTGTCTATATCAGAAGCAGAGACTATTCCAAAATACTTGAATAATACTTACTATGTTCTGTAAGGTTTCCCGGTAGCCCTCCCAGTAACGGTGGATAAAACAAACACCAGACGAATAGGCACGAGGGGAGTTTTTAATAGAGACGCCCTCGGGCGAGGTTCCGCGACTCCGAGAGAAGGGAGTCGGGGAAGTCGCGCCTGGGGAGGACGCGCACGGGTTTTTATGGGCTGTGGGCGGAACGGGGGAACATGACCATCATTGGTAGGAGATTGGATGGAGTTCAGCCCTCGGTTTCCCGCCGAAGCTCTGGCTTGACTCTGGCCTTGGTGGTCTTCTGAGACGTGGAAGCTGATGAGGGCGGGGGTCCCGAGCAGCCCCGGGGTGGGGCGGTGAGACGGCGGGGCGGCCGCCATCTTGTGGCCTCCTCAGTTCCCCGGACCCCATCGGCCCAACATGTTCTAATGTAGAAAACTTACTACAGACCTTGGTGTTTGAAAGAGTTTCATACCTATTTCAGTGGAAAGCTTAGAAATCATAAACACCACCGTGACGTGTCATCTTGTTTCTTAATTGCTGTGAATGTCAGATACCTTAATTAGTAGGAATAATAATAGCTACTTTTTAAGCCTGTAGCAAGGGATGAGAATAATTTTGTAAAAACCCCTAGAGTTTCCTTCTGCAACCTCCCACAAATATGGGTACAGACACCATATGCCAGGTACTGTTCTCAGCATCAGGGAGATAATAGTGAACTAGATAAAATCCTTATAGATGATGAACAAGTAAAGAAACAAAGAAGCAAGAGAAGTTTAGGTAATGCTAATGCCAGGCAAAACACTAATCAAGTAAACATGAAGGACCATTAGAAGGGCTATGCGGCTATGAGGTGGTCACATTTAATGGGAATGGAGTGGAGGAAGGAGCTGGTCATGAGGAGACCCATGGGCAGGGCATTTAGAGTAAAGGGAGTTCTAAGAGCTGAGGCAGGGAGAGCTTGGCTGGCTGGAAGAGCTGGGGCATGGGGGAGGAAACAGCTAGAGCATGTATGAGGGGCAAGTTTCTAAAACGCTGTTTCTCAAACTCTCTGCGGTGAAGGACAATTTTGCTTCATTCCCAGTTCTTCTACAAACCCCCCACAAATGAAATGAAGAAAACCACATACATAATACAGGCCCATATTTCTTAGATTCAGCAGCATAAAATTATATTTTAATAAGTGACATCAGAACAAACATGACAGAGAAAAGAATTACAAATGCTGTTGCATGTTCATTGAAAGTGTGTCTATCGGCAAACAATATGCCCTGCTTAATAAGATATGGCCACCAATCACACTGTCAATGTTGTGGCGATGCCAACAATCTGTACAGATTCATTACTCTCACTTGCACAGATGGATATTGGTACACAGACCACACTTTGCATAGCTGGAGGGTTGTTCTAGTAGGAGAAAGACAGCATTCATAATGGCCATGATAAGGAGTCAAGATTTATTTCTAAGTGCTAGCCAAATACTAAATTGATAATAATATGAAAAATGATGACAGTAATGAAGATTTATTTTTATGGTCAACTGTGAAGGAAATGAGATTTTCTTTACCCTAAGCTTCCCAGAGACTTAGGTCTAAGCAGGGTGATTCATTGTGGAAGATGCCCACAATGGCAAGATGTCCACATTCTTCCAAGGCTCCCACCATTTCCATAGTACCAGATGGTTCTTTCTTTCAATGATGTGCTGGAAAGAGAGATCTAAGTGGGGAGACAAGAGAACTCAATTCTAGTCTGGCTCCAACAGGAAAGCTTGGGCAAATCTCTTCACATGTCCGGGTCTTAGTTTTCCCCCTTGTAAAAAATAGGATGGAGGACTAACTAATCTTTAAGGTACTTTTGAATTCTAAACTTTTATAAATCTATGATTCTAATTGTGTCTTTTTCACTGACAGAAAAAACTTTACAGAAAGAGAAGAACCTACTAAATTAAAATCATATTAATAATAATTTCAAATTAGTTTAATTATCAAAGTAGTTTTAATCAAACTGATAAAAATAAAACTAAAATAAAAATGTTTTTATTTTAGTGTAGTGAAACTGCTAGCATATATTTGAATAGCTGAAATGTCTTGTAATTTCTATATCCTGGCTCTGTCACTGGGTTTATCTTACTAGGACAGGGTTTCCAACATATTCTGGTTAAACTGTCTACAGATTCAGATATTAGTATTTATTCGTTTTCTAACTCTTTTATTCTCATCCCAGTATTCTTCATCATGTTTCAAGTTTTAGGTTTACTGATTTCTATATAGGTTCTCTGTGGTAGTTTGGGGGAAGTGCCAAAAACCAAAACCAAACATTCCTCCCTAAAACATTTTAAATGTACATTTCAAAGTGATTCAGATAAAGATGTTCTGAAAATTGTTCTTTTATTAATATTTATTGAATACCTCCCTTAAATTGGAATATTATAAAAGTAAATGGTACCCAACTATGCCCATGAGAAGATTGTTGATGGGTTTGGGAAGGAGCACTCGATTTAATAGGTAGAAGTCTTCAAATGAGAGAAGTACTAAGTGCCATGAGAATCCAAGGGCCCCGAAACCCCCTGGCAGAGTTAAGACAAGAGTTTTGGGGATACTAGAGTGGGATTTTGACAAATGACTGGAAAGGATAGTTCAGTCCTCAGGAAAAGTACACACACAGGTATAGTGGGGGAAAGGCAAGCAGTTCCATGAGGCATTTGGAAGCAACAGACCTGTGCTTTCGGCACTGTATTTTGAAGAGTCTCTGCTACCAAGTTTGGAAATGATTTCGTAGCAAAGGGGAATACACCTTGGAGGATTTATGCAGAGAAACGAAGAGTCGCTGAGAGCCAGCCAACAGAGGCACACATTTTACCGATATTACCCCAGCCTTCCAGGTGGTTTTGACCTTCCTAGCTTACAAAGGCAGAAACAGTGCCAGAGAGGTTTGCCAACATCCCTGAAGGAACAGAGGTAGCTGAGTGGCAGAGCTGGCATTTGAACTTAATTGTTTGACTTCCCAGTTCCAAAGTCCAGACATTTTACACCTCAGCACGAGGCCTCCAGAAGGGGCGGACATGTTGCTGGTGGGAAAAGTTCTCATCCGTCTTTGCCCTCAGGCCACCCAACTTCTCATGCTCCCTTCAAAAGGTTATCCCCCAGGGCACTTTATGTGTGAGGGGATGGGAATTTACCTAACCTCAGAATGCTGTGCCCTTGCTTATCAACAATGGCCTCACGGGGTCTGCCTCCGGGCTTTTCATCACTCGGCCGCAGGTCTGGCCCAGCAGTTCACAGGCTGAGGGGACAAACTTAATTAAATTCAAGTGAGTGTTGTTAGGAGGGCCTGTCAGGCGCAGTTGTATGCGGCTGAATAATTGAGTTGTGCACGGTTCCCCCCCCCTTTGCCTTCTTGGTGGTAGGCTTTTTTGGGGGGTTTTGTTTTGTTTTCTTTGGGTTTCTAAAGATGACCCTGACACTTTTCATAAAGCTGTTTTCTAGTAGGAACGCCCTCCATCAAAGCGATGGAGTTTGGTTGCCAGGCTACCATGAGAAAAGAGAACTCCGAAGGGACAATGCCGACCTCTTCTTGGAGGATCCAGGGTCTATACTTGCCCAGTACGAAAGTACCTCCCAGAGACCTCACAGCTCGAACTGCGCAGCGTCTCCACCTGAACGCCAGACTGGTGGATGGGAAGGCACAGCCTCGCCTGGAGGAAGCTCGTCGCTGCCAGTGAAAAACAAACCGCATCCAACTGGCAGTGAGGAAGGGAAAAGGTCACTTAGAGATCCAGTTTAAAAATCTGACCTAAGATAAGCCCAGTTGAGATCAGTTAAGGAGTGTTTTCCCAATGCAGCCCTCGGGCTGGAGAAGAATGGTCCCTGCTTGGGAGAGGGGAGGCAACAAAGGTTTTGCATTGGGTTGCCTGGGCCTTTGGGGCTGAATCACTTACAGTCTGTGTCTGCAGTCTCTGAACCTTTGGTACCTCCGATTTTAGCCTTTAGGGGTTTTTTAGATGATCTTTGTTTCTTCTGGCTGTTTAAATACCACCAAGCTTACCATTCAGGGATTCCTCAGTTCCTGCTTTCCTGAGGATGGTCAGTAATCATCCTGTCTTTATATTAATTTCCAGGTTTTTTTAAAAGATTTTATTTATTTATTTGCTAGAGTGAAAGCGCGTGCATGAGAGAGAGCAAGTGAGCTAGAGGACAAGCGGAGGGTGGGGAGAAGAGCAGAGGGAGCGGAGGGAGCAGAGAGAGAAGCAGGCTCTCCTCTGAGCAAGGATCCCGATGGGAGACTCGATCCCGGCCCCTGGGATCATGATCTGAGCCGATAGATACTTAACCGCCCGAGCCACCCAGGCGTCCGTTGTATTAATTTTCAGTTTCAATTAAGCTTCCAGTACTGACTTCCAGTATGTAATACAAAACAGATATAAATGATGGAATGAATATTTTTTTAAAACTTCTATTGTTCTTGACACAGGAATCGCTATTTGAAAGACGATTTGAAGTGGTAGAAATTTTTACTTTTTCATTAGTGTAAGTAGGTTTTTAGAGAGGGCTTTTGGCTTGCAATTACTTGACTCTATTTCACTACAGTAGACCATGCTTTGGTCCAGTTATTGACATGCTTATAAATTAAGTGTGCATATTTTTCTTCTTTTTAAAATATTTTAATATAATAGATGCTTCCATCCTGATAATGGTACAGAACTCCAAAGTTTATAAAATGTTTCCTTTCACATTTCACACATGATGAAATATAGATTGACTATCCAAAGTTATGCGCTATCTGTGCCCAAACTGTGTTGTTTCTCAAAAAAGTCTCCTGATTGTACTAGAGGGAGTAGGGAGGAACTCCTGGGACTCAGTTTCATCCTCTGCCTGCTTTTTTTTTTTTTTTTTTTTAATGGTTTTAGAAAGGTCCCTTCTCTCTTTCTTTGGACCTCTGAGGATCTTTAGGTTTTTTAGAAAACACTCTAAAAAACTCTAAAGTAATACATGATCTGGCCATTGTGAGCCAGAGATAAATTCTTCCATACATCTCTATGGTTTCCCCTCCTCAAGCAGAGAACATCTATGACTTTTAAATCATTAATTGCAAGAAGTATCAAAAAGTGATTAATTTACAATTCAGTTAGGTTGCTGTGGCAAAAATCCTGAAATTTATAGATGAAATAACTAAGGAATCGAATATTAACCAAATATTTAATGAGTACCCATACAATGTCAAATGTTCTGAAAGCTGGAGGTATAACAATACGTAGATGCCTAAATAGATTGGTGGAGATCAATTGCAAAGAAAACCTGAGGTCAGGGCTCTGAGAGTGGCATAGTCATGCTCCCTGATTGGTGTTGGCACACTTTCTAAAATATCTACAAATGATTCCGATGTTCTAACACTGGTATTCGGAATATAACATGAGGCTTTTTCCTCACACTAGGGAAATTTGTTTTGTTTAAAATGGTCTATAGAGGCTTGAGGCATAAATACAAGTATATCCTTTATAAATAGCAATCAAAAAACATTGTAATGAGAAAGTCAAGAGCCTGAAATTTGGGTCTAAAAACTAGCAGGCATTCTTCTGGGCAATTTTTCCCTGAGGAGATGTTTTGTGGACGATGTCAGTATTCGAAACAATGAATTTAACCCATGGGATTGGTTAAAGAGATTCGGGAAGACAGAGAAGCCAAACAGAGATCGGTGAGGCAAAGATTAGCAAGAAGTTGTTGGACCCTGGGCAGGAAGGGAAAAGGAGAAGGTCCAGGAAATTCCAGGGCCACACAGCAGAAGGGGAACCATAGTGGTAAGTCTGAAAGGAGCCAGAGAGTCCTGAGTGGAAATGCTGCCCAAGGCAAAAAAGAGGGAGCAAATCTGCTTTGTCCCACTCTCCCATCTTCCGGTATCCCATTAGTGCCTCTCATTACATGGAGGAGCCAGTTAACAAGGGAGCTTGAGAAATACAGGCTGCAGGAATCAGATTCCTTAGGATGCAGAGGAGAGCAGATAAGGAGAAGAAATGAATCTGGTAGTCACGGACCCAGGCCCAGCACATTTATTGGCTTTTCTTGGTTCAGAGTGGAGTCTGGAACCAAACTGCTTGGGCTCAAATCCTGGCTTTGCTACTTATTCTGTGTGTAATCTTGGGCAAATTACTTAGTCTCTCAGAGTCTTATTTCTGTTATCTGTAAAATGAGGACCACATATGGATGACATTATATAACTTGTAAGACTGATTTTAAATGAAATAATATATTTTAGTGTGTCATTTTTATCATTATTATTATTTTTTAATTTTAGTTGTTTATTTGACATAGAGAGATCAGATCACAAGTAGGCAGAGAGGCAGGCAGAGAGAGAGGAGGAAGCAGGCTCCCCACTGAGCAGGGAGCCCGAAATGGGGCTTGATCCCAGGACCCTGACATCATGACTTGAGCCGAAGGCATCGGCTTTAACCCACTGAGCCACCCAGGTGCCCATTTATCATTATTACTGTGTGTAAAGCATTGCACTAGCTGATGTGAGAAGTGTAATAAAAGCCATTCCTATTCTCAAGGTCATATAGAATTTATTCTGGGAAGGAAACACATTGATAACTAATATAAGGGATTATACCATACAGAGGGAAGGGTGAATGTTGTCTGTCAACTAAGTACAGAACCACTATATTCTGCTTTCAAGTTACAAATTGAAAGGGGTGGTATTATGTGAAATTACTTTTAAATCCCAATAGTATGATTAATGTTTAAATGCCCTATTTAGGGGCGCCTGGGTGGCTCAGTGGGTTAAAGCCTCTGCCTTCGGCTCAGGTCCAGGGATGGAGCCCCACATCGGGCTCTCTGCTCGGCAGGGAGCCTGCTTCCTCCTCTCTCTCTCTGCCTGCCTCTCTGCCTATTTGTGATCGCTCTCTCTCTGTCAAATAAATAAATAAAATCTTAAAAAAAAATAAATGCCCTGTTTTGTGGGCAAAAGAGCTGTTTGGTTTTTTTAATATATTTTTTGTATTATAAAAGTAACAATATTTGTTGTAGGAAATTATATTAACTCTATTAAGTGACTTTTAATTGCTTATGGTTCTAGTTTTTCCTTAGGTGCATGAACTTCTTGAAAAGATTCAATGTTAACCAACAATTCTATTGAATTCAATAAATATGTGATTTCTCTTATGCACTCAATAGCTCATGAGGGCCTGATATTATCAGGAGTACCTATATAAAGTGAGGGTTGGAGGAAACAGAGTTAATATGATCACAGAAATAAATACAATGCAATTTAAATGTGGCAATTGCCACAGGAGAAGTACAAACAATATGGATTGGGAATTTAAAGAAGGGAGAAACCATATCTAATTTAAAGGCGGAAGGTTTCCATTATGAAAAGTCATTTGAGATAAACTTTGAAGACCTGTAGACTTTTGACAAGGTCAGTTATACCTGTTAGTTTCATCTGCTCCATTTCCTGTCTTCTGGTATCATCACTTTGATTTTCCTCCAGGCATAACCAATCTTCCACCCTCAGGCTGTGTGGTTTGGAACAGGATGACCCCGTTTTTGTTTCATGATTTGCATGTGGCCCAAATCTGACCAGTCAGGTAATAGTTATTACCTTGAAGATATGAGACCCAGTGAAAAGGAGCTTTCTCTTTTAGGGCTGCTGAACTTGGAGCTACAGGAGTTTCCTGCATGGAGAGATCTTGAAAGTAAGTTGAAGCCAATTCAAAGGAAAGCAGAGGTGAGAGGTGAAGAAAGTATGAGATGAAGCAGGGTGGAAGGGGGTAGAGATAGAATGAGAATGAATCTCACATCTTTAAATATATTTTTTAAAGATTTTATTTATTTGACAGAGAGAGGGAGAGCACAGGTAGGCAGAGCAGCAGGGAGAGGGAGAAGCAGGCTCTCCGTGGAGCAGTGAGCCCGATGTGGGACTTGATCCCAGGACCCTGGGATCACGACCCGAGCTGAAAGCAGCAGCTTAACCAACTGAGCCACCCAGGCGCCCTGAATCTCATATCTTGATAACATTGTTTAAGCCTCCAATAGTTTCTCACACTAACATCAAGACTTTTCAGCTACACAGCCAATAAAATGTCTTCTTGGTTATGCTTTCTTGTATTAGGTTTTAGTTATTTCATAATGAAAGAATCCTAATAGGCAGCAATGGAAGGCAGGGAGCTGTATTAGGAGTGAACCACATGAGCAAAGGCAGGAAGGTGGTAAAGACTGGGGTTTGATCAGGGAATAGCAATTGTCTGAACTGAATGGAGTGCATGACATAGACACAAACTCATGCAATGTATGTAAATAATGGAGAAGTTGGGAAAGAAACTTGAGAAATTATAGTACATTTTGCATGGAAAACTGAGTGTATGCTTATTTGTCTAGGCCATCACTGTCCGAAGAAATATAATGTGAACTGCCTGTGTAATTTTAAATTTTTATTAATCACTTAACAAAGGTAAAATTAATTTTAATAATGTTCTCTAACCTAACACATCCATAATATTACCAATTCAGCAATTAATCTGTATAAAAATTAGTATAAAGATATTTTGCTTAATTTTTTTGTACTGTTTCCAAAACCCAGTGTGCATTTTACACTTCTAGCTGGTTTCACTTCATAATAACCACATTTCAAGGGCTGTATAAATGTATAGAATTTGACAGAGATTTGATATGAGGGTGATGGAGATAAAATAGAAGAGATAACGATGATTTAAGTTTCCCATCAAGAAAGACCAGGATGTTGGGGCGCCTGGGTGGCTCAGTGGGTTAAAACCTCTGCCTTTGGCTTAGGTCATGATCTCAGGGTCCTGGGATCAAGCCCCACATCGGGCTTTCTGCTCGGCAGGGACCCTGCTTCCCTCTCTCTCTGCCTGCCTCTCTGCCTACTTGTGATCTCTCTCTCTGTCAAATAAATAATAAAATCTTTAAAAAAAAAAAAAAAAGAAAGAAAGAAAGACCACGATGTTAAAAGGAATACTTTAGTAGTAAAGATGATGGCTTCTACTTTGTAAACGTTTCAGGGAGCTGTAGGACATTTAAGTAATATTGTTCACTAGGCAACTAAAGAAGTGTGTCAATTATTCAGGAAAAGGGGGTAGGTAAGAGAAAAGATCGGAGAGAAATGTATATGACTCTTGAGGTCATGGGAGATAACATCATTAATGGATTGAGATAAGGGGGAGTGTTGAGCAGCTTCATGTGAGGCAGAGACCAATAGAGATGAGACTATGAAGGACTTTTGTAGAGAAAAACGAAGTGCACAGTAATTCTCTGTCCTTGGCAAGACATGAAACATTCCTTGCTTTGGCTTTCTCATCTGTACAAAGAGGCGGTGGAAGGGCGCCTGGGTGGCTCAGTGGGTTAAAGCCTCTGCCTTCGACTCAGGTCATGATCCCAGGGTCCTGGGATCGAGGCCCACATCGGGCTCTCTGCTCGGCAGGGAGCCTGCTTCCTCCTCTCTCTCTGCCTGCCTCTCTGCCTACTTGTAATCCCTCTCTCTGTGTCAAATAAATAAATAAAATCTTTAAAACAAAACAAAACAACAACAAAAAAAAACCAAAGAGGCGGTGGAAGTCTATGTCCCCGCGCTCCTCCTGGTGCCAGCACCTTCTAGTGTGATCCCCTGGACCAGATCAATAAGAGCTCATAGGCAGAAATGGATCAAGATTTTAAAACATTATGGAATGAGGGAATGATAATGGAGAATAAATATGAATATGATGTTAAAATATCTGTTTGGTAACTAGAAAAGAGAAACCTCCTCAAGGGAACTATTCTCTCTCTTCAGTTGGAAAAGAGCTGAGCCTGTTTATAGACAGAAAGTAGGAAACTTACAGAAGGAAGGACTGAAGGTAAATACTAGAAGGGGTATAGGAAACAGCAAGCTTGTTGTGGAGACAGGGTGGGTTCAGATATAACATTTACTGTATGTCTCCTCCATTTTAAGCATCATGTGTGATGTTCTCGTAAATGACATTTAATTCTTACTACATCTCTGTGAGAGCAGAATTATTACATCTTTTACAGAGGCAGTTGTGCTATTGTTGCTAAGACCATGAGTTTCAAAGTCAGATTGTCTGGGCTCAAACCATAGCACCATACCTATTTAGCTATGAAAACTTGGGAAAGCTTCTTACCTTTTCCTTTAGCCTTTTGTTTTTCTGTAAAATAATATCAATTTCATGGGATTTTTGTATTTAAAAAATGGTATATTTGGAATACTTAGTGCCTGATATACATAGGTATTCTACAGCAATAGTTCTCAACTAGGGACAGTTTTGCCCCCCCATGGAACATCTGGCAATGTCTGGAGTCTTTTTTTTTTTTTTTTTTTTTAAAGGAAGCCTTTTCTTTTTTTCAAGATTGTATTTATTTGAGGGAGAGAGAGAGAGAGAGAGAGAGAGTGAAAGAGAGCATGAGAGGGGAGAAGGTCAGAGGGAGCAGACTCCCCATGGAGCTGGGAGTCTGATGTAGGACTCAATCCCGGGACTCCGGGATCATGACCTGAGCCGAAGGCAGTTGCTTAACCAACTGAGCCACCCAGGTGCCCTGGAGTCATTTTTGATGATCATAGCTGTGCATACTACTGGCGTCTAGTGGGGAGAGGCCAAAGATACTGCTAAATAATGCACAATGCACATGCACAATTCTCACAACAAAGAATCATATTGTACATATGTCAACAGTGCCAAGGTTGAGAAGCCCCATTCTACAGGAATTAACTATTAATAGTCCTACAAAGGAGGAAGCTAAGGGGCAGAGAATCTAAATAACATAGCCAAGATAACATAGGAAGTGATAGAACCAGTCTTTGAACCTCTTTTTTTCTCATTCCAAGTTTGAGTTCAACTTAGGTGCACGTTTCACTATATCACGACTGCCACTTAAAAGTAAGGTTATACCTAACCCCTTGATTTCTAACACCATTCTCCAATAAAACTAGCCAAGGCCACAGCTAGGGCAGGAAATATTCAAGATGATTTTGGAGCATCTTGAGTGCCATAATGAAAGAAAACAAAATGAAGAAAAGCACAGATACCCATGATAGCAGCATGTCACAGGGACGCAGAAACCAACGGAAAGAACTTCCAATGGCCAAAAGTGGCATAATTTGAGCAATGACACAATATAGTATTGGATCATAATCCAAAATAGAAAGTAAGTGCCCACATGTCCATACTGTTATAAATAAATGATCAAATGTATGAACAAATGGGGAGAAATAGACAAATCTCCCATGCAGAAGAATTCCAAATAATTTACATAGATACTCTGCCCTCAAGAAAGAATACCTCCCTACTTCTTGAGTGTGTACTATATCTAGTGACTTCTTTCCAAAAAAAAAAAAAAAAGAAAAAGATTTTTTAAAAGATAATTTCACAGGAAAGAAACCTGAAAACACTACCTCAATCAGGTGATCAAGGTTAATATCAACAATAAATTAATGTTGATAGTATGTACCCTTGATTGATATGATGAAAATTATATTTTATGGTCTTTCTTCACAGAGTGTCTCTTTTTTAAAAACACATTGTAGTGTTCAGGTAGAATTTGGTGGTAATTGAGATATCTATAAGGGATTGGATACCAGAAGTTTAAGAGGAAAATTTTGGAGGGGAAAGAAATAGATTTTATAAATAAGGATCTAAAAGATATATTTCTGATGAATTATCTTAAGAGGATTTTATCTTATTTTTCCTTTATTTTCTTTATATTTTATCTGAAAATATTTAACTCATTCCTTCATATTTTTATTGTTTTTTATGGTCAAGAAAGTATGTATGTCTTACAGTAGTATTATTATTTAATTGTTTCAACCTACAAGTGAAATTGTTCCTTTTGTTATAAAGAATGAATGTCCAATGTAGCCTACCTTTAGATTAAAAATTAAATTTTTTCCTGAACATTATAGTGGAATGGATTATTATTAATCCATCGAGAGAAATATGTTTGAACAAAAACAGCTAAAGGGATATTTGAATTGCTGGAATAAAACTCTCTTTGCAGCTGTTTTGGAATATGCTGGAAGCTAGGGAAAGGTGAAGAGAATAGCATCGAATTTTCTTCCATTCATGGATCAACATAAGTCTAGCATCTTCCCAGATGTCAAAGGACAAACTGACCCAGTTGTTTAACACTATTTTCAGGAACTTCACAACCAGAGGTAGAAATAAAGAGGAAGCAAGGAACTACGTCCATTAGTGCAAAAACAAAACAAAAAGTCCTAAATTAACAAAGATGATTAATTAAGCACATATGACTAATGATCATATGACTTGAATGGAAATGACTGGTGGAATATGAAAGTAAGAAGTAACTTTTGCAGATTCTGATAATCCTGGAAACAGGGATTATCTCACATGAGAAGCTTAGCAATTTTTAGTTGCTTGAATAAACAGGACTGAAATGAATAAATGGTTGTTTGGATACAACATCCTCTATAGGTGAAGTATCAAGATCAAGTGCAAAAGGCCTGGCAACATCCATGTTAACCACGAGACTTTTCTGCTTTTCCCCCATCCAAAGTCAGCAGAACAATATGGATCCTATTACTGCTTCTGGGAAAAACAATTGGTTCCAGGAGGTCATGGCAAGCAGAGATGTCCAAAGTGGCATTTACTCCCTGCCTACTTGGCCCACTAGGTAAGAAGTAGGGTTCTTCTTTGGCTGGATCTGAACAAATGTAACTATGCCAGGCAAAGAATGATGGTCCTCTGCCAGCTAATTCCTGGCTACTACTTGCTATTTTTGGCTTCAGGTACTTCCTATTTCTCCCCAGGCCACTGTACCTCTGAACTAGCAAAGTATGATTACAGTAAATCTCAGCTTTTCATAGTTATGTGTTTTTATGCTAGAAAGATTTGAACAGAGAGACTCGTACAGTCTTGGACAGTTCCCTATCAGCTTCTAATTGTAGACAACAAGAGAATTTCCTTTGCCACAGGTGTGCCTGAGGAGATAGAAAAAATCCTCAGGCACATAGTTATTTTAGTACAAAGGAAGGGGACTGCTCTGAAGCATTAGAACTTACTAGAAGAAACTGGAATACATTTTGAAACTTTTGTGACACAGTAAGATTTAAAAAAAAACTACATTTATGTAACCAAAGTGGTCACTGTTGAAAAAAGACCCAATCTAAGTACAACTTAACTATAATTTGAAGGAGATTTTTAAAAAATGGGTGCCAGGGGAGCCTAGTTGCCTCAGTCAGTTAAGCGTCTGCCTTTGGCTCAAGTCATGATCCTGGGGTCCTGGGATTGAGCCCTGTGTTGGGCTCCCTGTGTAGTGGGGAGTCTGCTTCTCCCTCTTGCTCTGCTGCTCCCCCTACTTGTGCTCTCTCACTCTCTCTCTGTCAAATACATAAATAAAATCTTCAAAAAAAAAAAAATCCGGTGCCAAATTAAAAGCAATGAGATCGTGAAGAAAAGTTTATTTATTATAGCAAATTGAATTTTAAAAGTTTGACATGTCTAATAAACTCTCCAAAAGCCTAAATAAAGAGAAACAGAGATAAAAATGAAGAAATGAAAGATGATGTTTAGAGAGAGAAGGAAGAAATTTGTTATACATATGACAGAGACTTCCAAAAGAGAAAGAGAAGCCAAGAAGAAGAACTAATGATAAGGAAAATTTTAAAGAGCTGAATAATTCTTGAGTCTGAAACTAAAATGGGTTCATTGAATACAAACAAAATAAATAAAAAGGGAAACTGATAGCATAAGCTTAAAGAAAACAAATTCAGTTACTTCTAAGTAGCTTTTGAATAAAAGAGAAAAATTCCAGATAGTCTAGATAGAGATACACAGAAAATAAGAACAATAAAAATTCAATCTACTAAAGCTTATGGTAAAAGGCCAAAGCCATTCTAGAAAGTGATAGCCTACATGTTTCTATTATTAAATATAAATGAATGAAAATAAATGATTAAAAAAACCTCAAAACTTTTGAAAATGTGTAGTCAAATTTAAGGAAATCAGGAAAAAAACTAATACAAAAGGTAAAATAAGTAGTTAGAAATTGAAAATCTATAGGTATTCATAAAAGCTAGAAACTGGCTTTTTGAAAAACATTGAAAATATGTAATGTACTGGTAAATCTAAATAAAAAAGAATTAACAATATGATCTATACAAAATTTAAAATAGACTTATTAACTATGTTAATGTTAAACATCTCAATGATGCATAATATTTTATGCAACATTAATTATAAGATCAATTCTAAAAAATTAAAAAACCTCAAAAGACTAATATCTAGAGAAGTAATTAAATATTGTGGGTTTTGTAAAGGCTCTTGTCCTGATAGTTTTATAGGTGAATTTTTCTTAAACGTTCAAGGAAGAATTAATACGAAGAGCCACGGAAAGAAGGAAAGTTTTCTAATTCAGCTAATATAAGCCTAATAGCAAAATCTTACAAAATGCAAGAAGTTGTAGTTTTATCTCCACTACGACAATGCAAGCATTCACAGATACTAGTGAATTTAATATAACATGGGTTTTTTTTGTTTTATTTGTTTTTTGCTTTTTTTTACAACGTGGTTTTAATATAATAACATACCATGATCAAATAGGAACTATGCCAGAAAGTAAGATTGCCTTAAGGTCAGGAAATTTATGAAGCAGTGCACAGCAATCATAGGCCAAGGAGAAAAATCTACAATAAGTATTCGTTGGGTGTTTGGTGTGGGGAGACGGCAATAAATTACTCTCATTACCTTACTTGCTACTCCTTCCAGAATGCTGAACCAATTGAGATAGACAAAGGACTTAAGCTGATAGAAATTAAAATATCAACTTCACAACTACTAGCCATTTGAAAAATGCAATGAAAATAAAATACTTCATTCACGATGTCAACAAAATCATAAACTATGGATAAACTCAAGAAATAAAGAGCAGTAGTGATAAGAAAATTTATGAAATTTTACAAAGTTCCTGGAAAAGACTTCAATGGAAAGACATATCACATTTATGGAAGGGAAAATTTAATTTTATAAAGATACAGTTCTTCACAAGATAAGTTCCAGTTCTAATTCCAATGTAATTTTTCTTTTTTCCCTTCTGTTCCCCTCCTTTTCTTACCTCTCCTTCCTTTTCCTCTCCCTCATTTGCTACTTTCCTTTTTTAAAATTTGAAGAACTTAGAAAGTTTTAGGCAAAAACAAAATAAAATCAAACCCTGAGATATTGTTACAATAATTAAAATTGCTAGATTTTTATGTGTGTGTATATGTGAATACATAATGTTATTATGTTATATACAACATTACATTGTCACTATGTTGCTATGATAAATGAATATTCTTTTGGGTTCCTGGACCCAATTCCAGTGTGTGTGTGTGGGGGGGGGCTTTCCTGTACCAACAAGCTGTTCTTTTTTTTTTTTTTTTAAAGATTTTATTTATTTATTTCACAGAGGGAGAGAGATCACAAGGAGGCAGAGAGGCAGGCAGAGAGAGAGAGGAGGAAGCAGGCTCCCTGCCGAGCAGGGAGCCCGATGCGGGCCTTGATCCCAGGACGCTGAGATCATGACCTGAGCCGAAAGCAGAGGCTTTAACCCACTGAGCCACCCAGGCGCCCCAACAAGCTGTTCTTAAATACCAGCAGGGTGTTTGAGAATTCAACTCAATTCAGCTCAAGTGACAGTATCCACCCAGAGATGGCATGAGGTCCCACAGATAAAGGGCTCAGTCTCATAAAATAGCCTTCCACTTCAGATGCCAATCACAATCCCAGGTTGTTACTCATATTCTGACCAATTAGCTATAAATCAGAGGTTTTCACTACCCCCTCCTTGGGTTCAATTAATTGTCTAGAACAGTTCACAGGACTCAGAATCTTGTTTACATACTAGATTACTGACTTATTAAAAAGGCTATTAAAGGTCATGAATCAACAGAAAGATGAAAAGATACATAGAGGAAGGTCCAGAACAAAAGAGCTTCTGACCTCTTGGCGTTTAGGACTTCAACTACCTCTATTTTGACCCTGAACTTTCCAAATGATGAAATTTTCTTCCCAGCTTATCTCTTAACTCAGACAAAAGACCCTGCAGGCAAAGCATCCTCAGAAGGGAACCAAAACTACCCCCTCAAGTAATAAAGACTGCTCTGAGTCAGCAAGGCCTGCGTGACTGACCCCAACACAATGGTCAGTTTGACCTTTACGGCCCACCTGCTCGTACCCACCAACTTGTGCTCCATATAAACCTGGAAGTATTTTCAGCACTTTGGAGACAGGCTGAAACACTAATCTGCTGTCTTTCCGGTGTTGGCCTCACTAAACTAAATTCCTTTCACCTTTCACCATCACTCCTTTCTCTGCCTTTGGATTTTATCAGCAGTGAGTGACTGAACCTGGTCTGTTTGGGATCCCAGAGCCAGGTGCTCTTGCTCCTTTGCCCTCTGGCTACATAGTGGCACCTGAAAGCATTCTGGTTCACCAAACTTGCAAGTCTGTGAAACTCCTCCTTTTGGATTTTATGGACACTTCATTACAAAGGCATGATTGATTAAGTCATTGGCCATTGGAGATTGATTCAGCCTCTAGCCCTCTTCCTTCCCAGGAAATCAAGGGGTGGGATTGAAATTTTCAACCTTCTCTTCTATGGTTCTTACCCATGGCAATCAGCCCCCAGCCGCAATGGTTTTCCAAAAGTCAACTTCATTAATATAAACCCAGTTGTGAATAACAAGGCACTTTTATGGCTCTGAAGTATTTTCAGGAATTGAGGATGGGACACCAAATATTATAACAAAAGATGCTCCCATTGCTCTTATGGATCAGGAAATTCCAAGGTCTTTAAAACTGTGAGCCAAGAACTGTGGATGAAGACCAAACATATATGACAAATATACTTTGGTCATCTGAATGACCAAATAAACATATTTCTTATGGATCACAATATCACAAGTATAAATAATCTTTATATTTTAATTATACTAGCATTATAATATTTAGGATATACATATATGCTAATATGATACTTTGTTACAAATATGCGTATAGGTGTGTATATATAGATAAATATATACTATATTACATATGTAAATAGATGAAAGTAATAGCATAACACAAATTTCACACAGTAAAATGGGTAAATGAATTTAATTTGAAGTCAACTAGCAAGGATAAACACTTCATATCAGGCTCTTCCTAGGATGGAGGTAAGCGTTTGGAAAGAATTACAAGCCTAATAGTGTAGTGGGTAGAGTTACCATCCAGTCCAAAAAGAACGGGGAGGTAGTAAGTTTGGCTCAAATAAAATCTTAACCATTTTCATGGTTTTTCTGAGAACTCTGTTTACTGAAATATAGAAGCTGCATACCCAGTTATTTTTGTCAGTCAACAAATTAAGGAAACCTAGTTTTCATATTTATGAGGATTTTGTTTTATTTTGTTTCGTTTTCACCAAGCTCAATGAGTATGAAAAAGTTACACTCCCAGAGCATTTGTTAAAATACCACTCTAGAATATTTTACTTACATTAATGCAATAGTTGTTTCAGAAAGCTTCCTAAGATAGCTCATCATCATTTATGCATAGCTTTTTGGTAACAACGGGTTTTCCCTGACTGGTTAAAATAAGATTTCCCTTTTGAAGTCACGGACACTCATGGGAAAATAGTTGGCAAGAGACGCATCTTTAATGTAATGAACTAAATGTAGGATATCCTTTAAGAACAAATTATACTACTTGAAGAACTGGAGTTTAGAGTATGTCACTGAATTGGACCTTGATGGGGTATTCTACGGAAAGCATTTTCACAGACGAATTCATTCAGTGATAAGTGGTTTTTTCATGTTTAAATGATGATTATCTGTCAGTGATACTTTCAGCTTGTCTTTGCCTATAGGAAATGGAGTTTTGTTGAATGTGCTTATTTAATTTCATGCACGTATTACAATGGAACAGAGAGGACTATCTTGATAGTTCATGTGATCGTGGTTCAAAGTGAAAATCATTACATGTGAACAGACCCTGTTAAGGAGCTTCTGTTCTTCCCCCCAAAAAATTGCTTTGCACCTGGGATTCTGATCTGGAAGTAATTCTTTCTACTGACTGCAATTTTAAGTGCCCCTCCCTCTACCCCAACAGGATGAAGAGGCCCCAGGCTAGAATGCTGCAGGGCTAAGCAATTGGACATCTCTCCCACAATAAATACAGTACATCACTGGCATTTCTAAAGTCTATAAGAAGGAGAAAACCTCTGGAACTCTAGAGAAATCAGTTGGTAATGATTTTAAAGGTAACTGAACATTTTCTATTGCAAAGCATAACGTCTTTCAGCAAAGAGGCTCTTGACAGAGGAAAGTGACTGGTCTCTCTGAACTTAACAAGGAACAAAATTAGCTTGATTCACACAAATAATCAACTAAGCTTAAACAATGCAGGGAAGTAAGTCTAGACCCAATTAGATGTAAGGCAACTGTTCTCTTAGCCACTCCAAAGATTCTCACCAATTCCTTAGTGTAAAGTAAGTGTGGTTTATAGTAGAGTTTCACTGTATACCTTGTATTTGTTTCTGCTTACACTGACCACGTGATAAAAGACATATGAACTCTTCATCCATGGTATGGGTTTTATTTTTCTCACCAATTTTTTTTTTTAATTTTGTAAAGTCTCAACTTAGTGAACCCTCTTCAATATTGCTATAAATATGTGTGGACACCACTTCCCTATTATAACTTGCCTAGAATGGACAGATTTAGGTTTAGCATGTATGATTTTGCAACAATTGGGGTGTTCAAGCAATGTTACTTTTCTTTATTTTATTGAAATTTAGCTAAAACATCTTTAAATCCCTATATCTCTTGGATGGCAAAAAATTCAATCTCAGATACTTGGTTTTCATTTTGTGGAATTTCACATTCACTGAAATACAGAGCGCAGCCTCACTAGGTTTGGGCGGCACAGGTACCTTTGAGATCCTCTGTGTGGGCATTTGTGGTGCAGTGGGGAGCACAGGTGTCTGGGTGTCATCTTCCCCAGGCCCGGTGACAGCTCTTCCCTTTCAGCACCTTGCTGTCTCCACGGACCTTGGCTTCCCAGGCCTTCTGGGAACCCAGATGTCCAAAATCTCTGTCTGTGTCTCACCGGTCAAGAGAGGTCCGCCACTTCGCTTCCCTTACGCTTCTGGAAAACAAAAGCAAGAAGGCAAGCTGTACGTGGGACATTTCTTTCTCTTTTTAGCCTTTTCTTGAAGCAAAAGAACACAGAACTTGGTGTGTGTGTTGAAAGGGGTTGGAGGGCGCCTGGGTGGCTCAGTGGGTTAAAGCCTCTGCCTTCGGCTCAGGTCATGATCTCAGGGTCCTGGGATCGAGGCCCGCATTGGGCTCTCTGCTCAGCAGGGAGCCTGCTTCCTCCTCTCTCTCTGCCTGCCTGTCTGCCTACTTGTAATATATCTCTCTCTCTCTCAAATAAATAAATAAAATCTTTAAAAAAAAAAAAAAGAAAGGGGTTGGAGGTGGAGAGGATATAAAGAAAAAGAAGAGTAAGAGAACGAAACAAGTAAATATGTGCTGCTTCATAGATAATTCACATCTTTGTATAGAATGCTCTCAAAAAGGCTTCTCTCTATCTGTGTTATTAGTCATGGGATAATAGTAATCTATTCTCACAGAGCATGAAAGAACAGCACTTTCTAGAATGATCAAAGAGATTAATGGAACATTTATATTCCCATAAACAGGATTTAAAGAGGTCCTATTATATGGATGTTACAGAAAAATGGGCATTATGAACCTAAGAAACATCTCTGTGGGCTTGAAACATATGCTAGATTATCAGACTTACTTAAGACCTACTTTGACTTCTATCAGCCAAATCATTTTTTAATGAATCCAAGTCCCTATCACTACAGTACCTAGCTAGTGCCTTGTGGTTAGTCTCTCAATAAAAGCAACAACTAAGTCCTTCCACTTCTTTTTCTTAAAGACGAACAACCTCAGATAGTTCCTTGAATTTGAATACTGATTTTAGGCCAACAGCTAATGGAGAGCCAACTGTAGGCGCATCTCCAGGCTCAGTGAAGGGTGCTCATTGCATGAACAGTTCATTAATGCAGCACCTTAAGAGGAAGTATCTGTCATGTTCCTGTGGGCAACAAAAATGCCTAAGAGGGACTGTAGATTGCAGACTCTGATTAATTTTCTTAAGAAGTAATAATTACCCATTCTTAAACTGGTTTTATTTCATGTGCTCACTTGTAAGAAAGAACATGGCTCAATGACTTTTTAGTAAAAGCACGTTTAATCTACCAATCAGTGATACAGAGATGCTTCCCTGGGCTGCTTTCTACCCATTTCTGAATTGTATGTTGATTGTGTATAATGGATATTTAGTAAGGTGTACACAAAATTAGATGTTATTCTAAATAGCTCATGCTGGGTTTTAATGTCACATGGTCTTATTTTCTGTAATTATCTCTAAATAGTATGCGCTAGGGTCTTGTGACACAGTGTTTTCCAAGAACGAGCTATGTCACCACCACCGGGGAGCTCCCTAGAACTGCCCCACCCTAAACTTACTGCATCAGAATTTGCATTTATTAGGTACCAAAAGTTTGAACAGCAAGTCTTTGGACACGATTTAGATTGAATTATCTATGTAATTTTGGAAAAATATAGATGCCAAGTTTCCACAGCAGATCTAGTGAATCAGAATAGCTGGGAGTTGCCCATAAATGTGCATTTAAAAAAATGTTAATTCTGGTGTGGTTAACATACACTGTTATATCAGTTTCAGGTGTACAATATAGTGATTCAGGACTTCCATACATCACCCAGTGCCCATGATAATAGCACAAATGTGCATTTAAAAAAAAAATCTCCGCAGGTCATCTTAATGTTTCTTCTAATAGTGGGAAGAAAACACAGTAAATGGAAATATGTTTTCAGCATGAATTGTCACAATCAGGTATTTAGTTCATATATTGGAACTTTTTTCTCACTAAGTCAACAAATTCGAGGATTGATTGAAATTTATAGACTTGTATTACTTCCTTATGCTAGTAACAATTTTAATTATTAATAAAAACAAAATGGAGACTATTTCAGATAATTTTTTCCTAATGTGTAAAAAGCGTGATTTAAGTATCATAAGAATATTTGATTCTGTATAAAGTTACATTGATGGTAAATGTTTTTTTCTGAAATGTTTGCATCTCTTTGAGATGACATAAGACGACTAACATGGTTCTATAATTTTACATTTGAATCGTCTCTACTAGGCATTTATCATTTGAACTTGCCAGAATAGTGGTGGCTTCTGGGTTCTTGCTTTGTTTAGTGTGACAATAATGGAATAAAGACACTAGACATAAATCTTCGTATTTTTTCTTAAAATAAATAAACTTTTGTAATAATAGCAACCAAGTAAGAGCAGCAACAATTTCTAGATTGACGCATCTGGTTTATCATCTGGCTGAGAATCTCTTCAGATAAAAACCCAAGTCTTTCCAGATCAGAGTTTGGGCTTCTTTGTTTTGTCATTGTTTTTGTTTTGTTCTTTTTTTTTTTTTCCCCTGAAAAAGCTAGATTCAGATAAAAACCTAAGTCTTTCCAGATCAGAGTTCAGGCTTCTTTGTTTTGTTTTCGTTTTTATTTCTGTTTTTTGTTTTTCCTAAAAAGGCTAGATTCTAAGATTATAAATTGTGTTTTCTTAAGAAGAGACAGTCCAAGACCGGTTGTTGATTTCATAACTAATTTTTCATTTCTCTGGTGGATTGTTTTCTGCCCATTTTCTCTATGCAAATTATTCCTAATTCTAGTCTAGTCTAACAAAGTTAATTGTTGCCCTAGCGAATGCATATAACACCCTGAGAACTCAAGAACTAATCTTATTGAAAAGTTGTTTTTATGCGGTAAAATTGAGGATGACTTGTGATAACTCAGAGGAATGCAAAGTTTGTTTTTCCCATAGGAAAAAAGATAAAACCCTTCTAAACATTTTGTGAAAACTTTGCCAGTCAATGAATACAAAATGTGGGTTCAGAAAGTTAATAACAAAATATAAACTCTGTTCAGATATGTTGCAATGATGTGTGAAATACACTTGCTGCCTCACCATATAGCATAACTGTGGTTTTCTGTGTAATCATTGGATTGGATATCCTGAAGACATCTACTCTTTGCTTTTAGACAGCATGAAAAGAGTCAAATATCCAAATCTCAAAAATCTACAGGAAATTTTATTGCGGAACTTGCTTCATTAACTAACAGTAGCAGCTCTTCCTTAAGTGGAGGAGTTCTCCTAAATGTAATTTTAATATAGCTTTTTCCCACAGAAAGTCATTTCATCTGGTTTTGACTCTAACATAAATTCAGAACACTTAAGTTTCTGGCTTGAAAGTAACTTACATTCTCCTGTAAAAGAACTTGATTTACAAGTTGTAAGTGCTAATTTGCTAGAGCTCTCTCTCCCTCAATACATTCTGTTGAGTTCCATTGAAAATGGTAAATTCTACTCTGTTTTTTTAAAAACATGGTAATTAATTCATAGACTTTTGTACTGCGAAGTACCTCCCAAATGTTATGTATCATTGAGTTGAGAATTACAGAAAACAACACACAGTTTCGAAGTTAACAATTTGGTGGTGTTTCAAAATATAAGGGTTGGTATAATTAGTAGGAGTCGGTTAGCTATTTAACTAAATTTATCATATATTTATTGCATAGTCAACTATATGAAACTATATGAAAAGCACTGTGCCACATCTTTGATCTCTCCAAGAGAATACACTGACTACATTCAATATTCCTAAATATTCATCTGTTTTATCCTGAGTTCCACTATAGCAGAGTTCCTTGAGCTATCAAGAGGGAAATTATGGCATAAATGCAAAGTGATCTGATGATAATTCTCAATGCTTCACTAATAGAATAGCTATAACTATTGAGGTGTGCCATATCAAGGAACATTTGGAAGAATTTTAAATTTTAATTATTCTCTTATTTCTGTTTAAACCCCAAGAAGACTGATCTTTTAAGCTTTTTTGCTTCTTCCAAGCAAAAAATACTTCAAATATTTGAAGAGAAAGATTATAAAAGTAATAGAAAGTAGATGGTAATGTCTGTTTATGTTAGTTGGGTATAAACAGTTAAATAATACACCAATTGTTAACTCAAACTTTATTAAGGAAAGAAGGCTATTTATGGTCCTAATCAAAGATAGGGGTATAATGAATAATCCCAAGTCAAGAAAAAGGAAAATCAAGGAACATGAGGAATAATTTTCCCTCAAGTCTTGTCCCATGGTGGAATTATTCTTCCAAAAGCAAATGATGAAATACAAAAAATTCTGGATGTCCAAGTTTATCCACATAAGATAATGGTTTTCCTCCAAAGGAAAAGACTGTGGGAACAACACTGCCTTAACCACAAACCAAAGAATGAACTTGATGACCTAGTAGGGCTTTTCCATTTCTAATTTCTTGATCCTTGTATTCATAAATTTTCCTGTTTAATTTTTTTTCTTTCAGTGGGACTTCCAAAAACTCCTGTAAAAAAGGTCAAGTTGGAAATAGCTTACTCACTGATAATATGAGGGGGAAAAAAAGCATATTTGTTGTACTCTGTTAAGTAGAGACAAAATATTCCCTCTCTCATTCATTGAACAAATATTGTTTGAGTGCCTACTATGTGCCAGTTGGTTAAAAATACTAACAGTAATGTATACACAGCATGCTTGATTCTCTGATCCACAAATGAAAAAAAATCAGTATTATATAAAGCAGGGGAGGGTGCTATGTGAGAGGAAGACTCTTGTCCTTAATGAGAAGCAAACTAACTCCATATGTGATGCCATCAACCCCGTTTCCTCATTTTGCAATGAGAAAATGCATCTTGTAGCAGTGTTCTTTGAGGTTATAGGGGTTGGAGAAATGAGGAAGATAACCAATAGGCCCAGCTCTCACGTTCCTATAATGGTCAGTTCCATGTACCTACTCTCATGTTTCTCTGTGTTGGTTCTAGGTGCCAAGAATTCCAGGGCCTGGAATGAAGCTCATCCCCAGGTAGGGAAAAAGGACATGATTTTCCCTGGACATGCCTAGGAAGTAGGGCAGTACTCTGTAACTTCCATGGGATAGAAATTTGTCTAGATACTTGTAATGGAAAGTGAATAATGTAGAGGTCAATGCCCTCAAGGAACTTGCAGTTTAAAGGAGGGGGTAGATATAAATCTGATTACTGATGACGCAATGAAGTTCTGTATTTATATTTTGAACCAAGTTAAGTAGAGAATTTCTCAGATTTATTTGACCATGGGAAAGACATAAAAATTATAATCTATCTAATTAATATTGACAGGAGGTCATAGATAAATTAAAAGTGTGGGAAAACACTTAATTAAAATTAAAAACTTGTACTCTGTGAAAGATAAGCTCAAGAGAATAAGAAAACAAGCCAGAAACTGGGAGGAAATATTTGCAAAAGGTTTTTTTGCAAATAAATATAAAGAATTATTCTTTAAAATACACAAAGAACTAAAACTCAACAATAAGAAAATAAACAACCCAATTAAAAAATGGGCCAAAGACCTTAGCAGACACTTTAGAAAAGAAGATATACAGATGGCAAAGAAGCATATGAAAAGATGTTCTACGTCACATGGCTTCAGGGAATGCAAATTAAAACAATAATGAGATACTAATCTATACCTATTGGAATGGTCAAAATCTGGAAAACTGACATCACCAAATGCTGACAAGGATGTGGAACTACAGGAACTCTCAAATATTCCTCGTTGGTGAGAATGCAAAATGGTATAGCCACTTTGGAAGACAGTTTGTCAGTTACTTATAAAATTAAACATACCTCAACCTATATGATCCAGCAATCACGATCCTCGGTATTTACCCAAAGAAGTTGAAAACTTATATCCACACAAAAGCCCACACATGGATGTTTCTAGCATTTTTATTCATAACTGCCAATCTTGAAAGCAACCAAGATGTCCTTCAGTAGTGGAGTGCATAACCTGGGGTATATCCAGGCAATGGAATATTATTGAACACTTAAAAGAAATGAGCAATCAAACCATGAAAAGACATGGAGAAAACTTAAATGTATATTACTAAGGGATGGAAGACAATCTGAAAAGGCCACATACCACATGATTCCAACTATATGACATTCTGGAAAGGGTGAAACTCTGGAGACAGTAAGAAACATGAGTGGTTGCCAAGGGTTGGGTGATGGGGAGGGATGAGTAGGTGGAACATAGAGGACTTTTAGGTCAGTGAAAATGCTCTGTATGATAATGATGGATATAGAGTCATCATACATTTGTTCAAATCTATAGGATATACAAAAACAAGAGTGAACCATCTGTCAGCTATGGACTTTGGGTGGTTATGGTGTATCAGTGCAGTTTCATCAATTCTAACTAATGTACCACTCTTTTGTCACTATTTGGAGGCTGATATTAGAGGTTTGGAGGGTCTGTTGTGCAGAGGCAGGGGATATATGAGAAATCTCCATCTCCCCTTCTGCTCTTTTGTGAACCTTACACTACTTTAAAAGCAAATCTTATTTTAAAAAAAGTGTGGGAAAGGTAAACAGCAGAACAACAAATTATAAACAAATTTTTTTTTGCTGTAAGAAGTGGCAAAAATTTGTTTATATGTTTAAAACACATGGGGTATGAAAATATTGTCAAATTATGACAAGATACAAAACATTGACCAGTCAGCCTCAAATGGAAAACACACACACACAAACAAACACACACACACACACATCCTGCTTGTTAATTGTTGCCAATGAGGATGCACAGATTAAAATGTCCATACATCAACCGATTTCATGAAACTTAAGCCTTAAAGGGACTGATTTCACAATTAGGGAGACTACATATATGTGACTACTTTTGAAATTATTTCTTTCCTTCAAACATATTTTGGAAGAAAACCTACTACAAACATTGGTTTAGTATTTGAACTAGTGCATGAATATGAGTGTGGGAAACAGCACAAGCTAGAAGCAAAGAAACCTGGAGGGAAAGGCAGGGATTTATCTCGAAGCAGGCATGTAGGGGACAATTTGTGAAAGGAACTTAATGACCGCTATGCTTTTGATTCCCTGCGTTATGTCTGGTAAAATGAAAAGTTCATCACATTTTAGCTCTACATTTTTCTACTTTTCTTAGAACTCGCCATATTTCATTCCCATCGAGCCATCTGTACATTCACCATATAGTTTCAAGTAAAAAAATATCTTCATTTAGGCCCTTGTTGTGTTCTAGACCACGTGCTAAACAGTTTACAGGCAAGGTTCTGTTAATTTGCATGGACGTTTTGCAAAAGCCGTATTATTAAACTAATATTAGATTGAAAGCTGAATCTGCATGTGAATCCTACCTATCTGACTCAGCGTTCATTTTACCTTAATAATTGGTCTTTGCAATGGCATTTCCCCCAAGTAGTCTGTTCTTCAGAAGATAAAGTCCAAGAAAAAAGCATTCTATGTTCAAATCAGTATGAGGACCGTAGTGCACTGTATCTCCCTCTGGAAGACTCACAGTGTGCTTAGGATATCAAAGTCCCTGTGAAGTTCTGAAATAAATCCATTTCATGTTGTTTATCTGAGTACTACACAAACTTTAGTTGACTGTCAAAGAAGTGTGTGTGTGTGTGTGTGTGTGTGTGTGTGACATTTAACATTCCAGGACATACTTTGAGAAACTTAATCTGACAGTATATGGAGAGACCCTTATTAATCTGAACTCAACTCCAGAATTTAGAAATATAAAGCTTCTTACAAGAGCTCAGGTCTATGTTTGTCACAATGAGGGTCATGACTCACTGGATCATGAAAGCAATGAAGTGGATCCTGACCAGTACTGGAGGGGGAGAACCCAGGAAACAATTAAGATAGAAAATATCAGAGTTGTTGCGTGTAGCATGTACTGAATCATGAAATTTTTACTGGGTCACAATGTAAAGTACATTTCTCTCTGTAGTCATGGCCCCAAATGTCTGAAGCCACTGTTTTCATGAAAGTCGTATGAATTGCTTGTTGTGCCAAGGGCTACTGTGATGACAAATGTCAGGACTTCATAAAATTTAACACAAAAAGGACTACTATAATGCCATGGCTAAATACAGTATTTGTTATTACTTAAAATCAGAGGATTTTTAGAGTTGAAATATCTCATTGGGAAAAGCAAAATAGTTTGGTGACTTGTCAAGGTCAAACAGACCAAGCTGGGCCTAGAACCCAAGTTTTCTGACTTGTACTCTAGTATTCTTTTACTTGTCAGTGTAAATTGACATACTTTTTACTTATAGAACATGAGGATTCTTTCTTTCTTTCTTTCTTTCTTTCTTTCTTTCTTTCTTTCTTTTTTAAGATTTTATTTGTCAGGAAGAAAGAGAGAAAGGCAGAGGGAGATGCTGGCTAAACTTGGCAAGGGGCAGTGCAGCCGGAATTCTTGGGAGGACCCTGAGATCATGACCTGAGCCACCCAAGCATCCCGAGGATTTTTTTTTTTTTAATGAATAAGGAAACTTGGTATAAAATTCAGCAAATCACTCCTGGATAGAAAGTCAATAACAGGTTACAAACATGCTGAAGGGAAAAAGTAACTTAGCAGATTTCAGTGCTGGGGTCTAATTATAATTCCACCCCCAAACTAATTAACCTAATACCCCATTGGGGATATGTAGGTTATCTGGCCATTTAGTTATCTGGTTTCTCATTTGTACATATAAGCATCCCATACACACGATTTTGAGAAGTCTTAGCAGATAACACACCGGAGAACACAGAATCTTGCTAGGTGTAAGTTAAAGATGCAACACTTAAATAATGAATCAAAGTATAAGAAACCTCCAGACTCCGCACCATTTTTAAAAAAGAAAAGGAACTATGACTTACTGAAGAATCCCTTAGCAAAATAAATTTAGCTTGTACACATTTTATTTTAGGTAGGCCTTTTCAAGACTCCAGTTGAAGTTCTGAGGATGATACCTAAAGTCGTGCCTAATTATCCTCCTCTCATGGTCTGTTCTGGGAGGGAGGACCCGAAACTGGTCAGAAGAGAGTGGAAATACTTTCTTTTCCAGCCCCCTGTTCCCAGGAAAGTGCCCACAGGGGTCTGTCTACCTCAGGAAGTGAGCCTGGGCTTGGATTCCAGCAAAATGTCTTCACATCGTCGGGGTTCTGGGAGCCCAGGTTGGTGTCATCTCCTCCCAGGGAAGCTTCAGCCACAGTGGGCAGAAATCATTTGATAACTTAATCTTGGAGGGAAGAAGAGGCGCCGAGGCCTGTGTACTCTAGTGATAAACGGAAGCATCCGGGTGAGTCAAGGAAGAGACGTGATATCTTCCAAAAGTAACATAAACGAGGAAAGCATAAACAAGAACTGAATGCGGGGGAACCACCCCCACAAAACGTGGTAGGCGTCTGGATGGCATTTAATCGCGTCTTTAAGCCCTGGAGGTTCTTGGGGTTCTCTCCGGGGAGGCTGGGAGGACCCTGTAGGTTGCAGGAGGTCGATTTCCTAAAGCCCAGGAGCGGCCCTTGGACCCGCCCCCTTCCTATAATTAACTCAACGCCGGTCCCGCCAGTAAGGACCTGTGGCTTCCCTGGACCGCCCCCCTCCCCTAAGCCCGTCTGGCGGGGGCAGGAGAGGATTCGGGGCGGGAGCCCCCCGCCCCATGAGTCCCCACCTAATCGGTCTCCAACCCCG
>LNAC01000013.1:7432968-7467217 GCA_002007465.1 Ailurus styani | reverse complement strand
CGCTCCTCCCGCCTCCTCCGCCAGCCTCCTCCTCCTCCCCTTCGGCTCCTCCCGCCCCCACCTCTGTGTGAGCGGCGGAGTCGCCCTCTCCCTGCCTCTTTCTCCCGCTCCCGCTCGCTGCTCTCTCTCGCTAATACTTCCCCCTGCTGTGCTCCGGGGCACCCAAGCATTCTCCGCGCTAACCTTAGGAACCAATGGTGCTCGAAAAGCCCAGGAAAAGCCGCTTTGGGCAGAGATAGTTGGAAGCCCCTCGTCCCTTCCCCCTCTCCCGGCGCAGCCCGTGCCCGGCTCGCAGCACCTTCTCGCTCCTGCACACTCTGTTTGGGAGGACGGGGTGAGAAGGTGAAGTGGAAAGAACTGCAGAGCAGAGGGGGCCAGTCTCAGGGCTCAAATTTCATTTTCATTGAAGCAAATCACAGAAGATCAGTTTTTTTTTATTCTGCATTTTTTCTTTTCTTTCTTTCTTCTTCTTTTTTTTTAAGAAACTTATTTTGGGGGGGTTTGCTCTGGGCATTTGCCTTGCCCAGTGGTTGAAAAGTGAACTCGACTCGTGATGGTTCTCCTGTCACTTTGGTTGATAGCAGCCGCTCTGGTAGAGGTTAGGACTTCAGCTGATGGACAAGTAAGTGGAAAATAATAACAATAAAAAACTCAAACCCAACCTTTTCCCGAAAAAGTTCCTCCCCTCTTTCCCCTCCTCTCTCTCCTCCTCCCCCCCCCCCCCCCCCCCCCCCACCCTTCCCTGTTATCTTGTGCCTTCAGGAACGGTGTTTGAGGGCTGGGCGCAGCGTGCGGGGGGTTCTGGGGTGGGGGGTTGAATTGCAGGGGTCGGTTGGGACTCCCACTCCGGGAGCCCAGGCTTGTCACACCTATAGCGCTCCCCCCTCCCCCTTTGCGGCACTCGTAACAATTCCTGGTGACAAACTGCAGCCAATTCGCATCCTCGCCGGGCCATCTGGGTTTCCCCTTTCCGGAGGGCGGTCTGGGCGCTTGAATGAAGTTCTGAACGCTGGGTCCGGGATCCCAGTGCTCTGGCTGCTGCCGCCGGAGTCGGGTTCGCGGGGCTTTCTCTCCTCACTGACTCACAGCTTTTTCGGGCAGCCGGAGGCGGGGGTTTCAGGAAGTCCTTGGGCCGGACAGGGAGCGATCCAGTAGACACGTGTCCCGGGAGGACCGCGGCCGGGCTGGGGTTTGACAGTTGGGGAGGGGGGCTGGGGACGTTTCCTGCCCTGCATTTTCCTGGGCAGAGGCTGGAGGCGCCGGCCGCGGTACTCCCCTCCCCCTCCGCACAACTCCTCCTCTTTTAAAGCTAAGTTGAGTGCAGCCCCGTTGCTTTTCGGCCCAGCCCCCACCCTTTGGAGCCTCAAGGTGAAGCCCGATGCTCTCTGAAGGATCCTTGAGAAGGCTCGGCGAGGCGAGCCGAGCTGTTTGTTGTGAATCACATCAGCTCAGGGCCGGTGGGACGTAGGGCACAGAATTTCCCTGTGAGTTTTTGTAGCTTCCCTGGTCTGCCCGGTCTGGCCACATAGGTTAGAAAGTAGAAGATTGTCTAGTTGATTCTTGACCTCAAATCTGATATATCAGCCCCCCTTTTAGGTTTCTTTTCACCCATATGAACACAGAGGCTTTCTTTGCTAATCCTCATTCAGTATCTGAGTTTTAAGAAAAGAATATTGAATGTCAGTATTTATTTTTGCTGGCTTTATTAATATTAAAATTAAAACGGGCAAACAACTCTCCGTTCCAAACTGTTATTGAATTGGCTCATTCTTTTGCCGCAAGAACCTACAAACCAAGGCTCAGCTTTTAGGCACCAGTCCCCATCTCCGGCATCTCCTGACTAGCTCCTGAAAAGCATTAATGGTAGAAATGAAACGTACAAGGTGATAAGATGAAACCCAGTAACTCTTTCTTTTTACTTTCCCCCCTCCTTTACAGGCTGGTAATGAAGAAATGGTGCAAATAGGTAAGCCTTGTTCTCAGATGTCTTTCTTATCTTGGTAGAAAGTAGAGAATGAAATAAGCTAATTAAAATATTGTTTCTGAAATTCCTTCTGTTGGTGGGTAAAAAAATAATTTGTACTTCAGGAACATTGCTGTTCTCTTCCTTTTTCTGGAGGGGAGTCCCACTTTGCTCACACAGAGTTAAAAGGATGTAAAAATTCTGCCCTTGGACTTGTAATGCATAAGTTTTTTTTACTGTCCCTGGACAAGCCACTGGTAGGTACTTGGAGGATGATGTAGAGTTTGGAAGAACACATGGAGATAAGTCAAATCAAATCAACTCGTGGAGCATTAGGGGGAGCACATCTGATTGGAACAGAAGGCAAAGTGTAAGAATGCTACAAAGGAGGGAAAAATGAAAGAGGATGAAAACTTTTCTCTTAAAAGTTTTCCAGCTTTGTATAAGCCCTCCAATGACTTCTCTTATTCCATCTGCTTTATAATAATTACCTACTAATGTGCAAAATATTGTTAGGCGCATGTTGTTAGATATGTTAGGTGCATATTGTTAATGTGCAAATAATGTCTAAAACTTCAGTATTACCTGATGATGTGGGAATTAGTCCCATTTTATGGGTGAGAAGACTGAGGCTCAGAGAGTATAAGTGACTTGGGACAGGTCACTCCAAAGTCCACATGATCTTTTCTTTTGAATCTATTTATAATAATATTTCTTCTGAATTCAGAGACTGAAAATCATCTGGCCAGAAGCCAGGCTCCATGCAAAGCCTTTTTATACACATTTAACTTGGATTACTTTAAAAAATAAATTTTCGTTTTGGCAGAGTATTAGTCTCTTTAAATTCTGTATTTGTCAGGTGATATTGTAAAGTCATCTTTGAAATGAAAACTTTTGATTACCACAAACATAGTTACCCGTCCTTGCCTGTGTGCTATGCATCGGGCACTGTGCTAATTGCTTTGGGTGCATTGTGTCATCTACCTCTCACAAGCACACATGAGGGGGAGACACCAATGTGCCTGTTTCAGGTTTGGAGAAAATGAGGCTTGAGAGGTTCTACAGCTCCCAGCTTGAGTGCATAGTGGAGAGCTGGGAGGGTTCCATACTTGTAAACTAAGGGAGCTACCCCAGGATCCAGACCCAGAGGTGTCTAGATGTAGCCGTCTCTCAGCATATTCAGAATGCTCCATTCCTGTGCAGTGTTTGGCATTGTTGGAACTCTTCTCCAAGCTTAGACCTCCATAGTAAGAGTAGGACAAAGGGGAGGACAGTGACTGAGAACTGCATTAAATATACAGTGGCTGTGAAGAGACATTTGTTATTTGTAGCTGATAACATTCAGCCATGAATGTATATCTTTTTAAAGAAGGATTTAAAAAATCCTCAAGTAGAAAAGAAAACTGTCTTCCTTTTTTATTGCTTTAACATTTGATTAAACACCCCACCTTTTCATCTGTAAGTTAAAAAGCTGTGTTAAGATGGCCCACCCTAGGGTTGCCTGGGTGGCTTTGTTGGTTAAGCATCCAATTCTTTTTTTTTTTTTTTTAAAGATTTTATTTATTTATTTGACACAGAGAGAGAGAGATCAGATCACAAGTAGCCAGAGAGGCAGGCAGGGAGAGAGGAGGAAGCAGGCTCCCTGCCTCGATCCCAGGACCCTGAGATCATGATCTGAGCCGAAGGCAGAGGCTTTAACCCACTGAGCCACCCAGGCGCCCATTAAGCATCCAATTCTTGATCTCAGCTCAGGTCTCCATCTCTGGGTTGTGAGTTCGAACCCTGCAAAAAAAAAAAAAGAAAATACCCATTCTATCAAAGATTACCCATTCTATAAACAAGATTACCCATTCTATCAAAGGAATAAAATATATGCTTTGATTAAATTTTCTGACAGAATCAGCATGCTCTCCTGTAAGAGGCCCTGAGTTAGACTTTGGTCCAGTGCTTTTGTTAATATAAATTACTTTCATCGCAGGTTTCTACAGAGAAGGAAGTGGTACAGGTGTGCTTAAATTTGGAAGAGGAAGATGAGTAGCAGTGTGGAATAGGGGAAGGCAGGGGACTCTTAGATTTTGCTGCTGGAGATTTTCTTGCTCCCAAATTCCTCTGCTTTATAGGGTTTCTCTCTTTTATTACTCTCATTTTTATTTACCATTTTCAGGTTGAGTGAAGAAGAAATAAAGAAAAAAAGGTTTGACTCATGAGTCTTGTGATAGTAAAAGTGTAGCTATCATTTGGCTTTGGGAATATAATCATTTATGTAGCTCTTAAAGGGAACTTAAAAATACATTTTAAGAAATCTGTGTATAGGGCGCCTGGGTGGCTCAGTGGGTTAATGCCTCTGCTTTCGGCTCAGGTCATGATCTCAGGGTCCTGGGATCGAGGCCCACATCGGGCTCTCTGCTCAGCGGGGAGCCTGCTTCCTCCTCTCTCCTCTCTCTCTGCCTGCCNGATCTCTCTCCCTCTGTGAAATAAATAAATAAAATCTTAAAAAAAAAAAAAAAGAAATCTGTGTATAGGAATGAGATTTCTTTCCCTTGTGCCCTCGTGCAAAGGGGTTGTTAACCTGAAAGTTTGGTAAAATGCCCTCCTCTATATATAGTTAAGTAATTTTTTCCCAAGAATTGATTGAAAAGTGGTTTTATATAACTGCTTGGAGGTGCTATTTGATCAATGGTATAATTAGGAAAGATTTATAAGGCTTATAGAATTAATTATTTTTATTGGTCTCCAAATTGGCTAGAGAAAAGTCCATGGTTCTGAATGATTTCTGCAAAATTTAATGTCTCAGGAAGAGATAACTATAGACTAGTGGACAAACCACAAATTATTAGGAAGCTGGATTCAATAGTTTCTATTGAGGTGTACTATACATACAGGAGAGTGCACATGAGTGTACACTTTGCTGATCCTTCAGGAGGGGAATGCTCCTATGTGACTAGCATCTGGATCAGTAAGTACGACATTACGAGCACCTGTACCACCTTCTTAGCACTGTCTCCACATGATGGGTAGCCACTCTTTTGACTTCTGACAGGATAGGTTAATTTTGCCAGTTTTGAAGTGTTTTTAATAAATAAGGTCATGCAATATGTGCTTCAGAAAGCAATAAAAAATATCTAATATGCTTCAGCCTCTAGAATAGGAAGGCTTTTACTTAGGTAGAGAGAAGGTGGTTGTGATGAGGATAGGTTAGAATGTATATAGAAATATCACCTATGTACTATGCTGATGGGCCTTTGCTTCTTTCCTTCTCTCTCCACCCAGTGGAAAGATGGCTTCTTGGTATGTGGGGAAGTATGATTCGTCCTAGAGAAAATGGGCACATAGGCTTTGAACTCTGACCTACTTCTCTGCCCCTTGGTCAGCCAAAGAGGAACTACTTACCTACCTACCTGTCTACACTCACGCATACATACACTCACACATGTACACAGACATACACATATATACATATAGATACATGTGTGAGGACATATGCATTGTGNAGGCTTTTACTTAGGTAGAGAGAAGGTGGTTGTGATGAGGATAGGTTAGAATGTATATAGAAATATCACCTATGTACTATGCTGATGGGCCTTTGCTTCTTTCCTTCTCTCTCCACCCAGTGGAAAGATGGCTTCTTGGTATGTGGGGAAGTATGATTCGTCCTAGAGAAAATGGGCACATAGGCTTTGAACTCTGACCTACTTCTCTGCCCCTTGGTCAGCCAAAGAGGAACTACTTACCTACCTACCTGTCTACACTCACGCATACATACACTCACACATGTACACAGACATACACATATATACATATAGATACATGTGTGACGACATATGCATTGTGTGTATATATATATGTAAGTGTGTTTCCTGAGGTCAGTAACATACTTCTGTGGCATATCAGGGAGCACTTGCATTCTGACTCAGAGTATGGCCTTGGTAGGATGCCTAGGGTAATTGTGGGCAGCTGGCTGGCTGGTCTGATTGGGTAAGGAGTCTTGTTCTGTGACACATGTGGCTTAGGAAATAATCATGGCTCTGTAGAAACTGGAGATGTGTGGACTGTGCAAACGAATTCTCTGAGTCCTTTGTTTCCTAAGCTACCACTCTGATACTGCCTGAGTATCATTAGAGGAAAATTCACCGTGAGGCTTTGGTGTTGGGCTGAGTTCCCTCGTATTATTTGGTATTTATTTGGTTTTCAAGGTTTAGTGTGAGTCACTTCACCTAGGCCTTGGTTTATAGTAGACATTTCTACTGGTGTAGACCTCATGAGAACAAACACTTTGTCTTGATGATTGCTGTAGCCCCGTATATAAAATTGGGCTTGGTACCTCGCGGGTCCTCAAATATTTGTTATTCAGTGCATAGATCAAGTAAGCAGGGTATTATATTGGGATTCACCTGTGTTCTGTCTTTTCTTTTTTTTTTTTTTTTTTTAAGATTTTATTTATTTATTTGACACAGAGAGAGAGAGATCACAAGTAGGCAGAGAGGCAGGCAGAGAGACAAGGAGAGGAGGAAGCAGGCTCCCCGCTGAGCAGAGAGCCCGATGCGGGCCTCGATCCCAGGACGCTGAGATCATGACCTGAGCCGAAAGCAGAGGCTTTAACCCACTGAGCCACCCAGGCGCCCTGTTCTGTCTTTTCTTAAACGCTTTTGTTCTGTGCCCCTCTCCAGGTTTAATTGGTCCCTAAGAACATGAGGATGGCGATAGTGGCTCTGTAATTAATTATTCAGTGTTATCGAGGCTCCTTGTGATTCTCTTTCCATTCCTCAAAGCTCAGGGAGCTAGGTTTATTGGTTTCTTACACTGTTCTGTTTCTGTTCAATAGGATTTGGTAAATTGGACAGAATTACGTGCAGGTTTGGAATGCCCACTAATTTTGCACTCATGTCTGCTTGAGATAATTTGCTCTGTTTCAGGCATCAGGGGAAATAAGATAACCTAAGATTAAAATCTCCCTACCCAATTTGCCAGCAGCAATATAAAAAATGTGATTTAAAGGGGTTTAAAGGGATCCTTCATAAAATTTAGAATTTTAGCTACCTATATAACTATTGTTCTGTCTTGTACCTAAAGATCATGCATTTGACTTTACCAGTTTAGCTTCCATCCCTCCATTGAGCACCATAATGGCTAATATTAAACGCTTTAAGCTTTGTAGATGAAGATGTTATTTAGTGTAGCATGTTAATCTATTACTAGCAAATTATTACTGCTATTTAGCTGAAATATTTCTTCCCCATACTTTCATTGTTTTTTCTTGCCATTGTACCAAATAATCATAATATTGCTCAGAAATGTTAAGAAATCCCCGTGGTCACTTCTGCTTCCAGGATGATTATCTCTAAACATTCTTTGCTTGTGGGTAGCCAAGCCAGATTACCTTGGAAAGCCATTAGGGACAATTCCAAATTGCTTGGTAAAATCATGAATGGTTTCAATATGAAGGATTTGGTTATGCTACTTGGACTGGATATATTGAAAGTGATGACTTAGATGGAACTCTAATGCCAGAAGTTTGGGAACCTTTTCTTTGTGTTGCTCCAATAGAGATCAGCTTTTACTCCTGAACTATGCTATGTGTATTATGAGAAATTGTTGAATTATTCTTTTTAATTAGTTTTTCTTCTGAATACAGATGTTTTACATGTACCTATTATAATTGTCTTCCTTAGTTTTTCTGTATTCCACAGGTTTTTGACAATCATCTTAAGTACTAAACTGTTACAATTTAGCATATTCTTACTCCGTCATCTTTTAGTACACAGATTGTGTGGATTATTTTTGTATGCCTGTTTTTGTTTTGTTTGCTATTTTGGTATAGTTTTCCATAGCATTACACAATCCTTATAAACATGATTTCAATCTCATTACCCTGATAAACTTTAATTCATGTACTTATTTCCCTACTGACACCTATTTTCTCATGATAATGAATGTTGCCTCACAGTGTTGTATATAGATAGCTGTCTTCTTTTCAAATGACTACTTTGGGAGGAAGCCCTAGAAGCTGATTGCTGACTAAAACCAAATTAACATGATATATTTTGACAGATGGCTTTTAAAGAAGTTTGTATGATCTGAACGTTTACTAGTGGTATAGGGAAGTGTTGATTTTTAAAAATTTCAGTCTTAAATTAGCTTTGGCTCTGCTGTCCCTAAATCTGAATATAATTTTTAAATATTTGATTATGCAGTCTTTGGAATATGTAATGAATTAATCATTTTTCTAGTTATCAAATGCCCAAAGTATGATCAATTATAAAAACGTCTTGTAAATTTTCGTGGTCCTAGGAGAAGATTCATCCAGCTCATAGAGTTTGAGAGTTGTATTATTCTTTCGAATGGACCGTAAAGCGTGGGAAGAGTTTCCTAGTTTAGGAATCTCTGTTCCCACAAGTAATTTATCCATCCTAATTTTCCAAATATGTTTACATGATTTTGCTGACTAACTGTAAATCTGTAGGAGAGATTTTGTGGTCATGTCAGTCTCTTGTTTATAAAAATGATTGCCACAAATGCAGCATGATGAATCTTCATGGAATTTAGAATAAATCGTGACCAGCATGAAACAGTCTATCTTGTTTTTGAAGTGACTGATAAAACAAAAATAACATTTAGAAAATTTGTAGGAAGTAAGATAGGATTAAGTATATGAATCTTCAAATACTGGGATCTTAGGTGTTAAATCACATTTCCTATAATCTTTCTTCGTATTTAGTATTTGTATTTTTATATGTGTTTATGCACATAAATTAAAAAATGATTGAAATCATTCTTCATATGAGCTTGAGTTCTTTTATATGTAAAAATTTCTCTCTTTTACATTTCTTAATCTAAAACATAAGCAGCCTATCCAGTAGATAACCTGTTAATATTCTTTGCCTTTCTTCCATTAAATGGTCTGGGGCACAGACTGTTGTTCACTGTGTAGTTTACTACTTTCTAGCTGACTTTCACCTCTCAAAGCATCTCTTTCTTCTGTGTAAACATAGGCATACTACTACTACTGCTTAGTTCATAGAATTGTAAAGGATTCATAAGTGCTGGCACATGGGAAGCAAGCTAGGATAATAGCTATTATTAGTAGTATATCTTAGTCTTGTGCTTTTTAAAAAACACTTTTACTCAATTAGAGCCATCCCATTCTAATCCGTACATTTTTGATAGGTCTGCCTACCACCACGAATTTCCAGGAACCTTAATTTACTGTGTCAAGGACTTGTAAATTCTCCAGCCAGTCAGCTTGCCATGTGACAGCCCTTTGAGAGTTCTATTTTCATGTATCATCTTAACGTTGATATCTCAATATAGTATTGCTTAATTCATTGGAATATGGCAGTGCGGGGGGTTGGGTAAGGAAAGAATGGTGCAAAACAATTACTCCATCCAGACTCCATGCCAACTTTATTTCTTGTATACTGGACAGAATTCTTTCTTCTTTTCATCTTGTTTATGGAAAGTCCTTTCCAGTTCACTGAGAGAAAGTTCCTGTATTAACCATGATTCCTTTGGATGCAAATAACAGGAACCCAGTTGACACTGGTTAAGGAAAACAACATTGATCAGGTAATCAGAGTCAGGTGTAGCTGAACCAGGGGCTCAAACAATGTCAGAAATCCCTCCCTCTCTTCACGCAACTCTTGTTTCTTTCTCATTTTTCTGTGTTAGTTCTATTTCTTTATCAGGATATGATTGGTGGCCCCTCAGGTTGTGGCAAATACTGTCATCAGCATCTCTAGGTTTTTATTCTACCTTTCACCCCACTAGACAGAACACTTGTTTTTTGATAGCACCCCCGCCTCTGGGGGGGGGGAGTTGATTGGCTACTTGGCTTGAGTCATAAGCTTATCCTAGAATCATTTGCTGCAGTCAGGGGACGCCGTGCTCTGACTGGCCTGGATTGAGACATTTCACTCTTGATTTACAGGGACTGAGATAAGGCAGGATGGTTGTTAACCTGAGGGAATACTGGGATGCAGTTAAAGAAAAAGGAGGATGGATGGTGGGAGCACACGTGTAACAATGCCATGGCCTGAGGGCTTCCCAGCACACTGCTTGGGAACTGGCAGCTGTGTGGTAGGTAGAATAATGGCCCTTCCCAAAGGTGTCTACATCTGAATCCCTGGAACTCATGACTATGTTATGATCTATGGACAAGAGGAGTTAAGTTTGCAGATGGAATTAAGGTTGCTAATAAGTTGGTCTTTAAATAGGGAGATTAGCCTGGGTTTTCCAAGGTCTGTCCTCATAAATAGAAGAGGGAGACAAAAAGACAAAACTCCAGAGATGGCAGCATAAGAAAAGACTTGGTCTGATGTTTCTGGTTTTGAAGACAAAGGCAGGGACCCAGGAGCTAGGGAACGTATGTGGCCTCCGGAAGTTCAAAAAAGTCAAGGAAACAGATTATTCCCAGAGCTTCTTGAAGAAATGCAGCCCTGTTGACACCTTGATTTTAGATCCCTGTGACCTAGTTCAGCCTTTGGATCTCCAGAACTGTAGGATAATAAACGTATATTGTTTTAAGTCGCCAAGTTTGTGGCAATTTGTTATAGCAGCAATAGGAAGCTAATACAGCGGCCTAGTGGACTGTCCCAGTTTCTCATACTTTTGTTATACTGTGAGCCAGACTATTTTAGATTTGGAAAATATAATCACCACAAGTAAGTTTCTGTGGAAATCTTTAAAAATGCTGTTCACATTTCTTATCTGTCATATTTTCCTCAGCCTTTGGCCCTGGGGGACAAATGCTTATTTTCCTGGCTTTAAATTCTAGACTCAATATTAGTCTTTAAAAGTATTATCCATCAAATATTTGTGAGGTGTATGAGAAATATTAATTTATAGAATGTCTAATATAGCTCTTGAGACTATAAAACTTCCAGGAATGATAAATATAACCATTAGATGTGCTTCTTTAAAAACTAAGATTGAATGTGAACATTTTCCGCATTGGGGCCTCATGTAAAAAAAAATATATCTTCTCTACTTGTTATTCTGTTATTGATTATTTGATCATTTTAAGATGTAGCAAACAAAGAAAATACTTGGACATTTTTCTTCTTTTTTTTTTTCCTTGAAAGATCTTCTCTTACCTGATTTGATGTTCTGGAACACTAAAAAAATGTGCTGTTCTTTCCTAAGTGACTCTCTTGAATGTAAACATTGTGCAATAGCAACAAATATTTATGAAAAAGCCAGATTTAAAAAAATGAGAAGAATTTTTAAGTTCACAGCTATTTGTTCTTTCTTAATGAGTAAAAAAAAAAAGAAAAAGAAAAAAGAAAACAAGAAAAGCTCTCTCTTTTTTCTCCAAGAGCTTGATGAAAAATCTTTGACTGTGAAAGTAGGTTTGTAATTAAAATAAAAGACTTCAAAGAGGTTCTCTGCCTGGTGGTGATAAGACTCTAGAGGAGATGAAGTGAGGAAAAAAGAATTTGGCTCTGTTCAGAAGTTCAGCACGTGTTACAACTAACTTTTAATTGCCTTTCAGTGAAGATGCGTCCCCTTTCCCTTTGTGTTTACAGCCTTGGGAAGCCCTTCAGTGCGTGGTGTCCTCTTTAACGTCCACTCGTCACCCTGTTCACATTTTTCCTGGAGCAGCTGGCTCCTGTCATTTCTGATGAAAGTCATTCTCCTACCCTCAGCAAAGCATTTGGAAATGTTGTTGTTGGAGCTGCTTCTTTAGCAGATCTTGAAAATACTTATTCGCTTTCCTTCTTGTGGCCAGATTGTTGCATACTGAGAATTTGTACCTGAAAAAGGGAAATTGCCTGTGTAAACTGTCTCTTTATAGTCATCACCCAATTCTGGGGAGAGAATCTCCGTGTCTGGGTGGAGTAACAGAGAATAGGTTGTTACAGCCAGCCTGGCCTTTGAGGCCCTCGGTTGACATGGAGCGGAAGATCCCTTCTGACCATATCAGAAATACCAGACGGGGCAGGAGTGGAAATGCGAGAGGACTGAGAGTGCTGGGAAGGAATCTGAAGCCCACTTCTCCCTTCCATAGTTCTAGCTGGATGGGGATGGTCATGGTGATAATAACCTCAGCTAATTTTTCTTTTATTACATTGTTACGGGCTGTACTAAGTCTTTTATGTGCCTTACTTGTTTGAGCTCATTATTATCCTCATTTTGCAGACGACCTCTCTGAACCTTAATTTTAATAATTTGCTTGCAGAGGCCAAAATGCGCATCAGCTTGAAATCAGAATTTAAATGCAGTACTTTCTGACTCCAGACCTTTGGTAATGGACTGTCGTACCCCACCTTCTCCCTTCCTTGCTTGGGAACTCAAACCATATTGCATCAATCACAAGTATTCCAATATTTTGTGTGCCAGGAGTAGCTTTGGGCTTCATTAGATCAGCTAAAGATTGCTGTGATATGTGTGAGCATTGTACTGTAGTCACTTGAAGTCTTAGTGATTCTGTTCTCTTACTGTTCTATAGTGTGGTCTTTGTAACACGCCGGGGACGTCTGGTAACCTCTAGATGTTTGGGTATCCTTGCACGACATATTAGACGGGTACCGAGCTGCCCGTCCTCAGTTGTGAGCTTCTGAGACTGAATGCGTGAAGGAATTAAGATGATGCCAGAGCTTGGGCCACGGTGGCATACTGTGAAAACATTCCCTCTCCAGAATCCCTACTTCCAAAAATCGCCATTCATTTTTTTTTCCCCCCAAAGACTGCTATATGCTGGGAACATTTAAACATAGTTAAGATACCACACATCCATCTCAAAGAGTTTAAAATCTCTGAAAGAATAAGATGTAAGCATATAACTTTTCTCCCGTAGAGATTTTTAGAACTTTTATACAGATAATGCATGACAGTGAGATCTAAGAAACTTAGACCAGCAGGTGTGTACTCTGGACGAGATAGCAGGAAAGTTTTCTTGGGAGAGATGGGGCTTAAGCTAGGCCCTGTAGGCCAGGTTGGATTTGTACAGATGGAGAGAAAGCAGCAGTCCTTGCCCTTGGGGGTGAACAATAGAGTAGGACTTTGAGGACTGGCATGATGAAGTGAGGTCTAGGGAGCCCATTAGAATGTTTTAATAGGCCAAAATGGGAAGTGATGTTGCAAAGAAGTTAGTTGACAGAGCGCAGAGGGCCTTAAATGACAGTTCAGTTTTGATTTGGGTTCAGTTACCCAGTCTGTGAGTTTTAGTTTCTTATTTGTGAAGTGAGAGGATTTGATTAGTAGAGGCCTTTAAGGTAATTTCCATGTCTAACATGGAAAAAAAGCTATCAGCTTTCTGAGTCTATTTTATCCTGAAGTAATGATGAGCCACTGAAACTATTCAGAGGGAACAACCTAGTAATATTAATACCTAACATTTATCGGACACTTCCTATGTGCCAACTAGTGTCCTAAACACTTTGGATTAGGCCAGTTAATTTTTAAAGTCTATCAGTTAAATACTATTACCTTCATTTCACATGTGACCAAAATCACAAAGGTAGTAAGTGGCAGAATGAAGGCTTTTTACATGTGGGACTTTAAAACAGTTTTCCTGGTAGTAATTCAGATCATATTTTTGGTACAATTTATACAATATTTGGTAGTGAGAAATTATGTTGGGGAGTTCGGACTTGGCATTTCGAGGCTCAGTATGTGGTGATGAGGACTTGAAGCAATTGGAAGACATGGGATTAGTTTGATAGAAATTTCCAAGGAGGATATAGTAGGACTTGAATGATACTAAATGGGGGGAAAAGTGGATATAAAATCAGTTTTCTAGCCTGGGGCTTTGGGAGAATCAACACATCATGAACAGAAACAGGGAAGTCAGAAAGACAAGCTGAATATTTAGGTGAACATGAGAAGTTTGGTTTAGATATTTTAGGGGTGAAGAGAATGTATAGCACATTATTATAGGCAAAGAACTGCCATGGTCAAGCTACAGTGTGAGGGAAGCTCCTCTTTTTCTTTGAACCTGTATTTAGAGAGGGTCTGTTACGTGCAAGTACACCAACATGTGGAAAAGGGTCCAAAGTTTCAGAAATGATTACAACTTTGAAACTGAGAAAATTCTAATGTGGCTGACATTAAAATGGAAAGTCTGATCAGCCAAAAGTCTTTAAGTATATGGAAACATAGAGCATTGTCTCCTCAAATACTTTGATGTAGATTATGTTTGATATTAGTGTGTGTATATACACAGACGTATACATGTATCTCTCTCTCTCTCACACGCACACTCAAGAATGTGTCTCTTTGATTCAACCCAAGGAGGAAGAAGGCTTTAAATTAAACTCTCAAATGAGGACTCTAGAGAATTCTCTGACAAGGAGAATTGTTAGTGTTATAATTAGTTACCCAGTGGAGATATGACAGTACTTTTTCTTAAAGGTAGTTTGAGTTTCTGAGGAGATCCTGAATGAAAACATACCCCTCTCACTTGCCTGAGGGAACAAGTTAGAAACAGCAGATATAAAGATGTAGTAAATATATCCTTTACAAACAAGGCCAGGAGAAAAGGAGGCTCTCACTTTGATAGGAAGTACATACCCCAGCTGGTGTGTGTCAGGCCCCACTGGGCCTGGGCGGGGCTTCCCCTGTGACGTGAGAGACAACGTGTGTTCCTTATCAGGATCCTTCCCAGTAAGAAGAATGAGGAGGGAGGTGCTGAGCTTTGCAAACTTCTTATTTTTCCCAGACTTACCAATCACAGACATCACTCTTCTTTACTGGGAAAAGGGTGAGCTAAGATGGAGAGGCCCAGGAGAGTCAGAGAAAAATCTCTCTTCACAGAGAGCAGGAGCGGGTTAAATGTACGCCACCTCTAACTTAAAAAAAAAAAAATCATCTACTTGAGATGTCTTCATTGTGAGAAAGAGGCAAAGATTAGATGACTTTCAAGGTCTTTTTTAATTTTTGAATTGTATAGATATTCTATGAATATCTAAAGGAATAGCAGAGTGAGGCTGATTTCCTGCTGCTTGTTTCTAAGTATGAGGGGCTCTGTGTCTGCTGCATTTCAGGAGATCTGTTTTAATGACCAGATCTTCTTTCTGGTTCTTAGTAGCTTAAATATAAGACCTAGACACTATGAAGTGTTTTATTTACTGGTCAGCAAGAGCTGTGAGAAGTAGAAACAACATTTGCAAGCAAAATTCTGGTTGTAGAGGTGTATGAAAACTTGTGTAGTTGGCTATCACTGATTGCTTGGTGATAAATTGTTATTTGGGGGAAAATGGTACATTCTAATTTTAGATACACCCTTGGGCTCAAACGCTTTCATCCATTCATTCATTCACAGGTATTTACTGAGTGATTTCAGATTCTATTTTAGGCACTAGAGAACAGTGGGAAGAGAACAGGTAAAAATCTGTGCCCTTGTGGAACTCACATGCTAGTGGGAGAAACAATAAGTAAACATACGTGTAATTTATGGTTTGCGAGAGAGTGGTGACAAGTTTTGTGGACAAAAGTAAAACGGGGAAAGAGGATAGAACGATGAGATGGATAGTGGTCATGACACACCTCACTGAGAGATGGTCACATTAAAGCAAAAACCTGAAGGAATTGCGGAGGGAGATCCCAGAGGAAAGCAATCCCAGTGACCTTGAGATGTGAGAATTCTCAGTGCCAGCCTGTGGGACAGAGCAAACCTATTTTACTCTGGGATGGGTTTTGAGGAGAAGAGGGACTTGACCTGCCACTTTAACTACTCTGGCTCTATTTTGAGGATAATTTATGAAGGAGAGAAGCAGAAGCAAGGAGAACAGGTATGGGGCTCATCCAAAACTGGCACCAGTAGCTTGGACTAGGGTAGTAGCTGGGCTGGTGGTGAGCTATGGTCACTGTTTGGACACATCTTGAAGGCTGAGTCAATAGAATTTGTTGAAAGATTTGTTTTGTGATGTGACAAGAGTTTAGGGTAGTTTAGTCAGGTTTTGTGTCTGAGTAGCTAGGAGGATAGAGTTGCCAATTACTGACTTGGGAGCAGGGAGATGGGAAGTTTACTTCTGGAAATGTTAAGTTGAAGTGGTTAGGGAATGTCCACCTGGAGAAGGCAATGGAGTTGACAAGAGAGGAGCCCATGGAGGAAGCTGGGGCTGGTTGTGAAGGCACTGAAACTCATGGGATGGGATGAACTTACCGTGCTGTGGAGGGTAGATGCAGAAGAGAGGGGGGTCTGTGGACCATGGCTTTGCAGCATATGCAAGTCATAGAAATCAAGGGATGTGAGGAAGGGGGAATGAGGGGAGACCACTGAGGAAAGAGGAGAGCCAGAAGAGAAAGATGTCCTGGAAGCTAAGTAAAGAATATTTCAAGAAGGAAGGAGAAATCTGGGTCAATATCTGCTGAAACAGCATGTAAGGAGTGTCTTGACCATTGGTTTCAGAAACATGGGGTCTCTCTCTAGTGACCTCAAGAGCCTGATTGCATCAGGCTCAAGAAAGAACAAGAATGGGAAGAGAGGAATTGGAGACATTGCTTGTAGTCAATCTTTTGGAGCATTTTGCTATAAAGGGTGATAAAGTGATGGGGTATTAGCCAGAGTGGGATGTGGCATCAAGAGGATTTTTATTAAAGATGGGAGGTAAGATGGCAGCGTATTTATTTTTGGTGGGAATGATCTAGTGATGTGGGGGAAACTGATAAAGAAGAGAGGACAGTTGTAGAAACTGTTCTTGCAGAGGTGAGAGGGGTTTGGATATGGTGCACAAGTGGAGAGTTTGCTCCTCGGTAAGACCACAGACAATTTCTCTGTAGCACCTGGAGGAAGATGGACCAGGCATGCACAGATGCCAGTCGCTTGTGGAATGTTCACTGAGTCCTGTTTAGGTGACTTAGTGAGCACAGTGTGGCTTTAGGGTGGCTCCAGCCACTTGTGCCTGTTGAATTTATGGCCCAGAAAAACCTTCACGTACCAATTGGTGTGGCCCTTCAGCCATCTCTGCGGACAGTTGTATAGTTTCAGATCTTAAAATTGCACATGGGCAATATTTTAATGAGTAGCTAACTTGCATTTAAGTTTTCAATAACTCGCATTTATTGCATCCTCTGCATAATCTCATTTAAACCTCTCACTAGACCTGTGAAGTTGGAAGTATTACTAGCTTCCATTTAACAGTTGAGGACACTGAGCCTAAGAGAAACCAAGAGACTTGGTCAGGGTCATGCACTGACCTAACTTGCTGCTTTCCGACAGTGTGGTTCCTTCCTTATCCATAGGCTGAACTGCTTTGTGGAAGGATTTGGAACCATGAGGTTTGTAATTTCTGAATACAGTAACTTATCACTGGATATAATGTAACTTGCTTGTGTGATTGTAATCTGAGATGAAAGTACTCTTGATAGCATTGTGCTTTCCCCACCCACCATTTTTTGTCTCCCAAAGACCGAGAATTTAAGAACCTTTTACAGAAATTTTTGAAACTACACTGGAGGAAAAATTGGTTGACTGGCTGCAGGTAGACAGAATGTCATCATTCTTGTGGTAGTTTTCCTTTATAAGTCAGATCTTAAATTAGAAATGGATAGCAAGATGTTCCATCTATTCTGAAGTGAATAAGAGCATAGGAGCATGGTCTTCAGTGTGTGATCAAATGATCAAGACTGAATTTTTCCTTTGGATTCTTGCTTGCAATGTGTCAGGCCTCCTAGGCCTGCTCTTTCATTGATAAATTAGGGATAATAACACCCACCTGCTCTGATTGCTCTGCGAATTAGAGATGGTATATGTATATATGTTCTTAAGATTTCATTTATTTATTTGACAGAGAGTTAGAAAGCACAAGCAGGGGGAGCGGTAGGCAGAGGGAGAAGCAGGCTCCCCACAGAGCAGGGAGCCCGATACGGGGCTCGATTCCAGGACCCTGGGATCATGACCTGAGCCAAAGGCAGACACTTAACTGACTAAACCACCCAGGCGCCTTAGAGATGGTATATTCTTGAACACAAAGCACAGTGCCCAGCATTTATCCTGCCAATAAATGGCAGGTGACCCGTGGCTTCTTTGTCAGTTGTGCTAACTACTGTCAAGGGGGATGGAAGCCTGAGGAGTTACTAAGTGTATCTTTTCCTTTGGTTACAATGATTCCTGACTGGAAAATTACTCATTCTGGGTTTAATTTCAGCAGTGTGTCTTATGTGTACATTTTAGGAATGATTTATTATTTAGCATCAGAGAAGACAAAGCTCTATAGAAATATGCCATCTTTATTTTGAATAAAAATGCAGAACATACTTTCTGACAGCGGAAAAATGGGACTGTCCCAGAGAATCTAGGATGCATGGTTTGCTGTAAGCATAAGGCTCTGGGTGTCCTCATGGGTGTGGAGAAGCCCCCTTGCATTCTTCCTAAATTTTCTAGTTCTCTAGTCACTTGATCCAGGCATCAGTATATTGTCTAGACTTTGGTTGTGTGAATTTCCTTCAGTGGAGATGGGAAATCTCCTTCCTTTGAAACAGTAAATGAATAGTTAGAGAAAGAGTTATAAGTGGGATTACTGGTGCAGCCAGACACCCTTGGCCCTCTGGTAGTTGTATCTTGTAAGTTAGTGTGTAGCAGCATAGACAAAGCAAAAGTTCTCGGGTTACCTGCATTACTAACTTAATACACGTTAAACAAACCCTACTGACAAGAGACCTTGGCATGTACAAAATCTTGTATTAGATGATAGTGGAGATACCAAGCTGAATGGGGGAGTTTCTGGTCCTGGAGGAATTTATCCTTCATTGGAGATAGGCTTTGTCATTTCACATCCAAGAGCCTGATTCATCCCTTACTGTGGAAACCTTCCCCTTTATCACTCTGCTCCTGCGACACTCGAGTTCACGCCCTAAAATTTTGAGTTCTTTCTATAAGCCAGAACTAACAAAAGTATTCCCCAGGGATTTGGCTATAAGAGAGACCACGTCTTTGCATCTGTGCTTAACGCTAATGCCTAGTGTGGGTCCTTGAGAACCCACAAAGCAGGCATCGTGCTGCGGCCGCTCCTTCCAGGGTTGGAGCTGGGCTTCACTTTACTCTGTGATGGTACAGTCCTCACTCCTTGGCCTAGTAAATATTTACAGCAGTGTTATTTGATCTGTGCATCTAATAAAGAAGGGTATTTTGTTTAAATACATTGGCCATTGTAAGTGGCATAATGATAACAAATGTGTACTCAGCGAATTTCCAAGTTGTAAAATGCTTTCCTTTGTCTTCTGGTATTTTATACACTTTGAAGTATTTAAAAAGCAGGAAAGGAATGAACATATCCTGTAAGGTTACTTTAAGATCATAAGTGTTAATAATTATGAGTCTTACACTTTCATTTATTGGATGATATACATGTGATTGCTCTAGACAAGAAGTATTCGTGGGTCATAGAATTTTTTTTTAGGGTCTTCTTACATACTGCAGGACTAGTCTTAGCCTAGAATCCTGAAGGTGGGGGACTTTTTAATTTCTGTTATCAGATTTTGCTTGTGTACTTTTCTCATCCTTGTCCTCATGTCCTTTTCCAGGATCCACTGTCTTGCTTCAAAATCATTTCTAATAAGGGATAAATGGTTTATTCAATGAGTTATCTTTCCCCAGGGTGTTTGCATTTTAGCAGACATAATACATTTGGCTAAATGAGGGGACTTAATTGTGAAATTCAGTTTAACCTGTAGCTAGCCACCTGTGATGTACAATGGACTCCAAATACATATTCATATTAAAATGACTATCTGGGGCGCCTGGGTGGCTCAGTGGGTTAAAGCCTCTGCTTTCGGCTCAGGTCATGATCTCAGGGTCCTGGGATCGAGGCCCACATCGGGCTCTCTGCTCAGCAGGGAGCCTGCTTCCCCCCCCCCTCTCTGCCTGCCTCTCTGCCTCCTTGTGATCTCTCTCCCTCTGTGAAATAAATAAATAAAATCTTTTAAAAATAAATAAATAAATAAAATGAGTATCTGTCCCATGTAGGGAATTTGTTGCAAAATGGCATTTCCATTTGCTCTTGACTGACCAGCATCTACATATTTAGTTTTTAGGTTATGATCTCTACTTTTTTTTTTTTAACCCATTCTTGTTTTCTGAAAATATTCTGTGATTTATGGGGCACAACTCAGTGGAGCAGAAGGAGTGTATGGGCTTTATATGACTTGGATTCGTATCTGAGCTTCACGGTTACTTGACCTTGGGCACATACTTCCTGAATCTCAGTTTCCTCACCCATGAAGTGTGATTGTTAGGTTTGTTATGATGGAAAAATTATGTATAAACTACAGTACCATAAACTACAATGTATAAAATTACAGGCCAACGGTAAATGCAACCTAAAGTAGCTATTGTAATTAGTAAAAATTCTAGGACTTTTACAGGGAAAAAATTAAATAATAAAAATAATTTCTTCTACATAATAGCAACTTCATTAAAAATTTGTAGCAGGTGTCAATTATGCCAATAATAAATGAATTGGAACCATGTCTTGTTTATAAGCAAACCAGATATAATTTATGGAAACTTATTATATCCATAATCTCAAATGTATAAATGAGATATGAATATTCACATTGTAGTACATTTTTTAAAAAGAAAATGACTGATGGAACCGAGTTACCTAAGTATAGTTGAGAAATGATTCGAGTTCTCAAAATTTCATACTTAATGAGATGGTTCAGGAATATATTTATTATGCAAATTGAGGTACAGCTTTGTGAGGGGGGACACTTTACGCCTATGTTATGTCCTCCTGTGTTCTCTTGTCACACAGGCTTCTACAATTCTATTTTTCACCCCACAGATTTACCATTAAAGGGCCAGAGTGAGTATGAGCTGGTGACTCCAGTCAGCACAAATTCTGAAGGACACTATATCTCCCATATTCTTTCTGCAAATCACAAAAGGAGGTCACCGAGGGACGTGTCTTCCAACTCTGAGCAATTGTTCTTTAACATCACAGCATTCGGAAGAGATTTTCATCTGCGACTAAGGCCCAACACTCAGCTAGTGGCTCCTGGGGCTGTTGTGGAATGGCACGAGACAGCTCTGGTGCCAGAGAATATAACTGACCCCACTGATGATCATCAAGCAGGAAATGCTTCAGAAAGAATCTGGAAAACAGAGCCTTTGCAGACTAACTGTGCTTATGTTGGTGACATCATGGACATTCCAGGAACCTCTGTTGCCATTAGCAACTGTGACGGTCTGGTAAGACTTATTCCCTTTTGTGTGTATGTGTTTGCAGGTGTGTGGGAGTGCAGCATGACTCCAGCATGGTTTGGAAGGTAGAGGTGGAAAGGAAGCCTTACTATTATATTTTAATTTCAGGAAGGAGCTCAAGAAAGCATTTTACTGTCAAAGATGTGTGCTTTGGCTTCATTTTGCCACAAAGCGTTATTCCGAGAAGCAAAAGATACCCATTTTAGCATTTTTTGCTTACATTTTCACTTATGTTACATTGGGGAATTTTATTGCCTTATTTCTTTCAAAGCATTCTGAAAATTTTCTAAAGAAATGTAGATTCCTCCAAAATGATAGTATTTCACTTCTTATGTGGAAACTTTGGATATCTTCTTAAAGAAAGTATTTTGAATGCATTCTTTTGCTTCCCCACAGAATGCTAAAATGGGAAGCGAGCAGATCCTTTGTCAGAATTTGTTCAAATAGCATTACTTTACAAACATGAGATGTATTCCCTTTGCATCGTGGCTTCGAGTCAGTTTTTTCTTTATTTTCAACTAAAATACCCATATATTGCTCTTCAGTTTTGTCGTTGAGGCCAATAGTAACTGACCTTTCTCTACACACTCAGCAGATGTGAAATAATTTTATTTGTTTTGTCTCTCCAGATGTTATTTGAAAAGTGTGTCAATGTTTATGCCTCTTCCATCCACAGTTGACTTTGTTCAAAAAAGCAACCATTTTCCTTTCTATGGTTGCCAAGCTGCTGTTTCTTGGGAGTCCAGAGCTATTCCCTTTGTTCTGCCACCCTTCTGGGAGTTCTCAGAATGTTCCTTATGTTCCTGTTTATAATTGCCCTGCCTTAGCTGGTCCTCCAACAATACCGTGGATTTTTTGCTATTGTTCTCCCTATGCATAGGCCCAACCCAGAGGAGGTATGATATATATGTTTTACCAAATGCTGGTAAGGGCATTGTTTTAGGCTTTATTTTTGCAGTCTTGTCCTGCCTCTTGATGTTCTGTAGGGTTTTAAAAGCCAGGGCAGAAAACTGAGCAGAGGACATGAAGCAGAACCCATGGAGGTCCCAGTGTTCAAGTTGGACTGCATTAGATTAAGATCTATACACTTCGTGTTTGGTGCTAGACCATATTCTGGGGTTTGAAGACACAAGGAATCACTCAAATTCTTCTCATTCTATACAAAGTTTGAATAGCTGTGAATTAGTTAGGTCATTGAATAGGAAATAAAGCACTTGCTAAAAGATGAAGTTCAAAGTATTCATTGAGAGAGCTTGATTCAGTACTCCTAAGATAGAAAAGAACATAAATCATACAAAAGGTAGCATTTTATAATACTTCTAAGTAAAAGATATTGAGTATAAAACTTAATTCAGTGTTACTTTTTGGTTTTATAGCACAAAAAAAATTATGTACTTTTTACCTTCTCAGTTAAGATTTGAAATGTGGGATATTGACTTGAAAATCAGTTTACAGGAGATAAAAGGCAAGGACCTTATTTTAATGCATCAGCATAGTGATTTTTATATCTCACAGCATCCAGTATTTTTCTTACTGTACATGTCAAATTATCTAATCATAGATACGAGAAATCTGAGGCCATAACAAGTTGTTGAAAGGAAGAGGAAAATAGATACAAAGTCTGAATGAATGTTATTTATTACAATTCTTTAATTTCTCATTTTTAACATACAGTGTTAGCATCATGTATAAATTGATATTGAGTGTGTGTATTACACTACCACTGCACGCTACAAGTATTCATGTGTTCCAGTCTTTGATCCATTAATTAATTAACTACACAATATTTGTAGGAGCTGGTAACAGACCAAGTGCTATTTTAGGCACTGTGAAATGGTGGAATGAATAGTGGTTACCATCCTCATGCAGCTCAAAGATGTTAAATTTGTCATGGAATTTAAGTGTCAAAGATCTGGCATATGTATATATATGTGTGTGTGTGTGTGTGTGTGTGTATATATATATATATATATGTTAGAATCACATTTAACTTGAAATGTTGTAGTTTCAAGAGAAATATGTTCTGGAGATATGAAAAGGACAGAGTTTTGAACCAGAGTTAATTGGCTGAGGCCTTCAGCTTGGTCCAGGAAAAGGGTGGGTCTGGCCTGTAGAGAAGGCAGTGCTGACTGTGGGTATGCCAAATGAAGCCTTTTCTAGAGTTTCCAGCTCACAGCAGCTATGTGCCAGGAGGAAGAGTGACAATGATGGCAGGAAGAACAGCAAGCAGGGTTATGGGGAGTCAATCAACAAGCCAGGACTACTTCATTAAGTTGGGAACAAGTTCTTAGAATGGCAGAATTGGATTGGATGGGATAAGTCCTTAGCAGAGTTGAAATAGGAAGTTTAATTGTAGGGAATGAAAATAAACTTGGCTGACTTGCTTATTCCTAAATCTTTTTTCCCTTTAACTGGCTATATAGGGATTTAAGCTTAATCTTCTCAACCTTAGAAAGGTCTTAAAAAAGATTTTTTTAAAAATTTATTTGACAGAGAGAGAGTTAGCACAAGCAGGGGGAGCAGCAGAGGGAGAGGGAGAAGCAGGTACTCCGCTGATCAGGGAGCCTGATGTAGGGCTCAATCCCAGGACCCTGGGATCATGACCTGAGCCAAAGGCAGACACTTAACCTACTGAGCCACCCAGGTGCCCCAGTTTTATCATTTTTAAAATGAATGAATGAATGAATGAATGAATGAATGAATGAATTTAAAGATTTATTTGAGAGAGAAAGAGAGAATACTTGCAAGTGGGGGCAGGAGAAGAGGAGGGAGGGAGAGAGAGAGAAATCCTCAAGCAGACTTCCTGTTGAGCAGGGATCCTGACACGGGGCTCTATCCCAGGACCCTGAGATTGTGACCTGAGCCCAAATCAAGAGTTGGATGCTTAACTGACTGAGTCACCCAGTTGCCCCTCATTTTATTTGTTGAGTGTGGAGCCAGAGGGATGTGGGGCTTGTTTTCAGGACCCTGAGATCATGGCCTGAGTTGACACCAACAGTCGGACAATAGTTGGCTTAACCAATGGTGCCACCCAGACTCCCCTCTAGTAATTAATTTCTGTTGTGTTTTACAAAATAGTCCAAGACCAATTGGGAGAAAAGAAAACATTTTCTTCACCACAGATAATTTGAAAAGCAATGATGCTTAAGCTGTTTTTACCCCTTTGGTGTCAGATACTCGACTGAAGTAGTAAGGTAGAGTCTCCCTATCCCAGGTAGCTGTATGAAATGGTCAAAGGAAAGGTGACTTAATAAAGGCATGATTGAAGAGAACAGAAAGATGCCTCAAGTGACATATCCGAAGCTCATGTCTTGGATATGATCTAGACATTGATATGCATCGTAACTAAACTATTATTCTCTGGGTTTCTGAAATCAACATCAGAGTCTTCTGCACAAAGGAAGTGAGCGATTCTTACCCAGGGTGGCCAAGAATAATTAATCTGTTCCTGTCTAGTGTGACCTTTTCCTGTTCTTTGCAAGATGATCATTTATGAGTGACTGCTAATTCTTTACCACTTCCAGTTCTATTCTTGCTCTAGTCTATCGTACCTCTAGGTAAGAACTACTGAGCTAGGTGTTCAGTCATTGAATCATCCCTGCTTTCCAATAGCATCCAATTTAGAACAAAGCCCAGCTTCTCTAGACCTTCCCCCAAATTACCCAACGAAGCTCAAGTCCCGTTAATAGGTTCTCTCTCACGCTTTCTTTTACTGAAATGCTGATGCTTCCCTCTGGTGTGCGTTCTCCCTCCGTGCAACACGTAATAAACCCAGCTTGTCCACTGCACATGTGCTGCAGCTGGTCTTCGGCTGGAGGGTGTCGACACGCTTTACCTCTCTGCTTCAACATTTCTGAAATTTCACACACTTCTTAGTGGGAAGACACTTCTGGCCGAGAATCCCAGCTGAAAATAGATTTCTTTATTCCACAGAGCCCTGGCATTTACTCTGTAACACCATTAAATCTCCCCTGCGAGCAGTGGCAGCTCACAATCATATTTTGTGGTCTATAAATGTGCCAAAATAAAGGGTTGTTTGGTTAGTAGGCTTTATTTCATGTATTTCATAACATAAGGAAACTGAATTTCTCTAGACTTGCTGGAACAATATTGCTCTGTTAATTCCCCTGGATTAGCATCAGAGGGAACTGGTTGGGAGTGGAAGAGCTGACTGCCAATGGCTTTCCTGGGTTACCCAGCTCAGTGATTTCCTTGTGGGCTGATTTTATGATCAAGGGAGTCTATCTAGGACAGAAATTTTCAGCATTTTTTTTAAACATTTGGAATTCTTCCTTCAAATGAAATCACAGGGTTACCTAATCAAGTAATATGTGAAATGGAGAAACCCAAGAAAGGCCTGCCTAAAACACAGGCGGGTGATGCTCTTTCTCCTGGTGTCTCTTCTTCCTGCCCTGTTCTCACTTTAGACCACTTTTAGGCTCCCAGAGGCATCTGACAGCAATCCTCACTGTTAGGGCAAGGGATCTTGGAAGCTTGAGGTGAACATTTTGGAAACCACAAATAGGACCTCTTTTTGGAAATATCTGATAGTCACATCTGGTTAATTTTGGAGGTATTTTATCTTTCTTAGATTTGGGGCATGGCCCAATGAAGTCTTGGAGGATAATTGCAAACCTATCAAGGAAACAGCCTTAGGATTCCCCTGCCTTGAGACTTTTGCTTTGGGATTTGGGCCCCTCAACAACATGTTCTTGCCATGCCTGTTTCAGTAAGTCTAGCTTGCAGAGGCAGTTTTTAAAAAGTCCGTTGAAGAAGTGTTACGGGCCAGTGTGCTTGGGATTAAGAACATTTGACCTGTGACTGTAAATACAGCTCAATCTAGTAAAAGAAATGTTTGATACTAAAAATGGATACAAGTCTGTAGTTATTTACAGTGGATTTAGGAAAGAGGGTTTTGGAGGGCTGATCTTTAGATGTTGACATTCCAGCATCTGCTTTTGTGAGAGGAGCCTGATTTACTGAAGGCCCATCACCTCCCATGGAACATGTCTATGAAAGGTGTCAGGCGTATTATTGATGGGAAGGGTGGGGGAAGCAGTGGGGGAGGGACAGGGCCTGGGGTGGGGGGGAGATCTGTTTGTTTATGATTTATATGCCGATTTCAGAGACATTAGAAGGTTTGAGGAACAAAGGGCTGAAACCTTGTTTTACCTACAGGCACCTACACCACAGGCTGTTTAAGCAATGCAGGATTAGAAGGAGCTCAAAGCCCCTAAACCCTTTAATTTCCAGAAGTAGAAGGAAAAAAAAAAAAGCAGCAGGTACTGGCCCCTTTTAAAATGAAAGATGGATGGAAGTTCTCCACTTCAATTAGTCTGGGAGAACTAGTACCATGGCAAGCCTCATTGCTTCTTTCCCGAAATTTGGTTAAGCTGTGGCCCTTTGGGAGCTGTCATTGTTTACTTCCTTGTGTGTCTGCGAGGTTGGGTGCATCTCCCACTCTGCCCCCTTGCTCAAATATAAAGGCAGCCGATATGATATGTGCTTATCTGGGGGAAAGAAGCAAGGTTTGGCATAGTCCTTGATCATTTTCACATTTTGTATCTGATTTGCATAAGTCGAGAATCATACATATGTCAAGTCTTTCCCAATTTTTTTGGCTCTATTTCTCTTGTGTGATTTGGTTGATCTTATACAAAGAATATCCAAGGACATGAGCTGGGAATAGAGTAGGAAGTGAAAAAAAACCCATCAGAAGTGTTTTTAAATTTTGCAAATATTTCTTTATACTAGTTCTTTTATAGTTAATCTAAATTATTCATGTTTGTTTATGAATATCACCTGTACAATGCTTATTATTTGATTTATATCATTTTGATGATGATTTGTTTCCATTATCTCCCTTAACTTTGGTATAATAAATTTTTAAAAAAATTAAGTTTAAAGATGAGTTAACAATTGGGGGAAAATGTAAATATGACGCTGTAAATTTTTCTTTGGACAGACATGGAAAAACAAAATTTAAGGGACAACAGAAGTACTTTTTCTCTCTGCTGTAAGCTTGGCAAAGTAATGCTTCTTCCCAATGCCTTGACAACCGTGACTTCATTACTCTAATACAGATTTTTCAAGATACTCAAGACATGCTTTAAGAACTGTGAAAATAGTGCTGACTGCATCTTAAAATACTTTCTTCTGAGTAAATCATCATAAAATAAGAACAAGAGAAAAGCTTAGTGTCGATATGATACCCTTGTGCATAATTAGGTTTTGAGGTCACAGAGTTCTTGTAAACTCAGTCCAGCCTCAACGTTTTCAACTGTGAAAACCGTCTTTTTCTTTGACTTAGGAATCTTTGCTTTCCAGGAATACTGAGCCAAGTTAACAAAGCATTTTGAAGCACTAGGCTATGTAAAGTGCTATACTGACTGCCGTGGTAAATACTGAAGGTAAGTCAGGCATAACCTTGGTCTTCAAGGACACTGGAAGGGAGATGTGCATTAGCAGACCAGAAGTACGAGGCAGAATGTTTTATATGTTGTAAGCCTAGACTGCATGAGATGTGAGAACTTGGAGGGTGGAAAGATTGTTTCTGCCTGGAAGATGGTAGAAGGCTTCCCGGAGGAAGCAGTATTTGTGGCACAGGAGATTTCAAAAGATAAACAAACGTTTATGTTAAAGTAATCCCTGATGATGGTGGGGATGGGATGGGTGGAGGAGGGGCCTCTGAAGAAAGTAGGAGTCTTGTTGGAGGTCTGCATGTGCTGGCCTGGATGAAGGGAGGACACAGAGGTTGATTTCATGAACTTTGTAACATATATAACAAATACACAGGAGGGCCAGTGATTATCCGGATATGGGGCCAAATATGATACAAAAGGAAGAGAGAGAGAGAAAGAGGAAGGAGCATAAATCAGGGACTCTGTCATTGATACTAGCAGGACTTGCATGGGGATTCAGGATGGGAGGACCATGAGGATTCCTGTGCCTTAATGATTTTGCTTTGCTTTCTGCCATGGGCGGAGAGTTTCTCTGGGGGCACCTGGGTGGCTCACTCTTTTAAGCCACTGCCTTCGGCTCAGGTCATGATCCCGGGGTCCTGGAATAGAGCCTGCATCTGGCTCCCTGCTCAGCAGGGAGCCTGCTTCTCCCTCTCCCTCTGCTGCTCCCCCTGCTTGTGCTCTCTCTCTCTCTCTCTCAAATAAAGAAAATCTTTTTTTAAAAAAAGAAGAGCATTTCCCTGAAGTCATGGAGCCTTTTCCTCTGGAGTTTAGGGAGGTGTTTTCATAGTAACTTTTTTCTAGATTTTGTTCCCCAAGTTTTTTCTTAGAAGGTTATGAAATTTGACTTTGAAAATTCTGACTTTTTCCATCATCTAAGTTCTTCGGCATTTCAAGTTTGATCAGTGATTGTGCCATTTAGTAAACCTCCTGCTATGACTATTATTTCTTCAACCTGAAGTGTTTTCCTCACTTTCTTACTATATTTACTCTCTGTTCATATCTCTTACTTCTTGCCATTCCCCAAGGAGTATTACTAATGTCATTTTAGTGATATTTGTTTATCATGCATTACTGTAAATAAAGTACAAAAAATGAGCATAAAGGCAACTAGATCAGCTTTACTGAACTCTCAAAAAATAAAACAAAATGACTCTCAATAGATGAGTTAATTTTGATCTTAAATCTCATTTTGTTTTGTGTCGTTGATAGTATTTATCCTCTGTAGCTCTGTATGTGTGTGTGTATAGAAATATATATGCATACATGTATGTACACATGTATAAACACGTGTACACACATATGCATGGCAGACCATAGGAAAGGCAGAGAAAATCAATGTTTAATTAAATACTTCGATTCAAAGACCAGTGACAGAATTTGTTGTTAGGACATAGAGTGGGTGGGAGAGCTATATTGTCCTGTGTGTCTGTTCACAACAAAGCCCATGGCAGTTCTGTTACCCCGAGCTCCCTACATATGCTTCATAATGTGGGTTGTTGACAAGGAGGCCACAATGCGAGTTAATATGTATGTGTTTAAACTGTTAGAAATATGCGGTTAATCAGAAATACAATTAAAAAGTGAGGTTTTAACCTATTGTTAATCTACAACAGTGAAATTGCAAAAAAGTTTGGGGTAGAAAAATCAATTGTACTTTTTATTAAGGTAGTCAGACTTCTGGGAATTCTTTGTCTCTAAAAAAAAGGGACTTTATTTATTTAACTTTTGACTTTTAATTTTAATTTTTTTAAGACATTTTATTTACTTGTCAGAGAGAGAGAGAGAGAGGGACAGAGTTTGCGCACAAGTAGGGGGAACAGTAGGCAGAGGGAGAACCAGGATCCCTGCCGAGCAAGGAGTCTGATGCGGGGCTCTGTCCCAGGACCCTGGGATCATGACCTGAGCTGAAGGCAGGCACTTAATCGACTGAGCTACCCACTTGTCCCTGAAACCAGGGGCTTTAATCACTCAGTGTTTTTTTTTTTTAATAATTATTTTCAAAAGACTTGATTAATTTTTGAGCAATACTAGACTACACTAAAGGTAGCAAGACATTATTGTTAGTCTTAATGTGGTTTGTAAGTCCTTTGATAAACAAATTCAAATCATCCATAACTGTAATAAATTTCTGAAAATTCTAGTTTATTGATTGAAGAAATGGGGATATATAGTTGTACTGAGGTCTGACTTTAGAGTTAGTAATGTTAAAAAAATTATATATAGCCTAATAGGTTTTAAAAAGTATGATCTAGATTATAATAGCTTACTTTTGTTTAGAAGATATTAAATTTTGTGGTTTGTGGTGAGAATAACCAATAAACACCAATGAAGAGGGACACTGACTAAGCCATTTAGAGTTATGATACTTTGAAAGAGTTCAGTTTGGAAAAATGTAACTCCTATTGATGACAGAAGTCAAAACTTATACAAAATGGTTGAGGAAAATGGTTCATGGTGAGAGTGGGTAGGGCGTTGGTGTAGAAGCAGACAAACCTAACTCCAGTTCCGCTGCCTCCCAGCCTGTGACCTTCAACAGGTGACTTCACCTTTTGAAGGGCTCTTTCCTTCAGTAGTGGGGAGGTCAGGTCAAGACCTTGCCAAGATGTCAGGGCATCTCTCACACAGCCTGGTCCCTAAGAAATGGATGATTATTACTATAGTCCTTTAACTTTTTTTTTTTCCTCAGTTTAAAATGGTTTGTCCTTCCTATTTTGTGATTAAGAATAGTAATGATTAAATTTGCAAAATAAGAAATACTGCAGCCTGTGACATAATTTGTGGAAAATTCAGTCTTCTCTGAGGTGAATACCTTGGTGAAAATCCTGTAACGTTCACATCACCTTCTCCACCTGATGCAGGGCTCCCTTGTCATCGGCTCTGAGGGATACTCCAACGTCTGCCTCCTGAATACGTCTAAGGATGGGAAACTCACTCTCCATCTTATTTATATATAGCTCTGCCATATATAGAAAGTTCTTTCTTATGTTCTACTTAGAAATAGGAAGTGAAAATGTCTTGTTCCACATAGTAGGTTCTTCAGAGTTGATAAAGATGTAGTAACTATTCATGATTGACCTCTTATTATTATTGTGATTCTTCTGCTTTATGCTTTTGACTTCTCAGTCATTCACTGTACCTAACAGGCAGCAAACTACACTTCAGGAAAATTTCCCCAGAGTGGTATGAGATAGCCCACACTCTGGCCAGAATGGATTTGTAATAAGTCATAATTTTAATATTCCTTTCCTGCTTTTTGTTTTGGGAAAATATTTTAAATTATGAGTCTCAGAGTGAGACTTTTTGGGGGGTGTAGTGATAAAGAGTTCTATGGCATTAGGTGGTATAATACTGTTGTTCAGAGTCTTACAAACCTTGTTCATTTCATATCTCTTTCATCAGGTGATGGCAGTCAATGTGCTGTCTTGTATCTATTTCTTTTTCCAGTCTGGAGTGTTCCTTAAAAAAAAATAAAAAAATACAGCAAAGAGAATGCATTTCCTACAACTTTGTGGAGGCAACTGCAAGGAACAGAGAGTAAGGTGGAATGGTGGGTCCCTAACTCTAGCTACAAGAAATTCCATTTTTGAATTTAGATGACATTATCAAAGTAGACTTTTGGGATCATGGTGAAATTTTGATTAGTTGATAGGACTTTCCAACTCCAATTTAAAATGTAAGAAATTTCTGGAAGGCCTACTTCTGTCTAGTGATGTCCCTAAAAATGAAAGATTGTTTTTAGATTGAGAAGACTGTGCTATTAAATGCTAGGGTGTCATATGAATATAGTGCAACCCAGTCTAAGCATGCAAAGCCCAAGAAAAAATGAAGAACAGCACTTAGTGAAAGATTCTGCAAATGTTAGCAACACAAATGCAGTGGGAAAGCTTTCATTTAACATTATCTGTGAAACAGGGTGCTTTTAACATAGTGAAAGAATCTTGGGGTAATAATTTCTTTAAGCAAAAAAAAAATTTCTTTAAGCTTGCAGGATACTTGATCTTGCTTAGAGGGTGCCAATGTTTCCTGCTTTCCTGCCTGGTTTCATATAGTCCTTTATTTTTTACACCTGGCTCTGAAGATGGGATTAACTGGCCACTAGGACAAGGAAACAGACCAAAAAGAGTCATGTGGATCCAGATATAATTAAATCACTGTGAGTTCTCCATCTCTGTTTTGTCAGCCACATGTCATTGTTACTTTGACTTCCACTGTGGTGCCAAACCTAAACTCAGCACAATGATGTGGTAAGATTCTGAACCATATTGGTCCTAGATTCTAACCATTGATCTAAAATTTTCAGAGGAGGCCTTTTTTAATAGCTGTGATTGGAAAGATTTTAGAAACATGTGTCTCTAGGAGAATGTTTAAAAATTAGGGCTATATTTATGGAACTTCATTGTTATTCTTCCCTATACTTAAAAACTAGGAGTTCAAATTAGATTGGTGGTTCTTTTTGTTCCACCTGTTGGAACTTAGGTTTTGAAATATTATGTAAACCAAACTGTGTTTATTAAGTAATAAATCATTTTTTCCTTTCTGTTAATAATAAAAGCATACAAAATTGCTGGTCAAAATCGCCAGCTAGTACAACTTACTTTCCCTCTATATCCATTGGTAATCATCTCTGATAAAAAGATTAAATCATTCTTAGACCTGTTAGCATTTTGTTCATCCTTACAGTGATAGTCATTCCCAGATTTCCATTACTGCCTCTACTGGTTCCTACAGGCCCAGGGATCTAAAATTAGGAAATTGTTGACTCTAAGCTTTCTGAGATTCATGTTAGGATGGCTCTTCTATGACTCTATAACTAAGTTTGTTATGGGCATGCATTCCTGGCCAAGGAAGAAATCAGAGCATCATACGTGATCATTATTCGTTAATCATGGTCTAGGGGGGATATTGCATGTATGAGTGTTACTTTTCCAAATGTTGGGATATGGTTACTTTCTACTAATGCCTTTTCTGCTTACTTTTTTGAAATTTATTTTTAATCCACTATGACTGAATATTGTGTTCTTGAAAGCTCCAAAGAACCCAACTGTTACAATCCAAGCTATTACAGTTTTGGGAGATGTTTCACCTTGACTCCCAATAAAATGCGGAAACAAGAGAAATGTGTGTATTCATTTATATATACACATATACACATATATACACATATATGTGTATGTGTATATTCATGTATATGTGTATATATGTAGAGAGGAATATAGTTATGTTTTTATAAATATTAAGAGCAAGACCTACTGTTCCTTGGGTATGCTGTTAGGGAGGTACCTACCAAGTTACTTCAACATGGGAATGTTGTACCAGCTCTACTGATGCAGCCTTTCCCTGGAAGAGCCCTCACATGTTACATTTGTGGAATATGCAGTGAAAGTTGAGAAACATTGTTTCTCCAAGGGGCCTCTGACCTTAGTGGGCACCAGGATCTCCTGCACAGCTTGTTAAAACATAGATTGCTAGGTGCTGTCTCAGCTTCTGATTTAGTAGGTATGTGGAGGGGTCTGAAAGTTTGTACTTCTAATGAGTTTTCAGTTAGTGCCAGCCTCTGTAATTCAACTGCTTCTTGTTTGTGTGCAATGTACTGGATACTGGTTCTTCCCAACTGACCTGCTTTTCTGGTAAGGTATTTCAAGTTTTTGTTTGTTTGTTTGTTTGTTTGTTTGTTTTAAATCTGTAGTACTGCTTCGGCCCTTGCTCACTGCCCAGTCATAATCCCAGCTGGTTTGACTCAGCACAGGTCAGTTCCAGTCCTAAATTGGATTAACTGTGCCCAGCTATAACTTCCTCTCTTGGTCCCCTTGCCTGGAGGCTACATGTTCTTTGGAAGCACCAATGAGTGCCATCCAAGGCCACGATCTGGCAGAATATAGAAACTATATGAATGTGGACAAGCCACTTAATATGTCTGACCCTTGGATTCCTTCTTTGATTCATGTAAAGATTTCCTGATGGTAGGTGGAGCTCTGAAGTGGATTCTCCTAAGTTATTCAGTAGCCAGTAGTCATAAGAAGTGCTTGTGAGGTTCTAAAGCCACTTTGCTTTCAAGAATTGGGAGTGGGGCTGTGCCATGAGGCAACACAGAGGCCTTAAGATCTTCAGCTGTCCTATGCTTTAACAGTCTGGGACCATCATTGTCCTCGGGTTTCCACGAGTCATTCTTGGACTCCGCCAGCTCTGTGCTTCACCTGCCCTCTTTTGTATGTACGCTTGCAACTTAGATGGTCTCATCTGATTTTATGGCTTCAGATATGTGTACAGTGATGACTCCATGTGCACCCCTGACCTCTCCTCTACGCTCCAGACTTGTATGTGTATCCCGCTGCTTATTCAGCATCTCCAGCTGGGTTTCTGCTAGCCATCTCAGACTTAAAAGGGTCAGAGATCAATCCTTGATAGCTATGCCTGCATGATTTCCTCCAAAAAGTCTGGGCAACCATTTCTTAGGCCCAAAACTGGGCTTATGCTGGATGCCTTTTCTTTTTTCATCTCTCCCATCAAATCCATAGTCTTAAGATTTTTCTGTAAAACATGTTCTGAATCTACTTATGAAATCTCCAGTGCTACAACTTTGGTTAGTATAGTGACCTCCTAATGGGATGATATAGTGACCTCCTAACTGCTCTTTTTTTTTTTTTAAAGATTTTATTTATTCATTTGACACAGAGAGAGAGA
>LNAC01000013.1:7333366-7430862 GCA_002007465.1 Ailurus styani | reverse complement strand
GCTTTAACCCACTGAGCCACCCAGGCGCCCAGGATTAGTGTTTTAAGTCTTGTTTGTATCCATTATTGGCATCTCAAATTTATCTTTTTTAAAAAAGATTTTATTTATTTATTTATTTATTTATTTATTTATTTATTTATTTATTTATTTATTTAGCATGGGGGTCCGGGGGTCAGCGGGAGAGGGAGAGAGAGCATCCCAAGAAGACTGCTGAGCACAGAGCCTGACTTGGGGCTCAATCCCACAACCCCGAGATCATGACCTGAACCCAAGTCAAGAGTCCAGATGCTCAACTGCCTGAGCCATCCAGGCACCCCACGTCTCAAATTTATCTTGAATTTATTTTGTGCATTCATTGTTGTACGCCCATAGGTTTCTCCATTCTTTTCTCTGGGTCTTTAACAATGCTTGACATACAGTATGTACTCAAAAAAATCAACATTGATAGACTTAATGGTATAAATACTGGAATGGGGGAGTTGAGTACCACTTTTGAAAGGTGAACTATAGATGTTTCTTTAATGTGTTTAGAATTTCCTTTCTGTAACTTTCACAAATGAAACGAGAGTTTAAGGTTCCTAAGATTTCATGTAAATCAACTCTACTCTTCTGTGATTTTCATAACTAAACTATTCCCCCCCTCTCATGTTCTGTCTCCTCTTCTTGCACATATAAGTTAGTGAAGGGGCAACATCATCTTGACCAAAACCCACACTTAAATTCACCGTGGAAGTATAGGCTGTCTCTTAAATTACTTTACTCTTGTTAAGCAGCAGGAATAGATAGCTTAAGATAAGGTATAATTTTTAAGAAGACATTATAAAAATATTATTCTTTGGATAAATTCCTTGGAAGAAAACAAAATATGCTTATATACTGACTTTCCAGGCAATGTTGTTACTATAGCAACCTATAGTTCTCTTTTCTGAGTGCTGGTCCCATGTAAATTTATCTGTTTAATGGCTTTTTCCCCTGTGCTCAACTAGAAACTCCATGAGAGTTGGAACTGTGTTTGTCATGCTTACTCCTGGTATCCATAAAACCAGGCACCATTCCTGGTATATAGTAGGTGCACAATAAGTATTGGATGACTCCTGAATAAACAAGAACACAGAAAGTAAGTTCCATGTCTCTATAATCTGCTCACTGTCACCCTCCAGGTTTCTAGAACCTTAATGGAGTAAATGTGTTCTCTGTGTAGAATCCCTCTCCGTCCTTCCCCGTTGGTACCCAGAACTCTGCTTTGTAACTTTTCATTCCTTTTTGTGGTTTCTCCTTGATGGAATGTTAGAAAGACTCTCAAGCCAAGTACAAAAAGCCACACCTCTTCAGTTTCTTGGATGGTTTGACTTCTTTCAGGCCAGTACTAGTTTTTCCAATTTTTGTGTCTCTTGGTAACTCCCAAGATTCTTTATTTTCCGGTAGTGAATTCTCTCTCTTTATGCTTCTTAGGAGGGAACAAATTGATTGATATCTGGCTAACTCGTTCATTCATTCAATAAATATTTTTTGATCATTGACTGTGTGCTAGGTACTTTTCAGTGCTATGGGTGCTGCAGTGAGCAGAAGCAGGCCTAGTATTTGCCCACCCTTGGTTTCTCTTAGAGTGGGAAATAGAGACATTACTTTTTAAAGTCACCCAACTAAGTAAACAAAGATATAAAGGAAAGGGCCATTGTTTTATGAAAAAAGGTGACAAAGTCATCAGACCCAGGCCAGGGATCAGGGAAGATCTCCCAGACATGGCAGATAAGCTGAATTTTAAAACATGGATAGGCATTCCCTAGATAAGGTGCTTGATGAGCCCATTTTATGAAGTAAGAGGACTAGGAAACTATGGGGTGGGGGCTGGGGGCAGATTATCAGAGTTGGTTGAGATAGAATTTGACTTCCAGAAGAAAACTAATCTGTCACAGCAGTCCTCCTGAGCTACCGTAGATGTTTCATCATAATACTAATATTAGTTAAAATCTCTGAGCACTGACTCCGTGTGCCAGGCATAGATCTGTCCTTTATAGGAATCATCTTAATCCTGACAACATTTCCTGTTATGGATTAGGAATCCAGAGGAGTGAGTATCTTGTCCACATCTCGTGGAAGACACGAATACCTGCATTCAGAACTTCTCCCTTTGATTGTTAGCTAATCCTGGTTCTCAGAGGGTATTCCTAATATTTCCGGTAGCTCGGGTAACCTGAATTCAAACACAGACACATGTATGGATCTTTCTTTATATATGTATTCCCTATGTATATGAAGATGTATGTGTGTATGTTTACATAAAATAGTTCATGTGGGTATTTGGGTGTGTGGATGTATACTTACATGTGTAATTGTACACACACACACACACACACACACACATCAATAGTATATTTTGATTTTGAAAATTGAATCTAGGCATTTGAAATCAAGCAACTTCATTGTGAAAAGGTTGCTGGATAGGATAGATAGAGGAGTACTAGTGATTAGTAAGTGGCATTGAGCTGTTTCCTACCAAATTTGGGTGTCGAGCCACAGCAGGTGAGTGAATTCTTTAGGGCAAGTGAAAATCTTCTGCGTCTGGCCTTATCCTCTGCTGCTAAAGCAGCTCATCTCCATTCACAGTAGCTGCTTATAGCTTTAAATAGCATGCCCTGGACTCTCTCTGCCAACTCCTCTCAAGCTAGCCAGGGTTACCGTGGGGCCAGGGTTGCATGGATGATGCGGTCTGCGCGAGGCCAGGGAAGGGGTTAGTGAATTGGCCAGCTGCCTGGGCACCGGTGTAGGGAAGCTGTGGAGCAGTGCAGCAATTTCCTGCTTGGGGTGAAGCCCTAGAAGGCTGGTGCTAGCTAAGCCCAGACTCTTAAATTCTTTCGTGACAACTCACTGACCCCCTCTTTCACTCCCATGTTTCTTTTGGGGGGGAATCTGATTTGTGCTGGTCACAGGTACATGGGGGTAATTTATGGGGATCAGAAAGTCCCCCCTCCACTCCCAGCTCATAGTCCTTTTGCCTGGAATTTATACTGTTAGAAAACTTGCATATCATACTCTCTAATTCTGAGTTTCTAGCATAGATGAGATCACATTGGCAGTGGAGCAAACCTGCTCCTGAAGGACACTGAAAGAATGGCAGAAAGGACAGGTGGGGCGACTGTGAACACGAAGCACACGTCAGGCGAGGCTGTGACGGATGGAGCAATGCTCGGCAAAACAGACCGTCAGGAAGGAGCGGAAGACGAGAAAAAGACCATATGTTGACTGTTCTTCAGTTTTACTTACGTCTGATCTTGACTTGGCCCATTTCCCTTTCTTTGGAGGGTGAGGGCAAAAGAAAGCAAATGTATTCCCCAAACTTGCTTAATTTAAGTGTCCCTTCTGTCAAGGTGATCGAACTATGATTCCACGTTAAGTATAGCTGATAGCTGGCTTCTTCTCTGAATTACCCTAATTGTCTCAGTGGTGGTTTTGTTCTGTCTTTCAAGTTCAGATATTTCTCTAATAATGGGTGGAGTTTCAGGGAGAAATCTGAGGACGGGGGTTTTCCTAAGTTATACTGGGGTGGTGGAGCACTTCTTGGTGGAAGGAATATCTGGTCACTGCTTCCTTGTGGGTCTTCTCTGATCTATGGAGTATCTTCCGCAACGAAGTGGGATCTCTTGAAGGGGAAGCATTTCCTCTCACTAAAGAGGATGGGGTCCTGACACTCTCTCTGAGGAGATGCCCTTTCCTGGGTGGACCCCTCAGGAGCTGTGAGCTTGCCTCACGGGTATATAAAGGCCTGTGTGCCCTCCCAGAGTTTTAGTCATAGCGCTACTGGGTCTTTGGTGGTTGTAGAACCATTCCCGTTGTTTTATAGGTGAGGGAACGGATGCCCAGAGACGTTGAGTGCTGAAATCAGTGTCACACATTTCTGACATGCAGCAGAAAAAGAACTGGAATCCAGGTCTCACAACTCCCATCTCCAGTGTTTTCCCTGTCTAGCACCTGGTTATGAACCCAGAGTACTTCTGAGAGGTCTGAGCGCAGCTTCCCATTCTGTCCAATTCTATTTTTTCCCTTCTCCTCAGCTGACTCAAATGCTTGCTTTGGCAATATAAAACGATTATCCATTTCTGTATTTTATTTGAGCTGGCTGCCCTATGCCTCGTTCTCATGAAGCCTAATACCAGTTCTGCACTTCAGAAAATACATACCACACTAATGAGACACACTAACAAAGACAGCACACTGGGGAAGCGCATAGACTCTGCAGTCAGCAGTGGAACTTCACCACTTACTAGGCGTGAAACCACTTCTAAGTCTCATTTCCTCATTGGTAAAATGATAATAATAATAACTAATTTAATTACAATAGAACCTGTTACACGGGTTATTGTGAGCCATAAATAAGCCACGTAAACACTTTGTACAGTGCCTGGGACATAGTATTCAATAAAGTTGGTTATAATGGTTCTTCTGAAATATGCTCAGTTTTTATAGTTTATACAGCACTGTTATTGCCTTAATTTTAGAAATCATAGGACATTGTCAACATGTACTGATTTAGAAAGAGTCTGGTGTTGTTTTCACAAACAGAATAGCAGATCTCTGACAGTTCTGAGGGTCAGGTGTGTCTAAGTGTCTGCACATGGTCCTGCCCTCTTCCCCCTCTGTCCTCCTCCCTCCCCATCCTTCCTTTGCTTTCTTTCTGTTGTAGTCTCTCCCTTTCACTTCCTTCTGAAAGGACTTGAGCATATCACGTATTAGGATAATGCCAGCTAAGTCACTTAGGGAAAGATCAGAACAAAGATCATGTGAGGGAGCACCTGGGCGGCTCAGTGGGTTAAAGGCTCTGCCTTCGGCTCAGGTCATGATCTCAGGGTCCTGGGATCGAGGCCCCGCATTGGGCTCCCTGCTGCTTCCTCCTCTCTCTGCCTGACTCTCTGCCTACTTGTGATCTCTCTCTCTCTCCATCAAATAAATAAATAAAATCTTAAAAAAAAAAAAAAGATCATGTGAGGGAAGCTTAAAGGAATCTTTTCAAGTATATGAACTGAATAAGATTACACACTCAGGAAATAAAGGCAGTCGAAGCTTAAAACGAAATGTATTAGATTAAACTATTCTTGTTTCCTGACAGTAGAAAACAAGATACATTAAATCTTGCAGATTATTATTTTTTTCCAACTGGGGCTAAACTCAAGTTATAACTATTATAGGCCCTACTTACATAAATCAAAGCTTTATCAATCTGTGCTTGAGAGACAACTCAATATTTGCACATACAAGTCACATTTTCATGTTATTGTTGTCTTTTAAGATGGCCTTATTATAATTAGGTTGCATGTTAAAGATATTGTTCAGATTATGGAAATAACTCAGTGTCCCAGTGAGTCATGTTTGAGTGGGCTGCATTTTGATATTTTCACTAATTTTTAAAAATAACAGAGGCAACAGGAATGAGTCATGTACTTATTTAAAAATCCTGTTTAAAAGTTTTCCAATACATTATTCATGCTTAATCTTAATTAAAATTTAATGTAATGTGTAGAATTGCCTCACATGTTACCTTACACACGTAGACAATACATTTTCTTGTAGATACCACTCTAATCAGAGAGTGATGTCTGCATGCAATTTTATTGTCGGGTTAATATGTCTTCATAATACTGGAAAACAAAATGGTTGCTAAGTTTATAGGATAACATTGTCCTTTTTTCAAACAGGTAACTTACTTGTGTAAACAGGTAAGAATTCCAGAAACTGCTTTGCAGGAAAAAAGGAGTTATTACTCTTGGCCTGTGTTACCGTTATAAAGTTGTAAAGAAATTGCCTCAAAATTTGTTGGAAGTTGATTTTTTTTTCTTTTAATGCGTGTGCCAAATGTAGATTGAATGTACACTCTGCCTACATTTTTCTTCTTTTCTCTAATTCAACTTTTAGCATAGTCAGTTCTTTACACTTGGCTATATGAGAGATTATTGGGTAATGTGCAAGACCCCTATAAAATTAAGAGTTTATTAAATTCAGGCATTATTATTCTCTCTTATTTGTTTTGATAGAAGAACTATCTTCTATCAAAAATATCTGAAAATATAAGAATACATTATTTTCTATACGGTGGCGTTATGGTTGGGATTTTATATTTTTAAGACTTAAAACAATTTTGTTAAACAATTGCTAGTGTTGGGAAACTAGCTCACTTTTGTATTCGCTCAGCCTTAGATATTTCTTTCTTTCTTAAGTTTAAAGTTAATGTTTTAACTTTTATAATGGTTTTAACCTTTTTAAAGGTTACATTTTTTTTAAAATGTTTTAACAGTTTTAGCATTGTCAGAAATGAAGACTGTTCTTTTTTTGTTGGTTATGATTCATTTCTCTGCCAGTTTCCCAGAGAGCTGTTCCACAAGGTGCAGTGATTGAATGTGTGGGGGAGATGTAAGTGTTCAGTTTGATAAGTATAATCATCCTGTATTTATTCTAAAGTTAGTAATGAGAATGGTCTAATTTCAGAGGATCATTGTTTTCTCACCACATTACCTGATGTGAATAATAGACTTTGTAGGTGGCTTGAATACCCTTTCTGGTTTTGGCCTTGGAGTCTCAACTTAAGTGTTGTGTGAACATGTCTTCGATAAGCAAGGGATCTATCATTTTGTCAGATTGTTCCTAGGACACTATAAGAGGTGCTGCTTAATCTGTTCTGATTAATTTCATGGGAATTAATCCTGGAAATCAGGAAATTTCATGGAAGTGCAATATAAGTTGAATGGAGAGAAACTAACTGGATTAAGTTTAATTTAGTTTGTTTGCAGACTGGACCAGGTGTTAAAAAGATCAGAAGTTGTGGTGAATATTGAGGATGAAGTTTGGCCCACCACATCTGCTCAGAAGGTCAATGGTGGGAGGAAAGGTTTTCAGTCTGTTTTTCCAATTATAGATTTGTGTGTAGGAGAAAGGATGTACCATTTCCTATGTGATTGTGAAATGTCCCTTCCTTGGGGTCTTCTTTGATTGTATTGGTTCCAGCAATTTAAGCTGCCATGTCACTTAAGCTTGGTTTCTGTAGAGTCTCCAGTAATTTTACATGAAATTCTTGAGTTCTCTTTTCCTGTATGTCTCAGGGGACATTTAATGCTCTGTTTGAAGGGAAGTTTTGGGAACATCTTAAATGGAAATCTAGATACCTATTCTGAGTTTATTTCAGAGATCTAGGTAGAACAATGGTGTAGTTAATGAGTCTGGGAAATTGTAGAATTCATTTTCTTTGCTTACTGAAAGCATTCATTTGTATGTGGTTACTTTGGCTTGATTTTTCTGGTAACTGCTCTTTATTATAGTAATGGACGTAAATAATTAAAAGCTATGAATAACTTCAATTGAAATAGAGGAAATTATTGAGAAAGAATTTAGGCAGTGTACAGTATTTGCGATTCTTTTATGGTTAATTTAAGATATACTTTTGAGGATGTTTCTTTATAGAATTTGTTTTGGAACAATTATAAGTAAATCTTGCTTTTACAATGAGAATAATATAAACTAACATTTACTTAGCACTGGTTACATGCCAGCATCTCTGTTAAGTACTTTGTATGTATTATGTTTAATAACAACTCTGTAAACTAGGTACCAAGTTCTTATTCCCATCTTTTTAAACTGATTCTAAAAGATACTTGCTATTTTAAGGGAGTGTGAATATTAGAAAAATAGAGCAGGAATGTTAATCTCTATGTAGAACTCGGCTTAAATAGTTATGGGCCTGGGTGATCTGACATAAAGGTTATAAATATTTAGATTAATTTTTAAATGTTGTTAAATTATCCTTAATTTGGTTTACTTGTTTATTTTATTTTATTTTATTTTGCCATTTAGAGATGACTGTGTATTAGAAACTAGGTGAAATGTTTTGGGGAGGATATAGTTTGTTTAAACATGGATTTGGGGGAATTCATAGGAGAACAAGGAATAGTGACTACAGTTTGAGTCTGGGCAGAAGTGTAGACAAATATGGGCACAGCTGGTAGACTGGTTGGGTAAATCCAGGGGAAGCCTAATGTTTGAAAATTGATGAGCCTCCGGAGAGATAGCTGACCTCAGGAAAGAAGAATCAAGCTACTCTGAGCTTCACTTGGTCTTGGGCATTGAGGGACAGAACAGTTCTGAGCATAGGCTAATAATATTATATATATGTATATATGTGTGTGTATATATATATATATATATATATTTTTTTTTTAAACTGCTGTATCCCTCAATGGATTTATGACTGAGCCCCATGGAAATATAGGAGGGCATGTAAATAAAAACTGCAGTGAGAAAAGGCTTGTTCACAAGCGTATGGGAAACATATTTTGGAGTCTCTGAACAATACTTGTCATTTGTATGGGCCCATGTCAGCAGGTCCAGGAGTTGGTGACAACTAAGTTATTACTGTTAATGAGACCCATCCATGCCCATAGATGGGTAAGCCCTGACAACCTGGAGGGATGTTGAAATAACTGTCGTACCAGTGAACATAAGAGAGAGATATTGAGAAAGAAAGGGAGGGGAGGAAGTGGAAAGGGGCAGGTGGGCATTCAGAGGACAGAGTGAAAAGAATGATAATTTCATTTTCCATCCTAGGGGTCAAGGAAGACTTCAGGGAGGGGAGTCTTAAAGAATATTTAATACTGAAGCATAGAGAAATAGGAAAGAGAGGAAATGCCAGTCTGAATAGAGGAAAATATAGAAGTAAAGATGTGGGCATGGCAAGTATGGGGAAGGGAGGAAGATAGTGAAAACTTCAGCTGACTTCATCATAGCACATACAAGGAGCTTCAGAGTGGCAGTGAAGAAGAGTATCCTGATTGGAATTATATTCAAGAAGTAATTAAATAGGTTCCATGGTGGGGAGTGAACCGGAAGTGAAGGGGAAGTGGTGTAGAGCAGTTTGAAGGCTCATGTAATAGCTAGAGTGTAACAATACAATACAATACAATACAATGCAATACGATATGATACAATACAATACAATACAATACAATACAATACAGTATAATACAATACAATAATAGGTAGTATGATTAGGAACTAGAGAAGTAGCTGTGGACATAGTGGAAGGGGAAAGATTGCATAACATTATTGAGTAGAATTCCTACAATTTGTCAACTAATTTGGATGGAGAGAGAGGAGGAGGGTGTGGGTAAGGAAATCACAGATCAGCTGAGTTTTGAGAAGGCATGACTGGAGAATACAGAAGAGAGAAGAACAGAAGAAAAATGCTTGATAGATTCCCCCCAAACACCCTGGATGTGAACTGCTGGCAGGATGTGCAGATGGAGATGTTTAGCAGACAGCGGGGGTAGGGGGAAGCTCTGGAGGGAGCTCATGGCCTGGGGGAAGAATTTGGAAGACAGGGGCACAAAGGAGGTAACTGAAGGGGGGACAGTGGATAGACTTGAGGATGTCCAGATAGGAGAGCTGAAGCAAAGAGCCTATTTTTAAAGTAGATTTTGTTTATTTTTTATTAGCAGTTTCAGGTTCATAACAAAACTAAGCAGAAGATACAAAGATTCTCCAAGTATTCTCTATCCCTGCATATACAGAGAATACCTATGTTTAGGGAACAGGAAGAGTAGGAGCTAGAGGAAGAGACAGAAAGAAGTGGCTGCACAAAGGAAACAAAACTCTGAGGGTAGAATGTTTATGGAAACTAAAAGTTTTAAATTTAGGGTCAAGTTTAAATTGACGAAAAACATTAAATTACATAATACTTTTTGTTTTAAGTGCTCTTCTTAACTCAAATGATGTCAAAATAGTGTTCCTAGCAAGATATTCTTATAGAATCTACTAATGAATAGATACAAGTGATTTTGACTCTAGTGTTGGTATCATGAAATGATGTTTGTTCACGCTTGAATTGGCTAGATGATATTTCAGAGTTTCTCTCTTAAAAATGTAAACTATTTCTCCCAACCCTTCTTATTCTCAGATATTAGGAAGTCATTTAAATTTTCTTTGGTTCATCTTCCCCATGTTAAATATGACCATACTTGTTTTCTATAGCCGCCTTGAAAGATATATTAGAAAAGTAAAATGAGAATAGCCCAGTTTTTAATTTTTTAAAAATTTTTTTATTTTTATTAACATATTATGTATTATTTGCCCCAGGGGTACAGGTCTGTGAATCATCAGGCTTACACATTTCACAGAACTCACCATAGCACAAACCCTCCCCAATGTCCATCACCCAGCCACCCTACCCCTCCCCCCCACCCCCTGGAAACCCTCAGTTTGTTTTGTGAGATTAAGAGTCTCTTATGGTTTGTCTCCCTCCTGATCCCATCTTGTTCTATTTTTTCTCTCCCTAACCCTTACGACCCCCCACCCTGCCTCTCAAATTCCTCATATCAGAGAGATCATAAGATAATTGTCTTTCTCTGATTGACTTATTTCGCTTAACATAATAACCTCTAGTTCCATCCACATCATTGCAAATAGCAAGATTTCATTTCTTTTGATGGCTGCATAGTATTCCATTGTATATATATACCACATCTTCTTTATCTCTTCATCTGTTGATGGACATCTAGGTTCTTTCCATAGTTTGGCTATTGTGGACATTGCTGCTATAAACATTTGAGTGCATGTGCCCCTTNTTAGGGTAAATACCCAGTAGTGCGATTGCTGGGTCGTAGGGTAGCTCTAGAAAATAGCTCAGTTTTTTAGTCCAGGAGTTACTGATGGGAGATTTTTAACTGCTAATCTATTTTAACTCCCCTAGTCCACTTGCTTAGAGGCTTCTTCAAAATCATTAGCATGAATGAGTCACTGGTGAGATACAGAATAGATGTTAACACCCCAAGGTCTTAGTAGTAGTAGTAGAGAGGAGATTTAGAGGCTAAGTGGGAGTATATTTATATACTCGAGGGGTTTCCATATTTATGTGTATTTTATAATGTGCATGTGTTTGTTTATTGCAGTGCATAGATGTACTTTTTGAATTGGGCATGTAACTGTGCCTATTAAGTATGGTGAATGATACTGTGCATTTCCATGTTACTGTGTTATTTGTATATACTCTTAAGCTAAAAGTCATATACTTGGTATGAAAAGGCATATATGGCTTTTAAAAATCAGCATAAGTACACGGACATAAGTGCATTTATTTATATTACCCATGGAGAAGGGCAGGAAAGTATTTGACGTACCAAAAGAGACTAGGGCATTTAAATCTGTATTGGGCATTAATAACAAGAGATGTCAAGCCCTTAGGTAGAAAACAGACAGAGTACTTACAGAGTTTCATGTTAAGCTAGTAGGATAGGGCGCCTGGGTGGCTCAGTGGGTTAAAGCCTCTGCTTTCAGCTCAGGTCATGATCTCAGGGTCCTGGGATCGAGGCCCGCATCGGGCTCCCTGCTCAGCGGGGAGCCTGCTTCCCCCTCTCTCTCTGCCTGCCTCTCTGCCTCCTTGTGATCTCTCTCCCGCTATGAAATAAATAAATAAAATCTTTTAAAAAAAAAAAAAAGCTAGTAGGATAAATGCAGAAGTGGCTTTTGATTTTCCATCAGTCTAAAAGGGTATTGTGAGCAAGTGCTGGGATTTTGTAGTGATTTAAATTCTCACTGAGAAACAGTGCCCTATAAATAATGTGTCAAAAAAAGGTGTGTTCTCAGCATATTCTACCCTTACCGGTTGGGTTTTGGTTGGTGGCAGGAGATATCTATTGGTTAGCATGAAGAAAAATGGAATATACTGGAAGTATATTAGATGACTCACAGAAATTGAAGGAAAACCTAAACAGCCAAGCTTCATGAGGGCAGAAACTAGGACGGCTCAAAGGCTCTCAGAATCCATTTCCTGGGAGATTGGAATGGTCAAGTTCCAACTGTCACTATCCTGTATGGCCTTTCTCTAGGTTCAGAGTCTTGGGAATGAAATTCCAATTATGTCATCTTGAATTGGGTTACCCTTTGAAAGATGGCATGGTGATGGAGTGGTCTACCAGAGTGATGTCGACTTTGGAGGGGTCGCTCTCCATGAGAAGCATGAGTTATGGTTACCACAAGAAGGGAACAGAGATGCTAGGCAGGCCAACACGAGAAGCCTGCCATAGGCAGTGATGGCACTTTGTAGTTCTTTTAAAAAAGTGAAAATGTGGGCTTGCATGGCCTCTGAAGCTAAGTCTGAATCTATACCCATGAGCATGTGGAGATATTCATACTCATGCATGCGTATTTTGTACAGTGCTTTTGGATGATCTCTGTCACTTTTCCCCTTAAGTCACTACTGTTACACTCAACATATTGAGTGACATTCTATGGGCTGCTTTTCTCCTCTCGAAGAGAAAATTTAAAGACATATAAGTGATCCCCAAAGATATATTATCTTGAGGTATAATATATGAGAAATGCTGAGGTCAACCTATTATGGAAAATCATTTTTTGGTTATTAATGAAGGCAGTTTATTTTCTTAGGCATGGAAGTGTGTTCGCACATCATTTCCTATGAGTAGAAGTTGCACTGACTCAGGTGAATAGTCTTATCTGCCAGGAAGAGGAGCTTGTCCTGCTGAAACAAACTTTTCCTTTAGGCACTGTTTGGTTTCTGACCCAGGACTTGATGTACTGTAATTAAAATTGTTGTACAAGTGATGTCAATAAAAACCTGAAGCTTGCTGCTTATATTTGTGAACAGATTGTTTTAGATAGATTCTCATACTTTAATAATGGGAAGAAACTTCTCACTGTGGTTCACACATTTGAGACAAAAGAATAAAAAAATGTCTTCTGAAATCATTTATAGGTCTTTCAAGTTCCAGATCAGTGGTTCTCAAACTTCATTTGAAATGAGTGTTACCTAGGATGATTGCTGAAAATACAGATGTATGGGTTGCCTTCCAGAGACTTTAATTTGGTAGGTCAGTGGGTGCTCAAGATTCTAGTTTTATCAAGCATGCCAGATGATTCTGATACAGGTAGTCTCCAGACCACACTCCGGAAAATCCTATTCTAGATGATTTCCTATTAGCTTATGAGTAGTGTCAATAGTGTCAAAGAAGGAAGAATTATGTATAATTAATTCAAAGTTTTGGAATTGAATTATTGTAATATTGACCATTCAGATGATTTACTCTTAAACCACACTTCTACCAAAGTGACTAAGGATTCTGTTTTCATGGAAAATACCAGGTAGCTTTATATGGAAGTTAATGAGAAAGGAAAGTTTATGAATAACTTCTACATTCTTGACTGATATTTTAGTTTTAGATGCATCTCATATATTAATAGCACATTTTTTTTAATACGAGAATATTCCAGGGTGAGTTAGAATGTTTTATGTTTTCCTTGTTCTTGTTTGGAATAAATCAGTGTCGTCTGATAAATGTAGTATGGTAGGTGCACCAAGACTGTGGTTTCATCCCATATTCCCTTGAAAGTTGTTTTTTCATGCATGTATTTTTTTTTCTGAAAACAAAGTGTTTTTTCCCTAGAATTTTCTAGTAAAAACTTTTTTATCCCATCTATTTCTCTCAACATAAGATGGTTTGAATTGTACTGTCACTTAAAAAATTAACCATGAGTGAAACTAACATTATCAGTGATATACTAGGAAGGACACCAGGAAGCCCCAGCTTCAGTTGCCGAAGGCACTGAGAGTTGCATGAAAATTTAGAGGGAGCAGTTAAATCAGGATGGAATACAATCAGAAACAGAGTGCCTACTTTGGAGCCAAATAAATATCATCAGCCTCAGTAGATAGTAGCTGGCTCTGTAAGACAAAGGATGCATTTTACTCTAGGTAATATGGGGGGAAAAACTGGTTACATACTATCCTTTTAGTTATGCCTGAACAGACATAATCATCTGCAGAAGCATCCACATGCACAATAGAGAGGCTAGACATGGAAGGGCTACATAGCTGAAGTCTGTATTTCTCAAATTACCATAGCTTTTGAAAGTCTCAAGCAGGAAAAGCAAACCCAGTAGGTTTTTTATCTTTTTGACTGAGATAAGGATAGATCCTCAAGACACAAGTAATGGCTTATCTGTAGGGGCTTAAATTCAGCAGTAAGTGTTTACATTTTTTTTTGTTGTCGTTGTTGTTCAAATTATTTAGACAAACTTCTGGGTAATGTTAATATTAGCTAGCCAATATTTATGTAGACAGACATTATTTTTCTGATGTTCATTAACCTGGAACAAGAAAAGATGAGATTTTGTTGGTGGACACTTATATTTTACATCTTCATGCTCCATAGTCCTAGGACCCTTGAATATTTGTAAATCCGATGATGTGATATATTTAAGAGTATAAAAATACACTTTCCTTTAAAAAGTTCAGCTGATATTTTATGATATTCTTCTGGGTTAATAATTTTGTGAGCTATCTTCTGATAAAATATTTTAATGTTTAATATTCCATAATTCTTAGTAAGTAAAAGATTCTCATTGATATATCTTCAGTTATGATTTTCATAAAGAAGTAGGAGATAGATAGGAAAGTGTTTTATAAGCTACGAAAGAGTATGTTTATAGGTACATTCAGTAGAATAGAAGTAGTGACCGATCAAACTAGAAAGCAAGGTGCTATTTCTACTGCATGACAAGATCTTCCTTATTATACATTTTTAGTTACGACACAAAACATATTCTGGATTGTTTGGTAGTATTTATATACCTATTCCCAGAGTAGCGGTTTCTATGGTGTTAAGTGATAGGATAAAATACATTTAGTTTGTTCTTAGGATAAAAAGCTTCCAACAGCTTTCTTTTCCTTCTGTCTTAAATTTGTGAATTATACCAGGAAGAAAGCTTCAGTTATTGGGTTTATACATTTACCATCTAATAACTTCCCTTTAGACAAGCAGAGTGTGCTTTGAATTCAGGGCTCTGACAACCACAAAAGGCAAGAAACTGGGATGACAGCAAAAAGAAAGACTGGATATCAGATATTGTTCCTGTGCAAAGTGAAGGGAGGAGAGAAGTTCCTTTAGGTTTTGAGCTTTCAAAATATGGGATCAAAATGAAAGATTTTCACTAATGTCTGGTTGAGTGTTTATTGTTAGAACAAGTTATGTCTTAGAAGTGTTTGAGTTGAAGTGTATAGAATCATAATTACCATCTTCAGAAATTAAACAGCAGAAGAGTGTGCAGAAGGACAGGGGCCCAAGTAAGAGGGCAGGCCCGTGGATCCTCACTTGCCCATATTTCACTTTAAAGAACCTTCCTCATTAAGTTTAACATCTTTCCTCTTAGAAGTGTCAATGGACTTGAAAGTGAGTAAGGCTGCCGTACCACCCACAGGAAAACCATCTACCTCTGACTTGAAGCGGTGTTGGTCTTGGTGGGCTGCAGCAGCTGGGTCTGATCATGGTGGTAGCAATGCTGATGCTGGGAGGGACGGGCACTTTTACATCCTTACACAGAGGGGTGCTTGTGGGGATGAATATCCATGGGAAACAAACCTTCTCCAGACTGTGAAGGTTGGAAGGGATCAGGCTGATGCTAATCCTGTCTTTATGAACTTGAAAAAAGGTGAGATCTGAATGCCATGGTCATGACAATCCACAAGATGGAGTTATTTTACACCTGTAAAACATTTCCAGAATGAACCCTTGTGTGAACAATGCTGCTTTCAGCGAGATAAACCCCAAAGCAAACCAAGTGAGAATGCTGGGTTTATTGCATTCAAGGATATGGCTAGAAAACCGCAGAAAAGCTACTGTTTTGATGACCCCGTCATCGTTCCAGATTTTATCAGTTCATCTTGCCAAGGATGAAGGTTGAAAATTTCCTCCGTAAGATTAAGTATGCTCCTTTCTTATCCAGGTTTGTAGGAGGTACAACTGGAACTTGGGGGGAAGTCTAACGAATTCTTTTTTACAAAATTATAACTCATTTCAAAAGATTAAATGGAAGAAATGAAAAAAAAAAAAAAAACCCCACCCCAAAACCTCCATTATAGTCATCTTCTATTCCCAGCACTTAGGTAATGACTACATACAATAGGTGCATAGTATGCTTGTAGGTGAACAAGACTGCTTTCATAGGAAGAGCCAGAGCAGAAATAGTGCTGCATTGAACTAGGAAGTAATGTACTAATTTGTCTCTATGTAAGATCCTTCCTGTGTAGTAGATTTGGTTTATGCTTCTCCCTTTTTTTTCTTTTTACCATGCTGAAATATACATTCCAGAGAAAAGCCCTTTCCCCAAATTGTTTGTAATATTCTCAAAATCTGGGTTGGCAACATACCTAATGGATATAGGTTATTGTGGAAAAGGTGTTTCTTTCTTTCTTTCTTTTTTTCTCTGCAGATGATTAAGAAATAATTGAACTAAAATGAGTAAGTGTAATAATTGAACTGAAATGAGTAAATAACTCTTATTATTTCTTTGGAATTGTCGTTGACTCACACATTGTAGCCTTGACTGTATTTCTACAAAACAAGGTTTTAAAGCTGTTTGATAAATAATTCCCCTTCTCTTTTTTTCTCCATTGGCAACAGAAGGTAGTGAATGCCACTTGCATTCTTTCCAGGCACAGAAATAACAACATAAAAAGTATAAGCTTATTAATAATGTAGCCTTTTTTTAGTTTGAGTAATAAACTGATTATATCACTTTTCATTTATAATGAATATAGAAATTATGGATTCATAGACAAAATGCATGAGATTTAGGCACTTATTTATATTTTTTCTCCACTATGAATGTGGCCAAGAAAATAGATAGGGGAATGGACAAAATTTTAACAAATCAAGATTTATAAACCCATCACAATTCTTACTGATGATAGTGCTTTCTGGATATTAAACTCTTATAGAAGAATAGAGTTCTTTATATGTTCACTAATTGAACATAATAATAAGAAGAAAAGAATAGAGCTCTTTACTAAACAGAAGTTGTTGTCATAGGGCTATTCTTTGTTGTATCTGTAAAGGGAGAAAATGAAAAAAACAAACAAACAAAAACAAAACCCTGTATATGTAGGAAAGGTATTGTTAATGAGTCACTGCCTAATGTAAGCCTGTGCACTCATAGTGAATTTGGAGCTTTGGTGATGGTTATAGAAAGATATAACTGATTATCTATGTATATTGCCTGGGGAAAATCGACAGAAATGAGCATCTGTAGCCCTTAGTCGTAACTATTAAAATTTCACTTTGCTGTTGGTCCTGTGACTCTCTATTCTCATCTAGTGGGTTGTTTTGGCTCCAGGCCACTTCTTAAGAAGGCCATTGAGTCTTGTTATGAGTGAGATTACTTGCTGCCGATGTAAGGACCTATGTTAGCACCAGCATCCTTTTTTCCTTCTCAAGCAAGAAGAAAATCTGTGTTATCTTTTCTCCTTCCTTTATTGTCTTCTGCTAATTTTTCTGAATATTGAGCCAATATCCTCTGTTAATGTATATATTTACAATGAATCATTTTTTTGTGAAAAAGATAATCTACAAGTTTACATACCTTTTATATAGAACATATAGCCTCTAGCCTAACCTCTGTCTGAGAGTAGGCACTCTTCTTCCTCTCTTGTGACTTTGGGAAAATTTCAACCTCTCAGTATCTTTTTTTTTTTTTTTTTTTAATTCTCATCTATAAAATGAAAGTGGTGAGTGTAGATATGATCTTCCCTAAAGTAAGCTCTTAAATCTAGATAAGGATGAGTACAGTTTTCATTAAATCTAGTCAACAATTGATAGCTTATTGAGTATTTATTATTTACAAAGCTCTATTTTTCCCTCCCACCTTTTTAAGCTAATGACATTGTAGGGGAATAAGGATGTAATAGAGCACATGCGAAGAGAAAAGCATCAGAGAGTGGGGGCAAAGCGTTCCATCCAAGCCAGCACACCACCTGTTCTAAGTAGCACACTGACCATCAGATGCCTAAATTCTTCCCTTGCATTATGAACTTGACACTCTTTGTTCTTGAACTCTTTCTTCTATCTGGTAATTTAGTCTATTTCAGAGAAGGAACATTTTTTTTCCTCCTGTTTTTGATTCAACTTTTTGGTATCAGATATCTGCCTATTTGAAAATTTGGTTTTACTACATTTTGGCCCTCTCAATGCACTCTAAAAAATACATGCCCAAAGCCTTGTGTTTATTAGTATTGGAAGAGGGTACATATTAGTTTTGGAAGAGGTCCTTGATGCAGAGACTTGATAGAGAGCTAGATTGTCAGTTGTCTTTATGAAATAGACATAGAACATGTGAATTCAAAACATTTTATTTGCAAATGGCAGCCAGATGGGCCTCTCTGTACTGGACTAAGTAGAGATATAAGTAGAATGTATGAATATCAAAATATGATAGTTTTAACTAAGGTGATCTCAATATCTACCATGACAATGAAGATAGGTGTTAGGTTTTGAAGTAAATTAGAACAGGGTGATGCCTCTGCCATCTAGAAACTTTGTTACATGGGGAAAATTTAATTGATTTTTATAGGTCACAGTTCCCTCATTTATAAAGTGGAAATAATATTCACTATAGTTTTTTGGGGGGGGTCTGGCTTAAAGTAGATAATGTGTAAATCTATACACACAGTGCTTTCATGAGGGTAGATACACAATTGTTGCTTCTGCTAGAAATTTCGAAAGTATTAAAAAGTGGTTAGAATCAGTGACTATATCTGTAGAGAGAAAAGAAAAGAAATTAGAAGTTGAAAATTAGAGTAACTTAAAAAAGGCAAAGTTGGGAAGAGAGCTGGCAGGAAGATTACTTGAATAATTTTATTGTGAACATATTTTCTCAATGATCTTTAACAAAATCAATACCTTATTAAGCCAGAACACAATTAATGTTTGAAGATGATACAGGCAAAAAGTTACTTACATTCGGTATTAGAATACACGTAAAATTGATTTACTATCTATATTCCATGATCTGCCCATGCTTTTAATATTTATATCAGATCTGAAATCACTACTTGGTAATGGGACTCTAGTCTAAACTACAAAAAATTTTTAGTGTAAGCCCTTTGTGAATGAATCACTGTGATCAACACATCTGCAGAGGTTCAAGACATGGAATAACCGAGTTGTAAGCAAAATCTGTGAGAGCAGTGTCTTGAATAATGTGGAGAAATTTTGGAAGATTGCATTTCTTTAAAGTACAGATTTTGCTCCCCTGTTTTAGTGTTTGTTGTCATGAAAATAAGCACAAACCCTCACGCCCGAGGCTTAATGAAAACCTGGTGGCTGCAGAAATAATCAAAAGTATAACATGCTACATTTCTCCTTGTAACCCATTTCATCTAACTTAACATTTCGCACAGTACTCTCAGGAAGTTTTGGGCATTCCAATCCCATGCAGATACTCAGGTTTTCAAATTTTTGTAATGTGGGGAAGAGATAAAAGAAGGAGAAATTATTGAAAGGGAGTGGCATTTATAATCTAGCAGTTTCAAGCCAAAGAGAATTTGGAAGGGCTGTGGGGGGCTTCTACTTTTAAGAAATTGATTCCCAGGAGTGGTCTCTAGCAGTCATTTGTCTGCTTTGTTGCTTGAGCATCCTTCAGGGGCCCACCTTTAACGTGGGCAATAATGAGAACCGTAGCGGTCACCCTCCTCCCCACTTTTTGCACAGTCCCGGGCGTGGCAGGAATGGTCATATCTTCACCATCAGCAGCAAGTCCTAGTTTTTTCCTAATAAAACTTGTGGGCCTTACAGATTGAAGGGAGGAGCTTGGGAGATCCACCTCATTTCTGCAAAGGTGAGTATAGAAATTCAAGGGAACTGAATTTTCCTGGCCTCATCTCTGGTCTGCTGTAGGAATGGAGAGCAGATGCAGTGACTCAAATGTAACTCCATCTGTGTGTTAATGAGATTCAGACGCGCTCATCTGTCTTCTGGTCTTTTGTTCTTCTCCTTTAAGGCTGTTCTACTCGGAATATTCTGGTAGGACAGAGAGGATCTGGCTTTTGAGTTTTGAAAAGGTAACGGTAGTTGTTTGTTTAATGAATGATACTGAAAAAAATGACATATATGTATAATTAGAAAAAAATATATATGCTTTTAAAAAGGAGGCCAATAGCTTTCAGGACATTACTACAAGAATTTCACACATAAGAAAAACAAAGCTAGTACCCTTATATGTAGCTTGCACTATAATTTACTATTTAGTGTTAGATTTCTTTCTTTTTTTTTAAAAGATTATATTTATTTATTTGACAGAGAGAGAGATCACAAGTAGGCAGAGAGGCAGGCAGAGAGGAGGAAGCAGGCTCCCTGCTGAGCAGAGAGCCCGATGCGGGGCTTGATCCCAGGAAGGCAGCGGCTTCAACCTGCTGAGCCACCCAGGCGCCCCTAGTGTTAGATTTCTAAAGATTTATTATTCTTTTGCCTTTAGTTTTTACATGTTACAGTAATTCCAGTGTGCTTAAGGGAGGAGAAGAGGATTGGATTAGACTGGATGGGGAGAAGGGAGAAGGAGCCAAGGTTATTTTAAAATAGGAATGTATTCGAATGGTACAAATAATAAATAAATAANTAAACGAAAAAAAGGTTTATTTAAAAGATTTGGGTTCCCCCCCCCCCCCCCGAACCCTTTTATCCAAATCATTGTATTCTCTTTCAGTGTGGATGCATGCTCGAGGCAGTGTAAACCTTTCTGAAAACCACTGTTAGCAACAGACTTGTTCTCCGCCTGACACCCGGATTGACCAAATGTGTTCCGTGTCTATCTTGGAGGCACATGAAGTGCTTTTCCTTGAATGCATTGCTGAGGGACTGTTTTTTCCTCTGAGAAAAAAAGAAATGAGAGAGGGAGAGGGCTACCACTGGAAGAAATGAAACTAAAACTTTTATTAGAAGATTAATTACTGATACTGCTCTCACCAAGACTAGACTAGTTTAACTTTAGAATTAAAAAAATCAGATTCATCGAGGTGTTACTAAGATACAATGAAATTCTCCAATTTTAGGTGAACTGTTTGATAAATTCTGACAGTGTTACACAATCATGGAGCCATCACCACAGTCATGATATAGAAAATGTTTCCTCCTCTTTCTTAACTGTCAGTTCTCTTCCTCCACCTCCAGCAACCACTGACCTAATTTCTTTCACTGTAATTTTGCCTATTCTAGAATTTTATACAAATGAAATCAGACAGTTGGTATTTCGTATGTATGAGTTTGGAGTCTTTCAGTTATCATAATGCTTTTGGGATTTAGCCATCTTATTGCTGAATCTATAATTTGTGTATTTTTATTGCAGAATACTATTCCACTGTATAGATACATCAGAATTTGTTTATCCATTCACCACTTGAAAGACATTTGGATTCTTTTAATTTTTTGGCTATTACAAATAAGGCTGCTATGAACATTAGGGTAAAAGTCTTTGTATGGATAGGTTTTCATTTCATTTAAGCAAATATTTAGGAATAAAATGGCTGGGATCATATAATAGGTATATGTTTAACTTTATAACAAACTGCCAAACTGTTTTATGAACTGGCTTCACCATTTTTCTTTGCTCATAGCAAGGTAAGAGAGTTCCAGTTCCTCTACATCCTTGCCAACATTAGGTAATGTCAGGTTTTTTTTTTGTTTGTTTGTTTCTTTTGTTTTTTTTTTAAATTTTAGCTATTCTTGTGAGTGAGTAGGGATATTTCATTAAGGTTTTGATTATTTTTATTGCTATAATAACTATAACGATGTTGAAGGTTTTATCCATGTGTGTATTTGTCATTTATATATCTTCTACAAATTTAACTACAAATATTTTGCCAGTTTTAAAAAACAGATTGCCTTCTTGAGTTTAAGAAATCTTTTACATTTGGAATACAAATATTGTATTTTCTTCTGCCTGTAGTCAGACTTTTCATTTACTTGGTTTTTTTTTTAAAGAGCAAAAGTTTTTCATTTTGCTATCTTATTGATATTTTCTTTTATACCCATACTTTTGGTGTCTTATTTAAGAAATCATTGACAAACTCAAAATACATTGTTTCCTAGAAATTTTTGGAGTTTTAGTCTGTGAACTGATCTATTTAGACACTTTATTATTTTTTTTCAAAATAATCTCAGCTATTCCAGTTCCTTTGCCTTTCTATAAAAATTTAAAGTAATAATGTTTATCTCTATAAAAAATGTTGCTTGGATTTTTTTTAAAGATCTATGTATTCACTTGAGAGAAAGAGAGAGAGAGACAGTGTGTGTGCATGAGTGGAGGGAGGGGCAGAGGGAGAGAGAGAGAATCTCACGCAGACTCCCCACTGTGCATGGAACCTCATCCAGGGCTTGATCTCATGACCCAGAGATCATGACCAGAGCCAAAATCAAGAGTCGAATGCTTAAATGACTGAGGCATCCAAGTGTCCCATTGCTTGGATTTTAATAGGGATTGTATTGAACCTATATAAAAATCTGGAGAGAATTGCCATCTGTAGTATGCTGAATCTTCAATCTGTGATCACCATATGTCTTTCCATTTCTTTAGATTTTTTGAAATTTATTTCATCAGTATTGTGTAGTTTTCAGCATACTCTTCCTGTACATGTTTTCTTAGATTTATATCTACTAGTATTTTATCTTTTTTTTCTCACTCTTCCTGAGTGTGGTTATAAATGGTATTTTTTTTTATTTCAGTGTCTACACATTCATCATTTATATAAAAATATAATTGATTTTTGCATGTGTATCTTACTTATATCATGCTACCTTGCTAAACTTACTTATTACTTCTGAGTTACTTTGATAGATTCCTTGAGATTTTCTACATAGACAACCATATCTTCTGGAATTAGGGACAGTTTTATTTCTTCCTTTACAATTTGCATGTCTTTTATGTCCTCTTCTTACACTGTATTAAGTAAGAGGGTTGAAAACAAACATCTTTGCCTTGTTCTTGATCTTAAAGGAAAAGCCAGTACCATTAAGTATAATGTTACCAATTTATCATTAAGTGTATTTTACCATTAAGTATAATGTTATTTATAGGTTTCTTGAAGATACTCTTTATCAAATTTAGTAAGTTCCCTTCTGTTCCTATTTTTCTGAGCATTTTTATCATAAATAGGCATTGAATTTTGTGTAATGATTTTTCTGCATTAATTGATATGATCATGGGATTTTTCTTTTTTTGTCCTGTTAATGTGGTAGATTTTATTGGTTGATTGATTTTCAAATATTGAACCAGCCTTGCATCCCTGGAATAAACCTCATTAGGTCATGTTGTATAATCCTTACATTGTTTTATTGTTGAATCCTGTTTGCTAATATTTTGTTAAGAATGTTTATATCAATGTTCATAAAGGTATTGATATGGAGGTATTTTTTTTTTAACGGTCTTTTTCTGGTTTCGGTATCAAGGTAATTAGCTTCATAAAATGAACCAATAAGTGTTCCTTCTTCCTCTTTGGTATTTTTGGGAGAGATTGTATGAATTTGGCATTACTTCCTCTTTAACCATTTTGGGCTATTCTTTGGTAAAACTTCCTGGGCCTATAGATTCCTTTTGTGTGTGTGAGGGGAAGGATTTTATTTTATTTTATTTATTTATTTATTTATTTTTTTAAAGATTTTATTTATTTATTTGACACAGAGAGAGAGAGAGATTACAAGTAGGCAGACAGGCAGGCAGAGAGAGAGGAGGAAGCAGGCTCCCCGCTGAGCAGGGAGCCTGAAGCGGGCCTCGATCCCAGGACCCTGAGATCATGACATGAGCCGAAGGCAGAGGCTTTAACCCACTGAGCCACCCAGGCGCCCAAGGGGAAGGATTTTAAAGCTATGAATTTAATTGTCTTAATAGTTTTAGGAATATTTAAATGACATGTTTTGCATTGGATGATTTGTTATGGTTTATGTTGTTTGAGAAAGTAGTTTACCTTGTCTACGTTGTCAAATTTATGTTTATGGAGTTCACTGTATTCCCTTATTATCCATTTGATGCCTTTAAGGTTTTGAATGAATCTCCTGTTTCATTCCTGATAATAGTAATTTATGTCTTCTCCCTTTTTTTTTTCACTGTCAGTCTTTCTAGAGGCTTGCCAATTTCATTGATGTTTTCAAAGAACCAGCTCTTTGTTCCATTGATTTTTTTTCCTGTTGTTTTTCTTTTTTTCATTTCATTGATTTCTACTCTTTATTATTTCTTTCTGTCTGTGTGCTTGCTTTGAGTTTATTTTACTCTTCTTTTTCTAGTTTCTTTAGTAAGAGCCTAGATTATTGATTTGAGACTTTTCCTCTTATCTAACGTGTTCATTTCATGCTATAAATTTCCCTCTCTGCCCTGCTTTGGCTGAGTCCCCACTAATTTTGATATGTTGTATATTCATTCGGTTCAATATATATTTTTTATTTCCATTGGGATTTTCTCTTTGACTCATGGATTATTTATAGTAATTGCTTGGTTTCTAAATGTTTGGTGATACTCCTGTTATTTTTAGTTTGATTTCATTGTAGTCAGAAAAACACTCAGTCTGATTTCAATTATTTTAAATTTGTTGAGTTTTTTTGGGACCAGGGTATGATTTATCTTGGTGTATTTTTTGTGGGCTCTTGAAAGTATGTATATTTTGCTGTTATTTGGTGGAATGTTGTAAAATACTGATTAGATCCTGTTGGCTGATGATGCTGTTGAGTTCTTCTCTATCTTTGCTGACTTCGTTGTAGTTGTTCTGTCAGTTCTTGCAAGAGGCTTATTGAAGATAGCAATTGTAATTGTGGATTTCTCTATTTCTCCTTTCAATTATATCAGTTTTGTTAACATATTCCATAGCGCTGTTATTTGTCATGTACTTGTAAGATTGCTACATTTTCTTGATGGATTGATGATTTTATCATCATGTAATATCCCTTTCTGTGTCTGGTAATTCTCTTTTTTCTTAAGTCTACTTTATCAGATATTAATATAGCCACTCCTGATTTCCTCTGATTGATGCTTACATGATATATCTTTTCCATTTTTTTTTTCCTTTCAACTTGCATATATTGTTGTATTTGGTGTAAGTTTATAGACAGCTTGAAGTCAGCATATAGTTTGATCATGTGGGTAGAGGGAAAGATGCTTCGTTCTTCTGGGTAGAAGGTGGGAGTTTTGGCTTCCCATGTGATCTCCACTGGTAACACACTGGGCTGGGGAAGGGCTGGTTACTGACTAGTGGAGATGAAAGTCCTAGCTCCCCACTTGGCTTTTTCTCACACATCAGCTGGTATTGTGGTGACTCATTATAGCAGTGAAAGAAGGAAAGTCCAGGCTCTTTACTTGGCCTGTGTTAGTGTGGGTGTGTGTGGGGCCACAGTTTTTTTTTTTTTTTTCCTTTTTTTCTGTGGTGTTTGGCTGGAGTAGAGCTGTTAATTATTATAGAAGGTTTCCTACCTTCTGAGGTTGACTTTCTCCTGGTCCTTTGGCTGAAGAAGCAATCTTTTGTTGGGGCTTTTGTTTTTTGTCTGCCCCTATTTTTTTCTAACTTACCAGTTTTTCTACTCCAAGTCTGGAAAATATGAGGCAAAATGAAAGCCTGACATCTCACCATGGATCCTGAGGTCTCTAGCCAATTTCTTTTCTCTCCATCTTCAGAATCTTATGTTTGCTGTGTATATAATGTCCAGGATATTCAGTTGTATTTCATGGAAAGAATCCCTGGGTGGTTTAGAAGTATATCAACCCTATCCATTTTCCTGGATGTGCTTTTTAACAAGATCTCTAGGGTCTGTTGCTTTGAGTATGCATGTTGAAAAGCAAGGCTCTCCATAAGCTAGTTATCATTGTATTTGTTAATACTGACATTTCATTCTTCTTAGAAGTTTGGAGAGTACCAAGTTACTGCTGTTGTAAATTATAGATTTTGTCTGGCTGCACTTCATGCTAAATTTTAGATGAATTTTTCCCTCATTCATATTTATGATCATCAAGTATTATACCAAAGTCTGAGGTACCTCAGATTGACTAAGTAAATTAATGTAAAACAAATCATTAGCCAGTTTCCTAAAGCACCTAAGTCATTCTATTGCTGTCAGTGTGAACTATTGTAGATAAAGAATTACTCTTCCTCTTCCTCTTGACTGTTTTCTCTGAGGCATATCCAGTAGTTATTCTGATGAGATCACTCAGTACCACGACTTTGATCTTTCTGTTATACCTTGGGGGTTCACTGGAACTGCAAAAAGAAGCAATACTGCCCTGAATGGAATTCAATTTTTTTTTTTTTAAAGATTTTATTTATTTATTTATTTCACAGAGGGAGAGAGATCACAAGGAGGCAGAGAGGCAGGCAGAGAGAGAGAGAGAGGGGGAAGCAGGCTCCCCGCTGAGCAGGGAGCCCGATGCGGGCCTCGATCCCAGGACCCTGAGATCATGACCTGAGCCGAAAGCAGAGGCATTAACCCACTGAGCCACCCAGGCGCCCGGAATTCAATTTTAATACCTTTCTTCAAATATATATTGGGGAAGGGACAAGATGACACTGTTGGAATCTTAACTTGAAAGGAATTTATAACATAAGTAGTAGGTTAATTAGTCTATTTTGGTGGAAACAGTAAGAAAACAAACTGCTTTTCATGGAAGAAAAAACTTATAAGTAACTTTTATGTTCAAGAACACTGTTTACGTCCTTAACATACTGTATAAACCTACAGTGAATTGCTTTGCATGTTGTTAAGAGATATTTCACCCAGGAGCTTTCTGTATTTGGCATGCATTCTGCCATAACAGAGGATAACATTTTATTTTCAGAAGAAAAATGATCAGTATGTAGTTTGTTTTTTATAGGCGTCTTTTCTCCTATGGAGTATACAGTTTTGGCCTACGCAAAAACAAGAGATGTAGTGGAATTGAGAATGTATGACTATCAGAATATTTATAAAAATATTATTACTCCTTCTATTTGTCATTTATATTGTCAAGCCTCATCTCATTTTTTCCTGGAATAAGATTTCCAGATGTGATGAAATAATACCACTTTCAGAAACTCAGTTCTCATTTCTAGGTCTTCCTTGTATTTATTTTAGGAATTTTAAGTATCTGCTTTATATTGCCTAGTTTCTGACACTCTAGCTTCAAACTGAGGGAGAAGTGATCCCTACTGGTAGCCTTCTTCAGTAGGTGAGTGGGGAATCTTGGTTGCTCTAATGCAGCAGTTCTCAAACATTTGACCTTGGAACTCTTATACTCTGAAAAAGTATTGAAAATCTCAGGGACTTTGTTTATGCACATTATTTCTATCTGCATTTGCCATATTAGAAATTACAGCTGAGAAAATGTTAAAAGATTGATTAATTCCTTTGAAATAACAAAAATAAAGTTATTATAATAACAAATAACTTTTTATAAAAAATTGTTTTATTTAAAAAAAATTGGAGAGAAGAATGGCATTGGTTCTCATTTGTACAAACCTCTTTAGTATTTGTCCTAATAGAAGACTGCTAGAAGGGTGCCTGGTGGCTCAGTGGGGTAAGCCTCTGCCTTCGGCTCAGGTCTTGATCTCAGCCTCCTGGGATTGAGCCCCACATCAGGCTCTCTGCTCGGCAGGAGCCTGCTTCCCCCTCTCCCTTTGCCTGCCTCTCTGCCTACTTATAATCTCTCTCTCTCTGTCAAATAAATAAAATCTTAAAAAAAAAAAGAAGACTGCTAGGTTTTTATATCTGCTTTTGGATTTTAAGATGTTGTCTTTGTTGATATAAATGAAGAAAATTTGGTCTTACAAACATATATAGTTAGAAAAGAAAGAAAAGTATTTTAATACCTTTTCAGATAATTGAGGATATTCTTTTATCCTAACTTAAACTCAACAAATGGTAGCATTTTAAAAGGTTAGTTGCAATGTGGAATCTGAAACCATATCAAATATTTTTGTACTCCGTTATATTAAAATCCTTGTGCATTTCAGTGGATCATTTAGCTATGTATGATTTTGCAATTTCATTTGGAACATATTGGTTCACTTAGTTACAAGATATTACAATATCAACATTTGTTAATATATTCACAGATTAATTCAGAAAGTCAGTTTTGGGAGGCCATCAAGCTCACAGTGGCAGATAAAAGCACTCTAAAATTCTCATTTTCACTTGAAAGCCTCAAATTTATCATTGGCAACAAATCCTGTCAGTTGTTTTCCTTGAGGAGGCAGGCTCACTTTATTCATTTTCAAGATGTTTGCCAAATACCCGTTTGAATAACTGTAATTTGTGTGAGTCATTATTTTAAGTGAAAGTTGTGTTCCATGAAAAAAGTGGCTAGTTCAGGTCACACTTAAACAATTGCATAAGTGATCTTCCTTGAGATATTTCTTAATGTTTTGGTATGCAATCCAAGGGGGGTATGCTTGTGCCCTTCCTGTTTATGTCACAGAATATTAAGAGTTTTGTACTTAAGGCTAAATATTTAACAAAATTAACTATTACTGGTTTATTAAGACTTTGTTAAATTCAACTGGCTTTTTAAAAATTATTGTTATTACTGTAAGTGTGTGGTGGTAAAGAATACAATGAATACTAGTGAGGTTAGGTGCCATTGCTTAGATTCATGCTAAGGAGCCAGAAGTTTCACTCACTATTGCTTTTGCATCATTAATGCAAATATCAACACAGTAAACAATGCAAAAACATCTGCATGTTGTGGTGAGAATAGTTTTGACCTTGCAGAACCCCTGTAAGAGAATGGGTCTCAGGATCCCCAGGGGTTCATGGACTGGCCTTTGAGAACCACTGCTCCAAGTCATGGATATGTAAGAGAATAGATATACTGTTATACGCGTATTATTATTATTCAACTTGAAATGTAGAGGAATTTAAAAAAAAATAGTCCTGGTAATTCTAATCGTACCCATGGAAAAGGTAGCAATTAGATTATATAGGAGATGCAGAAACCAAGTTGGTGTAGTTAAGCCATTTTGCTTGTAAAATAAATCAGAGGATATGCTGAAAAGGCTAGAATCCAAATGATCAGAATGAAACCAGTAAGAGAACCAGTATCTTCTGCCTGGACTAAAATGATGTTGAGCATGAGCCTTTCCCAGCTTGGTCTTCTCATCTTGTATACAAATTGGAAGTCTTCTCCAAGTAAGAGTGTCTCAGAAAATACGGTCCATAAGGAGAATGCTTGGGAGGGGCGGCCTGAGAGACCTGTGGAGGGCAGCCACTGTGATGTGGGGGGTGACATGGCGAAAAAGGCAAGGATGCTGATTTTATTAAAGGTCTGCTCTGTGCCAGCCACTGTGCAAGGCACTTCACATATGCTGCCTCTTAATTCTCATGACAAACTAATGAAGTCACTATTATCAGCCTCATTTTGGAGATGGTGAAGTGTAGCCTCAGAAAACTAGCCTGAGTCTACATTGCTCCTGTGGGTTGCACTTGGAATTCAAACCATCTCTTTTCACTCTGGAATGGTAGTCTTCATATAAGTATTCATGAGCCTCTTGGACTGTGCTGTTAACTGGTCCATTGTTAGTGTATCTGTATTATAAGCATATTTCTGAATATATAGGCTTACACTTCAGGCTTAAGTCTTACCTTCCTGAGTAAAACAATTACAATTTTGTATTCATTCATCCACTAGGGGGGGCAAGAGTGTTAACTTGTTAAATAGATCATGACTGATAAGTAGGGTTTAAATTATATGATTGTGGTATGATTTATATGTATGAACTGTAGGAAATGGTATATGGAAAACTCTGACCATTTCTCTAATGATTATTCTTGGTAGGAAAGATGCTGTGCTACTTTCTCACTGAAACCTAGGAGATTGCTTTCATCCCCTAAATGAGGAAATGAAAATGAAAATGAAAAATAAATGAGGTGTAGTTTAACTCAAAAGTATGACTGGCCCTCGAAGGAAGGGATCATGTCAAGTGGATTGACAAAATTAGCAGTAAACCAGTCAGGAAGATTCATTCTAGTCTCAAGTTTGTTTGCTTTTTGTTTTAATACATGTGAAATTTAACATTCTTAATTTAACTTTATTATGATCTGTTTAATGCAGTGGTGTCTGAAAGAAATGATATGATTTTCCTAAGACATTATTTAAACCATAAAGGAAACTGTTACATAACTGTAATTGGATAATGCTTTAATTAATCAGTATTTTTATTTCAGATCTAACATTTACATATGGCTAGGTATGGAGTGTACCTTAAAATAAATGATATATCTAGTTCCTCATTTGTATAATTGCCATGTGGGTAATTTATAGTAAAATTATGAAGCACTCTCAGACAATGAAAATTGCGAACTGTAAAATAATTACATAACATTTGCCACTAAAGTATTTTTATTTGAAAATAATTTTTGGCTATTGTCCTAATTTATTGTTCTTCAAGACTCCTATGTACTTTGGGTGATGATTACTGTGAAAAAATTAGAAATTCCATGAGCATCATAACCATGATAACTGTGAAATTTTGCCAACCAGATTCTTGCTCTGTATATTTTGCATATTTTGTTTTTGTTGAATTATACTTTGTAAATGAGGGGATTGAAAATAGTTTACCATTTGACTATAGATATGGTGAAGACTTTTCTTGAATTCTACATAGATTTTTTTTCAAATTCTGAAAATTTCTGAAAGTTTACAGAAATAATATATCTCTTATGGGACACCTGGGTGGCTCAGTCAATTAAGCATCTGCTGTCGCTCAGGTCATGTTCCCAGGGTCCTGGGATAGAGCCCCACATAAGGCTTCCTGCTCAGCAGGGAGCCTGCTTCTCCTTCTTCCTCTGCTGCTTCCCCTGTTCCTGTGCTCTCTCTCTCTGTCAAATGAATAAATAAAACCTTTAAAAAAATAAAATACCTTTACATGATTCTAATTTTGAAATTAGAATTATGGCTGCTGGAGTGAATGGGCCAAGGTTCATAATCTTATTCGCTCTGGTAATACAGGCCTTGTGATGTTGAGATGTGTCTTCATCTCTTTGAACATTAGTGTGTGATTGGACTGCAGGGTTACTGTATTGTAGTAGGCACTGAGGATATAAAGATGAATCCTGAGCTGTTCTGTCTTCAAGGATGGTAGTCTAGAGGGGGCACTCTCCAAGTAAGCAAACCATTCCAATGAGATGTGGTGAGGGGTGTAATAAAGTGATGTCCACTTGCTACTGTGGCATCACCTAAAGGGTTACAAGCCTACCTAGGACATAGTGCATGGAGATACATCAGAGGAGGTAAGGCTTGAACTTGAAGGGCTAATATGTATAGAATTTGGGGATCTGGGAGGAAGTAACATATTTTAAGCAGAAGAAATAGCATAGGATGTATCATGGTGGAAGGGGAGAGTATGGATTTTTTTTTTACATATTTTGATTTTTTTGTTTAATAATTTTATAACACCCAGTGGTCATCCCCATTAGTGCCCTCCTTAATCTATCATGCATTTATTTATTTATTTATTAAAAAAGATTTTATTTATTTATTTGACACAGAGAGAGAGATTACAAGTAGGCAGAGAGGCAGGCAGAGAGACAGGGAGAGGAGGAAGCAGGCTCCCTGCTGAGCAGAGAGCCCAATGCCGGCCTCCATCCCAAGACGCTGAGATCATGACCTGAGCCCAAAGCAGAGGCTTTAACCCACTGAGCCACCCAGACGCCTTCTATCATGCATTTAACCCCCACCCCGCCACCTCCCCTCCAGTAACCTTCAGGGTGTTTTTTTTTTTTTTTAATTCAGTTTGTTCTCTGTAGTTAAAAGTCTGTTTCCTGGTTTGCCTCCCTCCCTCCCTCCCTCCCTCTCTTTTTAAATATATATTCATGTTTTGTTTCTTAAATTCCACATATGAGTGAAATTCTATGGTATTTGTCTCTCTCTGACTGACTTATTTTGCTTAGCATAATACTCTCTAGCTTTGTCCACATCATTGCAAATGTCAATAATTCATTCTTTTTGATGGCTGAGGGATATTCCATCATATGTGTATGTCACCACATACAAATGTCACCACATTTTCTTTATCCATTTGTCAGTGGATGAACATTTGGGCTCTTTTTGTATCTTGGCTATTGTAGACCATGTTGCTATAAACACTGAGGTGCATGTATCCCTTCCAATCAGTATTTTTCTATCCTTTGGGTAAATACCTAGCAGTGCAATTGCTGTATCATTGGGGAATTCTGTTTTTAGCTTTTTGAGGAACCTCCATACTGTTTTCCAGAGCGGCTGCACCAGCTTGCATTCCCACCAACAGTGCAAGGCAGTTCTCCTTCCTCCACATCCTCACCAACACCTGTTGTTTCCTGAGTTGTTAATTTTACCCATTCTGACTGGTGTGAAGTGGTATCTTTTTTTTTTTTTTAAAGATTTTATTTATTTATTTGACACAGAGAGAGAGATCAGATCACAAGTGGGCAGAGAGGCAGGCAGAGAGAGGAGGAAGCAGGCTCCCCGCCGGGCAGGGAGCCCGATGCGGGCCTCGATCCCAGGACCCTGAGATCATGACCTGAGCCGAAGGCAGAGGCTTTAACGCACTGAGCCATCCAGGTGCCCTGTGAAGTGGTATCTTACTGTGGTTCTGATTTGTATTTCCCTGATGCCCAGGGATGTTGAGCATCTTTTCATGTGTCTGTTGTCCATTTGGGGGTCTTCTTTGGAAAAATGTCTATTCATGGCTTCTGCCCATGTTTTAACTGGATTATTTGTTTTTTGGGGTATTGAGTTTGATAAGCTCTTTATAGATTTTGCACACTAACCCTTTATCAGATATGTCATTTGCAAATATCTTCTCTCATTCCGAAAGTTGCCTTTTAGTTTTGTTGACTGTTTCCTTTACTGTGCAGAAGCTTTTTATGTTGATGAGGTCCCTGTAATTTCTTTTCGCTTTTCTTCCCTTGCCTCAGGAGACATATCTAGTACGAAGTTGCTACAGCCGAGGTCAAAGAGGTTGTTGCCTGTGTTCTCCTCCAGGATTTCGATGGTTTCCTGTCTTACGTTTAGGTCTTTCATCCGTTTTGAATTTATTTATTAATTTTATTCTCTCCGAATTTATTTTTGTATGTGGTACAAGAAAGTCGCCCAGTTTCATTCTTTTGCATGTGGCTGTCCAGTTTCCCCAACACTAGTTGTTGAAGAGACTTTTTTCCACTGGATGTTCTTTCCTGCTTTGATGAAGATTAGTTGATCATATCATTATGGGTTCATTTCTGGGTTTTCTATTCTGTTCCATTCACCTATGTTTTTGTGCCAGTGCCACACTGTCTTGATCACTAGCGCTTTGTAATGTAATTTGAAGTCCAGAATCGTGATGCTTCCAGCTTTGCTTTTCTTTTTCAGTACTGCTTTGGCTAGTCAGTGTCTTTTGCTGTTCCATACAGATTTTAGGCTTGTTTGACTCTTTTAAATTGTAAGAATATAGCACGAAGACGGAATAATGCAGGGGAGTAAGTTGGAGATCTACCACGGGGCTGACAGCAGTGTATCTTTAGGTCATACTATGTTTGAATCTTGTTTAAATGATTGGAAGCTATTCATAGCTTTGCTGTAAGGAATGGCATGATTTTGTATTTTAGGACAATCCTTGGCATCGCCCTGGGGAGAAGTCCGAAGAATGTACTGTAGTAGGTTCAGTGAGAAGTGGTATAATCTGAGATAAGGAGAGGCCAGCAGAGCCTCGGGTGACTCAGGCTTCAGCTTTGGGTGACTGTATGGAAAATAGAGAAGAGCAAGCTTTTTGGAGGGGGCTTTGAGTGGAGATAGAGATGAAAACAAAATAAAACACAACCTTAAAATAATGTTTGAGTACTTCAGTGTGCCAGGGATACAGTAAGATTTTTAACGTATTTAATTGGCTCAGTATCCCCTTGAGGTGATACCATCTATAACTGACAAATGAGAAAGCAGATTCAGAGAGGTCACATATCTGACCGAAGATTATACCTGGAAGTGGTGGAACTTGGAATTGAGTCTAGGTCTGTCCCACCTAAAGTACAACCTATTCTCACTTTATTACTTGGGAATCTTTGTACAGCTGTAGTTGAAGCAATGGGTATAAATGGAAATGGTCAGGAAGAGTATATAGACAGAGAAGAGATGATGGCCAAGGATAGAAATAACATTAGATTAAATGGAACTCATTTAAGTGGAACATCTTCTGTGTCTCTATAGAAGATACATTGAGAGAGGTCGTAGGCTAACTAGAAAAAATATCTCAGCCACGACAAAAACATTAGAGTCATCCTGCAAGGCTCTTATTCTTTATCACCCCCACATCCTGTCCATCAGCAAATACTTTTGTCTTTGTCTTCAGAGTATATGCAGAATCTGACCATATCCTCCTGTCCAAGCTACTCACATCTTTTCTGCTCTAACAGCAAATCCTGTTATCCTTGTTCTTACCATCTTCTCTTCACCCAGCAGTCACACCAGTGCTTTCTGAATGTAGATCACATCATCCCTCCTCAGCTCACAACTGTCCAGTGGTCTTCCTCGTCTTTCAGAATATAAGCCAGACTACCATGGCCCACAGGGCAGCAATGACTACCACTGGCTACCTCTCTGGCCTCTCCTTCTCCATCCTCCCTAGGGTCCTATCACCAGCCGCAAGCTAAGCATGCTCCTTTTCTGGACCTTTGCCAGCCTGGAATGCTTTTCCCCTGATCTCTGTCACTCTATTAGAGTGATCCAACCAGCCTGTCTGAAATAGCACTTTCCATTATCTTGTTCCACCTCTTCATTCTCTTTTTGTCCATTGAACTTTTCATCACTGGACATATTAAACTTGCTTGTTTGCTTAGTGATAATTGCCCCTAGAATCTCTATCCTATGCCTAAACTTTATGAAAGTAGAAATTTTGCCTTTTTTTTGTTCACTCCTCTATCTCCAGGATCTAGAATAGAGTAGATGTTCGACAAATATTTGGATAAATGAATGCAGCCAGACTGGCTTTTAAAAACAAGTAAATCAGATCATGCTATCCCCCCCCCCCCCCCCCCCCCCCCCCCCCCCCCCCCCCCCCCCCCCCCCCATTCAACCTTCCCAACTCCATAGATTCCCATTACCATTGGAATAAAATCTAAACTGCTTTCTGTGGTCTACAAGGCCTTCCATGATCTGGACCTTGGCTGAGACTAACCGTAGTCTTGACACTCCGCCCTAGGTAACTGCATTCCAGCCCCATTGGCCTTCTTGTTCTTCCTGGAACTCATTAAGCTCATTTCTTCCTCTTGCTGCTCCCTCTGCCAGCCACTCCTTCTACATGGTTGGCCCCTGCTGCGCCCTCAGATCTTCACTCAAGTAATGCTTTGGCAGAAACGCTTCCCTAGATGGCCCTCTCTTACAACAGTGTTCCCAGTACTTGCCTCTGGACCCCAAATCTTCCCAGGATTCAGGCTAATGTTTATCATCCAAATTGTCACTGCCTGAGCAATATTGTTCATTTGTTTATAATATTTTCCCTCTCCACCTGGGTTGTAAACTTCATGAGAGTGTGGCATTTTCTGTCTTCTTTACCATCATATTCCCAGCACCTAGAAGGGAGCGCTTGGTACATCTTGGAGGCCCAAGACTTAGGGGACGGATGACCCCTGCTACTCCTGTGAGGGCGGTTCATTATTATTGTGAGTAGTTGAATATTCTTTTGGTGACACACGGTTTAAACAAATGCCTAAAATTTCTAGGATGATGCTTATGCAGTTCGAACATTAAGTTATGAGGCTACCTTTCCAAACTGGCTCATGGAATTCTGGTACATTATTTTATAGAGATTCTTTTTGAACATTCTTGGGAACCCAAATCTCTCAAACTTTCAGGATGCTATAGTTCTTATTTTTAGTTGTTGCCAAAAGTATTTGACTGAATTAGATTGCTACATCCTCATGGAGAGTGAGGCCATATTCCCTTTTGTATCCCCGGCACCTTCCCTAGAGTTCAGCACAGAGTAGGTGTTCAATAAATGTTTGTCAATGGTAAGCTAAAAAAAAAAAAAAAAGACATTTCAAAAAAATGGCACCAAAATTTAGAATTTTCTGTAAAATATTTTCAGTTTTTGTAGAATTCAAAACTGAGCCCCTGCCCCCCTCCCCCCTCCCCCCGAAGCTTAACCTTTCAGAAATGTTTGGTTGCTGAGAAATGGAAGAAGAGAAATGAAGGGGTGATAGCCCCTACTAAATTTAAATCTGTCCTCCATACCAGAGAAACAGAGGGGACCTATAATCACTTATTCACCTACGGTTACTCCCTATTTGGATGAGGTTGAGGCAGAGGCAGGGAAAAGCTCTGTGGTCCAGCATCCTTCTTCGCTCATATTTTCTTTCTGATAAAACAGCTAGTGTTCAGTGTGGCTCCAGAAGTTTTGGTTTGGGGATTAAGAAAGTGAGCAACAGGTAGCAGTGACGCAGGTTATGCTCAGTCGCTGAGCTGCACACACCTTAAGCCAACACAAACCATGAAAGGTGGCAGTGTTTGAACTGAATCTGTGCTTTTAAGACGGAGTAGCACCTTTTCAATAAAAGCACACTTATACCGACTCCTTAAGAAGTTTAGACTGAAGGGCTGTCTCCAGCAACTGGCCCCCTTGCTGCCAAGCCCCATTTGTTTGTCTTGGCAGCCGGGCTGTGTCTGCTTGGCCAGTGCCTGTGCTGGGATGTTAAATTGATGAAACACAGAGCTCTTGATCCTTTTCAGTGAGGCTTCTATTTGGTTAATGGCAGGGTAGAGAATGGAGAATGGATACTCTTGTAGTGTAGTTAGAGATTTGGGGACCTGTGGGAAGATACTTCATTAGAATAATTAAACCTGTGCTTCATTGTGGCTTTTGTCTAATTCTTTCTTCGGTACAGATAGAATTTTTTTTTTCTTCAAGTGATTACAAATATGTTGTATTTGGTATAACTATTCAAACATATGATAACCTGCCAAAAATATGAAAGCATTTGATTTTTTGAGAATTTGGACAGTTCAGAACTAGGGACCAAGTATACTGGTGTAACATGCACTCATGGTTGGTGTGCTTAGAATTAGCTACCCGTTGCCTGTCAATCATCATGACTATACATTGTTCCAGAAGCCATGGGCTCTGACTAGACTTTCTAGAATTAACAGCACAGGAAGGAAAAAAGTGTAAATCATCTCTCTGGTTTGTGTTTCTCAAGAGGGATATATAATATCGCTTAAGTTGATGCAAGTGTTGACAGTCCCCTCAGGTTGGCAACTGTATCAATCCCTCACTTTATTCAGGCTTCTGCTCCAATGTTGCCTCTCCAAAGAATCAAAACAGCAAGTCCCCTCCCCTATCTCTCTTTAACCACTCACCTGCTTTATTTTTCATAGCAGTTACCATGACCCGAAATTATTTTTATTTTTATTTTTATTTTATATCTCCTTCCCTGCAATGTGAGTTCTATGGGACAGGAAATTTTTTCTTATTCACTGCTTAACTGTCAGTGCTCAGAAGAGTATTCAGAATATAGCAAGTGCATGATAAATGTGTGTCAAATAACTGAATAAGTAAGAAGAAGAAAGGAGCAATAAATGATGAAGTAAAGAAGGGAAATAATGTGTGTTTTCCAGATAATATCCTTCAGCACGTGGCTAGTTAAACCAGGACAGGGGAGCCCGTCAATCTTGCACATGTGAAATGTTTATTAGGGCTTTTAATAAAACTTTGGGTGAAAACTGGATTGCTTGTAGCAAAGACATCACTTAGCCCAAGTAAATAAAATCATTAGGTTAGCCAAAGATCAGGGAATATGAAAACATTTCATTTTATTATTGAAGGATTGAGCAGAGAAATTAGATTTAATAAAGATGTTAAAAGAGTATGAGCTTGAGGCTTTTATCAATATATGTTTAAAATTCTCTTGCTTACCAGACTCTTTTAGAAGGGGTAGGTTTGTCAATTTCAGAATCTCTATTAGTTGCTTATGTCCATTCGCTGAGCATATTAACATTTCTGGTGCTGCTATATGGCACATGATGCTACAAACAGATGGAATTGACAGAAGAAAATATCTCCTGTCCTCTTAAAAAAAATAAAAGTTTAAGGATGATGTTTGATGCATAACAGATGGCTTGAGAAACAGCCTGTCAAATTAAGAGTGGTGATAATGGATTAGTGAACACCCTATAATTAACTACTAATTATTCTTCTCATGATTGTATTTCTTTCCACTCTGTCAACTTTTTATATTGTATTATGTATACAATTATATTTCATATTTTCTTTTTCATGTTCTGATATATTAATTTTTGTCATAAAGGTTTACCTGTTTTACATTCTTCATAATACCATTATCATATTTCATCAAATTCATAATGTAAGAATTGGACCAGGCTGGGAACAAGACTACTATGTGTTAGTGATGTGCCTGACATATAGAACATGTGCAACTCGTGTTTGTTGATGTTAATTAAATATTCCAAATTGATTTAGCCTTTGCTTTATTACAAGACATTTAGCTTCTTTCTGGTTATTGATATTATAGGTAATGATGTGCTGACTAGTCTTCCGAACAACCATGGCTTCATGATTCTTTTGATTTATGGTCTTATAATGAATTCCCACAGGGAGATATCTTAGTCAAGGATTGTGAACATTTTTATATCTCTTGATTTGTGAATGGGTGACATTGTCTTATATTGATGCCTTCAATGTTTGAATGTTCCTTTGGTCTTATAAAACAAATAAGGGTACTTTTTTTTTTAGCTTACCTAGCATAAGTTGTAGCAAATTCATCTTCTTGACACATGATAGCTAAAAGTAATTTTCAAATTAGATATAGGTAACAACTTATTTTTTTTTCAATTTTAGGCCTTTTTTTTTTGTGTATGGTTGTAGCATGTTTATGGATTTTATTAGATAATTTTGTTATAAATTATGAATCTTTTAAAAGAATTGTTAGATCTTTGAGCTTGGACACTTATTGTTGCAAGCTTTATTTTTTTTTTTTCAATCTTCATGTGGGGGCCTCTAAACTTTGACATTCTTGAAGCCTATTTTTTCAATTCTTTTTTCAATTTTTTGAAGTTCTAGTGGCTTTTGAAATTGTCTCAAATTTTTAAAACATGCACACATATTCATACCATATATGTTGCATACTTATCATCCCTTCCTCAGCTCTGTTACTCTGTAGAGGAGCAAGATAACTAGAAAATTCATCTTGACCAGCTCTAGTAAACAGAAACAGGAATCTGTAACCAAATCTAGTTAAAAATCAGCTAATGACCAGTTTCTAATAAAAGGAAATACTTTATTTTTTTTTAAAGATTTTTTATTTATTTATTTATTTTACAGAGAGAGAGAGAGAGATCACAAGTAGGCAGAGAGGCAGGCAGAGAGAGAGGAGGAAGCAGGCTCCCCGCCGAGCAGGGAGCCCAATGCGGGCCTCGATCCCAGGACCCTGAGATCATGACCTGAGCTGAAAGCAGAGGCTTTAACCCACTGAGCCACTCAGGCACCCAGGAAATACTTTTAACATTTAACTATTTGTTCCGGGTTCTGTTTAGAAATTTGAAATATTAAAATCTTCCCCTGATAGCATAACTCTATGATAATAGTGTCATTATTGATACTAGGATGATAGCTCTTAGTAATATTAAATATAATTGGAGATTTTTATATGCACAAGGCACGGGATTTCTTATGCATTTTCTCATTTGATCTTATCATCATCCTGTTTTTACGGATGATGAAACTGAGGCTTTGAGAAGTTAAATAAAACTTTCCCTACTAGTGAACAAAATGTTCAGGCTTGGGTCTGTCCAGTTTTAAAACCCCAGGCTCTTAATCATAATGCTATGCTAAATAAATTGGTTTTGAGAATTTTATACTTACCCCTAAGGATTCTTTTTAAAAGTCTCTTCCTTTTTGATCATGTGGATTTGTATGACCATTTCAGAGTTGAAATATCAACTAAATAAATTTTTAAATTTTATCCTAAATATTCTTGATGACCAGGCATTGTTGTACAATAGGAAAGCCATTCTCCAGTACTTCTGCACAGAACAAATAGCTACCGGTTCTATCTCAGCTTCACTCCCTGGTTTCAGTCAGTTCCCTAATCCTAGGCCTCCTTCCCCTAACTCCAAACTTCAAATAAAATTGATTCTGGTTCAGCACTTGTCTAATACATTCCTTATCCAATAGTAGTTTTTGTATTTAATGGCTTATAGTATGTACCTTTGAAAACTCAAAGGGACTTTTTGTATACAAAATTGCTTTTTATTAGCATTTTTCATTAATATTTCCGATGTTCTGCTGGTTTTTGGCAATTGATGTCCTATGGGCAGTAAACAAAGTGAACTTGATAAAATTATGTCACTTGCGGTCACAGTTTCCAATAGAATATTGAAGTGTTGCTTCAAGGTTCTTGTTTCATTTAGTCCTACTCTTACTGAAAATGGTATAGCACCTTAAATAGAAACCCTTTCTGATATCCAGAAGTGCCACTAAGTACCTTTTCTAAATCATGATCACTATTTACTTTGGAAGATCTTAACTGGGGGATCATGGAGAAGGCTTCAGGGTGTCTTGGAAAAACCCGGAGTAATGTGAGAAAATGTGTTATAGGGCCATTTTTAAAAGGAGTTCATAGGTTTCATCATTAATTCAGTTATTCATTGAATCATAACTCATTCAAATTCCCAAAAAGAAAACTAAACTCAAAGAGAGTTATAAAATATCCCTATTCTGAAAACCCCATCTGCTTTTATTTAACCACTTACACCTCAATACCAGACCTTTTTAGATATCTATTTCGACCGTATTTTCTATTCCTATTCTTTTTTTTCTTTTAAAAAAATTTAAATATAGTTGACACAATGTTACATTGGTTTTAGGTATGCAACATAGTAATTGGATGTATTAATTGTTATACTATGCTCATCACAAGTGTAGCTACCATCTGTCACCGTACAACACTATCGCAATACCATTGACAACATTCTCTATGCTTTACCTTTTATTCCCATGACTTACTCATCTCATAACTGGAAGGCTCTATCTCCCACTCCCCTTCACCCATTTTGCCCATCCCCTTCACCTCCTCCCCTCAGGCAACCATTAGTTTATTCTCTGAATTTATAGGTCTGTTTCTGCTTTTTTAAAAAAAAATCTTTATTTAAATCCAATTTAATTAACATATACTGTATTATTAGTTACCGGGGTAGAATTTAGTAATTCATCTGTTGCATGTAACACCCAGTGTTCATTGCATCAAGTGCCCTCCTTAGCTCCCAACACCTAATTACTCCACCCCCACTACCTACCTCCCCTCCAGCAACCCTCAGTTTGTTTCTTAGATTTCAGCATCTCCTATGGATTGCCTCCCTCTCAATTTTCATTTTATTTTATTTTTCCTTCCCTTCCCCTATATTCATCTGTTTTGTTTCCTAAATTCCACATACAAGTGAAATCATATGGAATTTGTCTCTCTCTGACTGAGTTATTTCACTTAGCGTAATACATGCTAGCTCCATCCATGATGCCTTGTCATTGTAAATGGCAAGATTTCGTTCTTTTTTGATGGCTGAATAATATTCCATTATATATATCTATATCTGCATATATTTATATGTGTATGTTTATATCTACATATATATATATCTCCATCTCTCTTTATCCATTCATCTGTCCATGGACATCTGGATTCTTTCCACAGTTTGGCTTTAGTGGACATTGCTGCTATAAACACTGTGGTGCATGTGGCCCTTTGAATCACTATTTTTGTGTCCTTTGGATAAATACCTAGTAATGCAATTGCTGGGTCATAGGGTAGCTCTATTTTTAACTTTTTGAGGAACCGCTGTGCTCTTCTCCAGAATGGCTCTACCAGTTTATATTGCTACCAACAGTGTAAGAGGGTTCCCCTTTCTCTGTATCCTTGTCAACATCTGTCGTTTCCTGACTTGTTAATTTTAGCCATTTTTACCAGTGTGAGGTGGTATCTCATTGTGGTTTTGACTTGTATTTCTCTGCTGCTGAGTGATGTGCAGTATTTTTTTTCACGTGTCTTTTGGCCATTTTTATGTCTTCTTTGGAGAAATATCTGTTCATGTCTTCTGCCCATTTCTTATTTCTGTTTTTTGTTTGTTTCTTTATTCATTTGTTTTGTTTTGGGCTCCATGTATAAGTGAAATCATAGGATATTTGTCTTTCTCTGACTTACTTCACTTTGCCTATTACCCTTTAGATTCATCCACGTTGTCACAGTTGAGAAGATCTCATCCATTTTTATGGCTGAGTAATATCCTATTGTGTACATATACATCTTCTTCATCCATTATCTACCAGTAGACGCCTGGGTTGTTTCCATATCTTGGCTATTGTAAGTAATGCTGCAATAAACGTAGGGGTACATGTAACTTTCAAATAGTGTTTCTGTTTTCTTTGGGTAAATACCCAGTAGTGGAATTACTGGATCGTATGGTATTTTTATTTTTAACTTTTTGAGGAATCTGTCCCAATTCTTTAGTCAATTTCCTATGCTTAACTTGAAGCTTTTTTCATCTGCTACTGTCTTTCAGGCAAGGCATGTATGGGCATTTAGTCTTTGTTTTTAATTAACATTGCGATCATTTAGTATCTAGTTGCACATGCGGCCATATTTCAGAGGGAGGGAAGGAAGGAGGGAAGGAGTGGGGGGACACTATAATTTGAAGAATTTAGACCTCTGGGATGATTGGCTGGTGTTAACTGGATATTTGAAACCTGTTATTTCAGTGATGTATATCCTACACTTTAATAGTCTTAAACACAGATCTGGGATTCTGTCTACTTTCCTGACAGTAAGATAATGAATTTATCAGTTTTTTTTTTCTTTATCACTATGAGACCCACCACCTCCATCTCCAAATATTACTAGCCCTAGACTTACCCAATTAAAGTCCTACTCTTCGGGCGTCAGGGTGGTTTAATCAGTTAAGTGTCCAGCTCTTGGCTTGGGGTCAAGTAATGATCTCAGGGTCATAAGATTGAGCCCAGTGTTGGGCTCCATGCTCAGCACAGAATCTGCTGAAGATTCTCTCTCCCTCTGCCCCTCGGCCCCTGCTCTCTCTCTCTCTCTCTCCTCCCTCCTAAAATAAATAAATAAATCTTAAAAAAAAAAAAAAAAAAGCTCTGTTCTCATAGTCAGTGTAGAATAGCATTTAGTCACTAACGTGAAAAGGGATGCAGTCAGTCAGTGCCAGGGTCTCCCTGTCCTCTGTTGTTCTTCACCCTCTGCTTTGCACACTCTCTCCAAAGATCAGTCACAGCAACCTGTCTTTCTTTTAAAAGAGTTTATTTCCTGAACAAAAATCAGACTGTGAAAGAAGGATCTAAAATATGCTCTATGTTTTAAGGATAAAGGTTGGCTTGGACTCAGTCTTTCATGATTCTAAAATAGTAAACATCCAGGCTGGAGAATCTGTTTATCTTATTAATTAATTAATTAATTTTAGAGAGAGTGAGTGAGAGAGAGCATGAGCAGGGGGGAGGGGCAGAGAGAAGGGGAAAGACTCTCAAGCAGACTCCCCACTGAATATAAAGCTGAACATGGGGCTTGATCCCACGACCCATGAGATCACAACCTGAGTTGAAACCAAGAGTCAGGCAATTAACTGACTGAGCCACCCAGGTACCCTGAGAATCTGTTTATCTTAGACATGCCACTGGTTATCTCTGTCAACTTTACACATCAGGATACTAGGGAACAGTAATGTACTACCAACTAAGGATATCTTAGCACAAAGTAGGTTCTCAATAAATATTTGTTCATCAGTGACATGGAAGCATCTTTTGACATCTCCCAGTTTTAGTGACTTACCTGGCAACTACTGCATTCCATTGAAAGTAAAACAACCACTTCTATTAAAAACATACAAAAATCTACATTAAGTAATTCAAGGAGTTATTGTCTAATTTGGAGTAGTTCTTATTTCTCTCTGCCTGACAAGATACCAGATTGCTGAACATCCCAAACCTATAAAAATAAAAGTGATTTTGTTCCCTTATATTGCAAATGAATTAGAGTTTTATTACTGTTTTTGTCTTTAATGATTTTCAGCCTGTAAATGTAAATGACATTTCTCTAATCTTGGCTTTGTTCTGCCAGTTTCTTATAAGTAATGGCTATTAACAATGAGCAAATAGAGCCTAATAAAATTCACTCACTAATGTAGGGCATTTCAGGTTACTAGATAAAGACTTACTTCATTTGCTTTTTATTATAAAAAAAAACTGTAGCACATCTTTATTTCATTTAGCAGTTAGAAATGCTAAAAGATATTTCAAACCTCTAAGAAGAAAAAATGCTCACACCCCCACAACTCAAAGACCTCTACTGTTTACATTTTGGGTATTTTCCTTCCATGGCTATTTCTACCAATTTAAGACTGTGATCTTCCAATAAATGCCATTTTGAGTATGTTCACTTTAGTAAGTTTCTCAAGGACTTTCTTATGTCTTTTGATCCTTTTGTAATTTCTCCCTGTGTTGGTTTGGAGTGCTACACAGTGAGTGCTCTGTTTAAAAGCAGAACAGTGAAAAAGCAAACATACAAATATAAATAATGAACCAATGATACAAGAGCAGCCCACTAGTCTAAGCACCATGGTATGCAGAAAATGCACGTTTTTCTCCATAGCTCCTCTTCAAACAGCAGCCTAGCAGGGAAGGTAGGGATCCCGAGGAAGTAAATGCTGGTAAGAATAAGTAGGTGTAAGTGAATTATACAGCATTTTCAGCAGATCTAAGTACTTTTTTATTTGTTTTATTATTATTATTATTATTATTATTTGCCCCAGGGGTACAGGTCTGTGAATCATCAGGCTTACAACTTTCACAACACTCACCATAGCACAAACCCTCCCCAATGTCCATAACCCATCCATTCTATCCCTACCCTCCCACACACCAGTAACCCTCAGTTTGTTTTGTGAGATTAAGAGTCTCTTACAGTTTTTCTCCTTCCCGATCCCACCTTGTTTCATTATTTTTCCCTCCCTACCCCACACAACCCCCACCCTACCCCTCAAGTTCCTCATGTCAGAGATCATATGATAATTGTCTTTCTCTGATTGACTTATTTTGCTTAGCATAATACCCTCTAGTTCCATCCACGTCATTGCAAAATGGCAAGATTTTGTTTCTTTTGATGGCTGCATAGTATTCCATTGTATATATATACCACATCTTCTTTAACCATTCATCTGTTGATGGAAATCTAGGTTCTTTCCATAGTTTGGCTATTGTGGACATCAATACTATAAACATTCAGTTGCACGTGCCCCTTTGGATCACTGCATTTGTATCTTTAGGGTAAATACCCTGTAATGCAATTGCTATGTCATAAGGTAGCTCTATTTTCAACTTTTTGAGGAACCTCCACACTGTTTTCCAGAGTGGCTGCACCAGCTTGCATTCCCACCAACAGTGTAGGAGGGTTCCCCTTTCTCTGCATCCTTGCCAACATCTGTCATTTCCTAACTTGTTAATTTTAGCCATTCTGACTGGTGTGAGATGGTATCTACTGTGGCTTTGATTTGTATTTCCCTGATGCCAAGTGATATTGAGCACTTTCTCATGTGTCTGTTGGCCATTTGGATGTCTTCTTTGGAGAAATGTCTGTTCATGTCTTCTGTCCATTTCTTGACTAGGTTATTTGTTCAGTGGGTGTTGAGTTTGATAAGTTCTTTAGATTTTGGATAGAAGCCCTTTATCAGATATGTCATTTGCAAATATCTTCTCCCATTCTGTCAGTTTTCTTTTGGTTTTGTTGACTGTTTCCTTTGCTGTGCAAAAGCTTTTAATTTTGATGAAGTCCCAATAGTTCATTTTTGCCCTTGCTTCCCTTGCCTTTGGTGATGTTCCTAGGAAGAAGTTGCTGCAGCTGAGGTCAAAGAGGTTACTGCCTGTGTTCTCCTCAAGGATTTTGATGGATTCCTTTCTCACATTGAGGTCTTTCATCCATTTTGAGTCTATTTTTGTGTGTGGTGTAAGGAAATGATCCAGTTTCATTTTTCTGCATGTTGACTGTCCAATTTTCCCAACACCATTTGTTGAAGAGACTCTTTTTTCCACCGGACATTCTTTCCTCCTTTGTCGAAGATTAGTTGACCATAGAGTTGAGGGTCCATTTCTGGGCTCTCTATTCTGTTCTATTGATCTATGTGTCTGTTTTTGTGCCAGTATCATACTGTCTTGATGGTTATACCTTTGTAATAGAGCTTGAAGTCTGGAATTGTGATGCCACCAAGAATTGTGATGCCACCAACTTTGCTTTTCTTTTTCAACATTCCTTTGGCTATTCGGGGTCTTTTCTGGTTCCATATAAATTTTAGGATTATTTGTTCCATTTCTTTGAAATAAATTGCTGGTATTTTGATGGGGATTGCATAAAATGTGTAGATTGCTCTAGGTAGCATAGTCATTTCCACAATATTTGTTCTTCCAACCCATGAACATGGAATATTTTCCATTTCTTTGTGTCTTCCTCAGTTTCTTTCATGAGTACTTTATAGTTTTTTGAGTATGGATTCAGATCTAAGTACTTTTAAAGGTCATTTAGAAATTGTGTAAAATGTATTTCTTCTTTGATTGTAGGACACAGCAGACATTTAAACAACTCTTTATGGACAGTATTCAGGGCATACAGGGCATCCTAAAATTAGGGTGGATTCAGGTTTCGTGGGGCCTGAAACTTGTATAATTTTGCAGACCACATTTTAGAAAAATTAATACAATCTTATAAATAAAAAAACTAGATACAGTAGTATTTGGCAGGAGAAAAAATCATAAAAGTTACAAATTTTATAAAGCTGACAAATACCACTAATGTCAGAAACTCCAGGAGAAAAAAAATATTTTTATTAAGTAACTGTGTGACATATTTCTGTATTTTTTTCTCTTTTTTTTGGCACCCATACTTTGTCTCTTTGTCAGTGATTGCACCGTATCATTTTTATAGAGAATACTAGAAGTTAAGTCAGTTTTTCTTCTGGCATGGCTAAGCAGAATTTGTGTTTTATTACTGATAATTGGGATGCCTATAGCATGGGCGGGCAGTCCTCTTCTCTGTTTGTAGTGTTGCTGCTAGCTTGTGCCTTATAAATACAGGAATTCTGATAAATTCAATCTCACACATTTTTCACCAAGAAAGAAAAAACCAGATACAGTGTTCATAATTACATATGTTGAATTTTTAAATCTACTTTGGACAGGGAAGAATTTCCATTTTGAGCAGGCATTGGTGGAAGTCGGTGCCTTTACTTACAGTTATACATACCTGGGAATGGGAAGACTTTTCCACAGTCCAGATTCCGGCTTCCCAAATTTTAGGCCTTGTTTCTCCTCCACTAGTCCTACACCTCCAGGCCAAGCACTGTGGACTGTTTCTATCTTTGTTTCATCCTCTTACTGCTGTTAATACTCTTTCCGTGGTCTTCTTCAACTGTATTTTATTGAGGTAATTTTTAAGCTAAGGTGATATTATCTAGGAACAATTGTTAAGTGCTGGGTATCAAGCTTGTGCTAAGCACTGCACCATCTGTTCTTGAAGCAACTCTGTGGTAATGACCATACTGATCTCAATTCTGCAGATGGGAAAACTGAACTTATTGGGATTTCTATGCAGGTCTGTCAGAAACCACAGCTTGTGTCCCAGACACTACAAACCTCTTTTCAGCAATTTATACTTGCAATGGGGTGATTTGAATCCAAACACGATCCTATATTTTAATATGAGCATATATTTTTTAAAAGATTTTATTTATCCAATTGAGAGAGAGAGAGAGGGAGGGAGAGTACAGAGGGAGAGGGAGAGGGAGGAGCACACTCCCTGCTGAGCAAGGTGTCCCATGTGGGGCTTGATCCCAGGACCCTGAGATGGTGACCTGAGCTGAAGGCAGATACTTAACTGACTGAGCCACCCAGACACCCCTAATATGAGCATATTAATAATAATGTAATTAAATTAAATTAATTAAATTAAATTAATAATGTAATTTAAACACACATTATTACTACATATTTTCTAATCACGATTCCCCATACCTCGGATTTTCTTAATTTAGTAGTTCCAGTCCTTTCAACAACAAATTACAGCAAATTACCTGTAAAACCAAACCTATGGGAGGGGCTTTGAAGGAGGTGGTGGGAGGGTAATGGAGGCAAGGGAGGGAAGCTGTTGTATTTTATAGGAGTATACGACTAAGGCTAACTATACTGCAGAGACACTATCAACTCCGATACAGAAAATTGGCTCCAGTCGGCATATGTATTAAGGGAAATGGAGTAAATTTGATTTATTAAGCAAACTTAGTTGAAAGATTAAACCTGGGGGGAAAAGACTGGCTCCATCAGTACAGCATGAGTTCAAATAAATAAATTTCACAAGGTTGTGAGTTCAAGTTCCCCATGCTGGGCATAGAGTTTATTTAAAAAAAAAAAAAAATTGAGATTGGTTGCCGAGGCAGTTTCAAAGGGAGGATCTTAAGGGTTGGTGGACTCAGGTGCTAATGTGGTGTTACCTAGCCAGACAATGGCAGCTCAAGCAAACAGTTTCATTTAGAAGCAATTTGAAATGTAAATTATCAGGGTTCCAGCCTTCACTTCCTCAAGGTAACTGGGACAATTTTGTTTATGAGAAAAAAGAGAAAGATCAGTTTTATGAAGGAAATAATACCCAAATACGTTCATGAACTGGTATGCATATTATGGTTATAGTTATTAAATTATTTTTATATTAATTATGTTAACAAAGAAAACATATTATATATATAAACCATAATTCTGTTGTTATGGATGATAACTTTACAGATGATAAAGTTTATATCTGGCCAGTACTTTTTAAGATTTCAAAACACAAGCTTTTGTTTTCACAATCAGTTTGTTTTTATAAATGACTCCCTGAATAAAGGGAAAAACCCCTCAAACCTTAAAAATATTGTTTACTGTCTAAAATCTTCAGTAGTGCTCTATTTACATATGAGCACAGTGGGTGGATTGTATTTCCTTCAACATGCACAATTTATTTATGAAAAACCTTAGAAATATATCAGACTTTGGTTTCATTACTTTGAAATTTTGAAAAATATTTGGAGCCTGTTAGTGTAACAAACTTCTTTTCCCCTGGTATCATTCTATTTCTGTATCTGTAGTTACAAATTTCTGGGTCTGAAAAATGTTCAGTTTATGTCATAAAATCACACTGGCCTTATTTCTGAATATATTGGCACTAGAATAGGGCTGGCTTTTCCGCTAGTGCTTCCATACCTGTCTTTTAAAATTTAGGTTTCATATATTTTCTTTTGATTGCCAATCTAGGATACTCCTGGTTTGCTACCATTTGGAATCTGCTAGTAAGAAATGACCTCAGACATGATTGAGAAATCTGTGTCATTCTTTTCCCATTAACAAGTGTTTTGTTTTTTGCTTTTTTTTTTTTTTTTAACTGACATCTGTTCTGAGTAGCTCAGATCCTCTTTAGCCAGGCAGTCACTGTGTGCTAAATGTTACTTGACCTTCAAGAATTTCTAGATCCAGCCAGGATTGGGTCAGATTTGATCCTCTCCAGTTTGGTATATCTGGCCAACTTCTCTGGCCAGAATTAGGCTTTGACACCCCTAAAGGTCTGTAGATGATTTCATGCAAAGGTATGCTATCCTTTCACTTGTCTGCAGTCTGTCTGTAAAGTGAAAATAATGGAAATTGTGTGTTAGTGCTACTTGCTTTTGGAACATCTTATTTGATGTTCTTTCTTTCCTTTTCCCTCCTCGCTCCTTCCTTTCTTCTTTCTTCTTTTCCTTTTCCTCTTCCTCCCTGCACTCCTCGTCCTTTTCCTCCCTTTTCTTCTTTTTCTGAGGGTAGTGATGGGTGGCATCACTGTTTTGATGTATCCGGTTCCTCCAGCTGTGCTCTTAGGAAGGTCTCTGTAGCAAAGCAAGCAAGAGAGATGGTCATGATGACCAGCCACCCAAATGGAATGTCCCAGTGATACTGATTGAGAAGAGTTTCATGTAGTGTACACTTCTGTAGTAATAATACATGTGTTGCAGATTGTAGTTTACCATAGTCTTTCTTAGATGGCATGATCTCGGCAGGCTTTATGTGCCTCCATGGCATTGGCACCATTGAAAGCCTAGGACAAATTCTCTACAATAAGCCAACTGCTACTTGTACACTAGCCTGGTAAAACACCAGGTTGTGTAGGAATTCCATAAAGAACAGCAATTTGGGAATGTAGTCAATATAAGTTTTTGTAGTTTTTTAAATTTTTAAAAATTTTTAAAAATTTTTTAAGATTTTATTTATTTATTTGACAGAGAGAGATCACAAGTATGCAGAGAGGCAGGCAGAGGGAGAGGGGGAAGCAGGCTCCCCGCTGGGCAGGGAGCCCATTGTGGGGCTTGATCCCAGGACCCTGAGATCATGACCTGAGCCGAGGTCAGAGGCTTTAACCCACTGAGCCACCCAGGTGCCCTGAGTTTTTGTAGTTTTTTAAAGATTTATCTATTTTAGAGAGAAAAAGAGAGAGAGAGTGGGGGGAGGGGCGGAGGGAGAGAGGGAGAGAGAATCTCAGGCAGACTCCCTGCTGAGCGTGGAGCCCAAGGAGCTCAACGCAGGGCTCATTCTCATGAAGCTGAGATCATGACCCTGAGATCACACACAGCCTGAGCTAAAATCAAGAGACTCTTAACTGACTGAGTCACCCAGGTCCTCCAAGTTTTTGTAGTTTGATGCCTTTTGTAGAGACACAATAAACAAGTCTCACCTGAAAAACAAAATAGGGTGTCTTTTTTTAGGGCAGGAGTCCCTTACTTGCTTTTCTATAGTTCCTGAGCCTGGTTGTATGGCTCCTGAAGCATATTTATGACCACAGAAGCCGATTATATGGTTCAGTGCCTCTCTGAAGTGAAAAAATACGGTTTCAAGCAATGGTCATATGAGGAAAGTTGTGGTATCAGCTTTGTCAATCTTTTTTTTTCAAACCAAACAGTTTAACTTTTGAGATAGGACTGGAGTCACAGACACAGATAGTTGAGATCATTAGTGCCATTTTTCAGAACATTGTATTACTTAAGAAGGTGTGTGAAATACTATTTTAGCTGGTGGGGACATCATGGTGAAAATGTCATCTAAGGCTTTTAGGGAGAGACAGATAGTGAGCCAATAAACATACAGAAATATGTATGTATTTAGACCTCTTAGCAGAGGTCTAAGTGTGAAGTAGAGAAATAAAATAGGGTGATGTGAGAGGAAATTACTGAGGCATTTGAGGTGGTCAGGAAGAGATAATCTTTAGGTTGAGAACTGAAGAAAAGAAAGTGCAAGGTGTAGGGAAAATCAGGAAGCTCAGGGGGCAAAATATTTGGTGGAGAAAACTGCTAAGAAGGTCAGTGAGCTATGTGGATGGCATTAGAAGGCAAAGCCAAAGAGATGGGAAGAAGTCAGATCTTGTATGGCTTTGATAAAGATAAAAAGATCAGATAAAAAGTTAATTTTAGGTATAATGGGGGCCATGGAGCATTTTAAGGAGAAGGATAATATAGTATGATTTACTTAAAAAAAATCACCTTGCTGTGTAGCAAATAGAATGGGGGAAGGTCAAGAGTCTAAGGCAGAGGCTCTTGTTTTCCAGGTGAGAGATGATGATGGTTTGGATTATGGTAGCAATGAGGGAGAGGGAAAGAAGTAACAGATTTGGGATATATTGAGGGTAGCTTGTCAAGACTTGCTGGTGAATGTGACCTGTGGAGTGAGAGGAAGAGGAAACAGTGATTGCCCTCAGATTTTAGATCTGAGAAAAAGCTCTGGTGAATGGGCCATTTCCTGAGATGGGGTCCACTGGAGGAGCAGTGGGTTTAGATAGCAAACTCAAGAGTTCTATTTTGGCCATGGAGAGTTTGAGACTTCTGTTAGATATCCTGTGGGGATGTCGAGTAGACAGCTGCTTCACAGAGCCTCACAGGGAAGTTAGGGCTGAAGATGTAGGTGACATCAAGAGTTGGAAGATACTCTTTAGAGCCAAGGGATTGGATGGGGTCACCTAAAAGAAGTGAATTGTCAGAAAGGAGGAGGCAGCCCAGAAGAGAGTCTTCATGCACTTCTACTTTTGTAGTTTAGAGAAGGATCTAGTAAGTGAGACTGAGAAGGAGTAGTCAGTTAAGTAGGAGGAAAACAAGGAGAGTATGATTTCCCAGAAGCCAAGGGATGATAGCATTTTCAAAAATGAGACAAATGTGGCTTTAGGTTTTGCGGGATCTGAAGTTTCATCAGTGTGGCGGTCCTTTTAAAGATAAATAATGCAAAAATGTTAATACAAAAATAGGTGCTAATGTGATTGTTTAGAATGAGAAACCATGAGAAATTACAAAGTACAGAACTAAAACAATGCCACAAATATCACAAAATTCTGGAAAAAACACAATTGTATCAAAATACATGTACTTACATAACACTTTTTCCTCAACTTTTTTTGAAGGAGGGTGCTTACTCTCCAATTGCTTCTTCATATTATAACACTTTTGTACAGTCATATTCTACAAAGATAGTGGAAAGATAACTCAGCATGTATCATGGCCTATCAAAATTGTATTTTTATTATCAACAAATTTAGAGAAGTTATTTTAGTATCGCAGTCTATTACTGATAATGTCATGTAAGATTTTAGGCTTATTGCCAAAATGTGGGAAGCATCTATCAAGCTTCTTTCATATGTGAGCTCTGTGATTTCAGGGCATTTCAAGTTTTCACACACAGTAACTAATCATAAATACTCTTTGAGGGGCTCCTGGGTGGTTCAGTTGGTTAAGTGCCTGGGTCTTGGTTTTGTCTCAGATCATGATCTCAGGGCTGTCAGATTGAGCCCCATCTTGGGCTCCACACTGAGATGCTTGAGATTCTCTTTGCCCTTTCCCCACTAGCACACACTCTCTCTCAGTAAATAAAGAAAATATTTTTTAAAAACCAAACAAAATGATCTTTGAGTTGATAACCATAAAATCAGTTTGTTACTCATGTGTTTGTGTCATCACCTAGCAAGACACTTCTATTTTGTGGACAGCTAGGAATAACTGAACTATACAAGAAAATTACTGCGAACCACAAAAATATATCCCACTGAACACATACTGAGTATATACCCAACTGGATTTCTATCTACACAGATCCTGAAAATGCCATGTAAGCCCAAGTGTGATAGAGTGGATATCAAAATGAAAGAGACAGCTGCCTTAACAAGTTAAGGTTAAAGTATCTAAGTTTTGCAGACTTGAGATGCAATGTGGAAACGTTGTTAGGACCCCCTCCCTGGGTCTCAGCAGTGGCCCAATCAAGTAAGGGGCTTGTCTTAAACTTTGTTAACTTCTTGTGGTGAGGGTGAACAATAAGGTGAAGGGCATACAGGACGGGCAGAAGATCAGGAAAAAGAAAAACAGAGAAGTTCCTATTGGGTTTATACTCAAGCATTAACTACTCAGGTTGGAAACAGTAGGTCTAGGTCTTTGGTGAAAGTTCTGTGTAAGTAGCAATATGAGGTACTTGGCAAATAGCACACTGGGGAAACCTTCAGGCAGCAGAGAGAAATGGCTACACTTTTAGACATGAGCTAAGTGGGGAGGCTATGGATTTTCCTCTCTAAAAGAAAGGAAAAGACAGACTATCTCTGACAATTGCTGCATTAGGGTCAGAAATTTTGCCCCTTAAACCCTGTAGTGCTCATAGTTTAATATCTGCCATCAAATGTGTAAACAAAGTTGTAAATGATTAAGATGAAGGAGAGTTTGGATCAAAGACTTTTCTCAATTAAATTTAGGTCCTTTTCGTTTTACATCTCACAATCTGGGTTGTTTTGGAGCACAGGAACAACCTAAGTAAATTTCACATCTACATTTTGTTAAATTATTTTCAAATGTTCTGTTGGGGAGAATGTCCTGACTCAGATTTTTCAGTAATTGAATATAAACTTAATAACTTTGCTCACAATTGACTGAAGTTATGCTCTTAAAGCCAAATAAATTTGGGTTGAGATCATATTATTTGTCTAACTGATCATCAATATTAGTTGCATGAAAATAGGTCAGAATGGAAATGGGAAGAGAAGAGGAATGTGATTGGAAGTAAGTCCCCCCCCCCCAAGGTCTTCATGGCATCTCTTGCGTTGCTCCTTTACTTGCTTATGTTGGCAGTTAGATTAACAGCAAAGAAAGGCATAAGGAATTCTCAGATGCTGGTATTTATTTCATAAATTCTGGCTGAGGCTAGAGCCCTGCCTGATCTGCAGTCTGTTCTTCTACTTAGACCAGCCGTAGGAAGAGTTGCCTGTGATGGGAATGGAGCTGGTAGTGAAGAATACGAGAGGAATGAAAAGAAAACGGCACTGATGTTTACAATTGCTTTAGCCCTCTCTGAATTTTCTTTATTTTCTTTGCTCTATGGTCAGATTCAAGAAAAATCTGTTTGACCTTTCTGTTGTTTCTCTTCTTGCCATTTACAAACATCATTTTAGGTTTTTAACTTGAATTGGCAGATTTGTTAAGGTGGATGAGGAAGGAAGTTATGGGCAAGTTTCCTACATGCTTGACTCAGCCAAACTTAGATTAGCTAGTTCAGCCTTCTATCCAAAGACTATGTTCTCAGTAGATGGTGAGTCAGCCTTGATGTGTATAGAGGAATTATTGCCCTCTGACAGGTCTGCCCTAAATATATTGTTGGAGACAAGTAGTGGGGGATCTTCTCTTTCATGTCATCTTTCACGTATTTGAAGATTTCACCATAGCCTTCACCCCTGAAGGTTAAACAGCCCCATTTTATTTGTTCTGCATGCTTACGTGGTGTTTGGATCACTCAGCACTCAGCTCACCTTTCCTTTGTAATGGTTGCTCACCTTCCGTCCTAGAAGAACCCTGACTTTGTTCATCATTCTACCCTCCCAGCTGATTTTGGGGACTGACCTCTCCTCCCCAGCTCCAGGGGCAAATCATGGTTGGAATGAGCCAGTCACTGTGGTCTCTTTCCCTTTGCTAGGGATTGGCTTAAGCACGGCCATGTGGCCAAACCTGGCCCCCTGAGCTGAGGGCAAGTTGGCCAGTGGACGTTTGAAAAGACTTTCCCAAATATAAGAAGATGCCTTATTTGCTTCCCTGTCCCTCCCTTCCCTCCTACATTTCTTCCTTCCTACATTTCTTCCTCCCCTTCTGTCTTCCTTTTCTTTTCTTTGTATTTTGAACTCAGACTTGTCAGTAGCTGACACCTAGAACTGGTGCCCTTGGCTTGGAGACATCCAGAGAGACTAGAGTATGGGGCAGTGGGGGAAGACTGAAAGTCCTGGGATCACTGAGGTCAGGTTGAATGGCTGAGCACTCCTTGTACATAACTTCTTATTATTTCCTGTTGCCATTTCTTATTTTTGTTTTTAAGATTTTGTATTTATTTATTTGATACAGAGAAGGAGGCATGAGTGGGGGGAGGGGCAGAGGGCGAGGGAGAAGCAGACCCTCCCCCATGAGCAGGGAGCCTTAGGTGGTGGTGGGGCTGTTTCCATTTCTTGTAGTTTTCTTTTCTGTTATGTGGCGCTCTAAGTATCCTTATAGATACCAATCCCTCATATTATATTAATTTACCTGCAACTTCTTCCAATGAATGATACCCACAGCATTGTATGTAATATTTTCTTCATGGACTTTTTATATTTAACTGAAACCTTTCTTTAATAATTCATAAGCCTAGGCAAGGCTCCTAACATGGTTGATAGGAAAATAAAATTGTCTTCTGAAATTTTATCCTGAGTTAAGGTGGCAGCACTCGACTCGGCAGCATTTTTCTAAAGTGTATTTAACACTGGCTGGTTTGGGCCTTGATTTCATTAAGGAAGGTCCTCTACCCCATGGACTTTACATTGTTTAGCTAATCTCTTTTTTACAGTGGGGTCTTGCTGATAAAAGTAACGTTTGTTCTTTTGTTCTTATTGGCTGTTTTTCTATTCCATCTTTCAAAATAAAATGCATTTAAAAAATCCTTCTCTTTCACTCTTCTAGACCTGCTTTCTCCCAGGATTAAGGACTGTGTATATAACTGGGGCTCTGAAGCAGGTGGAGAAACTTGGCCACGGATCATTAGAACATTTGGTGGCCGCACCAGAGGCTGAGATAAAGGATGTTGAGTTTGTGGCATTAGGCTCAGAAGAATTCTTTTTCCCAGTTTTGTTCCCTCTTTATTCTCCCAGATGTATTCTTAAAAGTATGGGCGATTATTTATTTTGTGCCTTTTTTAATACACGAAGTAGATACTTGTGTCACTTATTGCTACGAAGTGTTATCCAATTTTTATCACCTTTATTGAACTATAATTCATGTATCCTATAATTCACCTGTTTAAAATTAGTGGTTTCTAGTCTAGTTACAGAATTGTATGGCCATCACCACAATTAATTTTAGAACATTTCCACCCCCTAGACAGAAACCGTGTACCCAGTAGCAGTCAGTCCCCATTTCCCCCACCATCCTTTTCCCTCCTCCCTCAGTTCTACGAGCCCACTTACCAATTTTCGGTCTCTGTGGACTTGACTGTTTTAGGCCTTTCCTGTAGTGGAATTGTACAATATATGTTCTTTGTGATTGGCTTCTCTTACTTCACATGTTTTTAAGATTCATCCACGTGGTAGCACACATCAGCTCTTCATTGCTTCTTATTGTAGAATACTATTCCATTGCATGGCTATCTGGTCTTCAGGGGAGGGGCATTTGGTCTGTTCCTACTTTTTGGCAGCTTTGCATGATCTGGTATTGTGATCTGAATTTACCCTGTACTTCCTTCAGTTTGCATCCCAGCTTGCAAAGTCAGCTTGATAAGCGATGCTCTTTTCCTCTGATTATATCCAGCATTTAGATATGGCATTTTCACGTGTGAGACTTTATTAACTGACCACTTACTTCCTTAAAATGTGCATGTAGCATCACACAAACCAAGGCAAATGAAAGAAAGAGCACTCACCATACATCTAAGCACAGATGTCCATACACAAATCCCTGGATTTAAAAAGTTCAAGGAATTCACATGTGAGCACATTGCTTTTAACACAGATGGTAATTGTAAACCTGGGTTTAGCTTTAAATTGGAAAAAAAATACCCCAAGGTGTTTAATGTTTATCCTCAAATGTCCAGGATAAGACCATGATGACAGCTACCAACTTATTTTTTATGATCTTGGAAAGACATGAGAGGAATAAATTTTTATCATGCGTCACACACAGAGATTTGCATACCTCTTTCTCTTCTCCATTTAGAATTTGGTGAGGGTAGCAGGGAATTCTTTCCTTACTTGTTTTTCTAGGAGCAGGAGAAGGAACTGTTTCTGCATTTATGTGTTTGTATTTTCTCCTCTGAAGGGAAGTCAGCCCCGAGCCCATTTTCACTTAGACACACAGCAGTAGCTGTGCTGTGTGTGTCCTCTGGCTGCCTCTGCATCCCTGAGCTGCACTGGAAGTTTTCCTTTCTCTCTCCCTCCCTCTCTTTCTTTCTTTCTTTCTTTCTTTCTTTCTTTCTTTCTTTCTTTCTTTCTTTCTTTCTTCTTTCCTTCCTTCCTTCCTTTCTTTCTTCTTTCCTTCCTTCCTTCCTTTCTTCCTTTCTTTCTCTTTTTTAAAGATTTTATTTATTTATTTGATACAGAGAGATCACAAGTAGGCAGAGAGGCAGGCAGAGAGAGAGAGGAGGAAGCAGGCTCCCCGCTGAGCAGGGGGCCCGCCAACGCGGGACTCGATCCCAGGACCCTGAGATCATGACCTGAGCCGAAGGCAGAGGTTTTAACCCACTGAGCCATCCAGGCGCCCCTGCTCTGGAAGTTTCTTGTGGGATGTAGTGATATGTACAAGGGCTATTCCTTAGGGTGATGACTCACCTGTGTGTTTCAATTCTGTAAGTACAGGACTCTAGCTCCTTTGGATAGCTGTTTTGCAGTCCATTAGGCTTGTGTAGTTTGCAACAGGTCACCCATAGATCACAGCTGAATGACCACCGAGGACCACCAAAATGTCCAGTATCATTCTTTTCTGTGGCCAGGATTTTGGGGAAATCATTGACCTAGTAATAGTAAAAACATGAAATAGGATTGGTTGAACTGGGACTATGAGTGAGGTTTCCTGGGTCGACTGATCTTTCTGTATCTCTTTCTTTCTTTTTTGCCTTTCTTTCCTTTCTCTTTCTCTCTTTCCCTCCTTTCCTCTCCCTTCTTTCCTCCCTCCCTCCCTCCCTCCCTCTATGTAATGAAAGGCTATGAATATTTATGCAGGTAGCTATAGTATTGAGTTGACTGATGAATAAACCAAGACCAACTCTGTGTTTAGCCTTTTCTTCATGACAAAGATGCAACGTCTGATGAGACTCTAATAGGAGCAGGATGCTCCTAATCTAGAGAGGATTGTTGGCACATAGGGTGAATAATGGGCAGTTGTAAATAATGGGACTGCAATTTTTTTTTAAGATTTTATTTATTTATTTGACAGAGAGATAGAGAGCACAAGTAGGCAGAGCGACAGGCAGAGGGAGAGGGAGAACCAGGCTCTCCGCTGAGCAGGGAGCCCAATGTGGGACTCGATCCTAGGACCCTGGGATCATGACCTGAGCTGAAGGCAGTGGCTTAAATGACTGAGCCACCCAGGCACCCCTCAGGACTGCAATTTTTGATAACAAAAAGTCCAGAGAATAATTAAAGTGGATTTGTGTAATCTGTGGGTATCCACAAGAGTTGCATACCATGCAGTTTCTAAATCAACTCTTTGTAATGTGTAGACATCAAAATGTTGCTCCATTCCTCTGCCTTCACCTCAGGGTCTGAACCTGGTGGACCTGCTCAGCCTCTTTCCAGAGTAATGGGAGGCCTTATCCCCCCTTCGTCCATGTGGAACTGGATCTCTGTCTCTCCCACACAGTGATATAATTCAAATAATTATTCAAGAACCCTCAACTCCTATCTAACTTCCTGTATAAAACTTAATTTGAGGTGGGTCATAGACTATACTATGCAAACCTAGAAATAAAAGGCTTCTAATAGAAAATTTAAGGGTGGACAAAGATTTCTGGAACAAGACATAAAAAGCAGTAACCCTAAATACCATTAATAAACCATTAATAAGCCCTAAATACCAATAACAAAAAACCTAAATACCAATAATAAATAAACCATTTAATTTTGATTTCATCAAAAATAAAAATTCTGCTCACCACAAAACACTGTCAAAATAATGAACAGACAAACCACAGACTGGGAAAACATACTAGCAACATCTAGACCTGAAAAACAATTTGTGTACTGACTATTTAAAGAAGTTCCACAAATTAGTTGTGAAAAGTTGAACAATCTAATTTTTAAAAATAGACAAAGAATAGAACAGATGTCTCACAAAAAAGAAACACAAAATGTCAATAGATACGTGAAAGTTACGGTATACAGTTAATTGTTGGACAGTTTGGGGGGCTGGAGGCTCTGACCCCTGTACAGTTGAAAATCCACATATAACTTTTTACTCCCCTGACACTTACCTCCTAATATAGCCTCCTGTTGCCTGGAAGCCTTACCAGTAACATAAACAGTCAACATATATTTTGTATGTTACTTGTATTATATACCTTATTCTTCCAATAAAGCTAGAGAAGAGAGACTGTTACTGTGAAAATCATAAGGAAGAGAAAAACAGATTTACAGTATTGTACTATACTTATTGAAAAAAAATCCCCGCATAAGTGGACTTGCACAGTTCAAACCCATGTTGCTCAAGGGTCAACTGTACTCATACACTAGAATACTAGTCTGCAGTATTAATGGGAAACTAGTGATCCATGCAACAATGTGGATGAATCTCAGAAATATTGTGCTGAGTGAAAGAAGCCAGATTTAAAAAATTTACATACACTATGTTTCTATTTATAATGACGTCTAAGAAGAGATTAAAAAATATATGATGATAGAAGCAGAAAATAATTGTCTAGGGATTGGAGAGAGAAATTGACTGAAAAGGGGCATAAGAGAATCTTTTGATGCCTAGAGCTATGTCTTAGGTTTCGTCGTCAGTGTTGGTTACACAGGTGTTTGCCATTTTGAAGACTTGGACTGAGTATCTAACATCTATGTTTTTATTGTATGTCGATTAAAAAATGACACAGACAAAAGTAGTGATAATTTTCTCATCAGAATTCTTCTGGTAAAACAGAGTAGACATCCAAATTGAATAGATGTGTTTTCCCCTCCATGGGACTTAATAAAATTATTTCTATTTTATTTATGGGTGGACAAAACTAACAGAGTGGACCTTTTTAATTTTCCTGATTTGTTCCTCTTGTATAAACTTCTCACCTGCACTGTGCAATATCTTCACAGGAAGATGGAAGTATGTCCAAGGCATACGGGAGTATGGGCTTGTAAGGAGTTGCTATTGCTGATACAAAAGGTGTGGTTGAGCATCGCTGTGGGCCAGGAGCTGGTAGGCATCTAAGCCTACTTGTTGAAGGAATGAATTGGCAAGAGATGAAGTGTTTGGGGGACTGAATGAGCATTATAAACTTATGCTAAGAAGTTTAGACTTCCATCTTCTAGGGAACAGATACCCATGGAAGTTTTTAAGTGGGAAAGTAATTTTTCCTCCCTTGAGGAGTTGTTGGAGAGTCAGCTAAAATTTGGAGAAACTCCTGGCAGGGACATTAGTGTTTGAGTGTGGTTTCTGCTATAGAGCAGTTGATCTCCGATAAAACTTTTAGATTCTACTATTTTACCAGATTTTGATGCATGATTATTAAATGGGATTCAGACCTTTCCCTTTTGAAATGTGTTTGAAAAATACTGTGATGCTTACCTTACATTTCCCATTTGATGCTTTTTTACATTACTCATATCATATAATTGTCATTCTCTCAGGCAATTACAAGTGACCTTTATCAAGACTGTGGAATTTGAAATATTAGTGGTATTTCACATAAAATAGTTTGGTTTTTTAAAATTTGAACTAGAAAAGCTATTAAATCATGTTCTGCACATCTTCTTAAATTTTTCACTGACTTGACATACTCCTTTATAAAAAAATCATGGGCGCCTGGGTGGCTCAGTGGTTTAAAGCCTCTGCTTTCGGCTCAGGTCATGATCTCAGGGTCCTGGGATCGAGGCCCTCATCGGGCTCCCTGCTCAGCGGGGAGCCTGCTTCCCCGTCTCTCTCTCTCTGCCTGCCTCTCTGCCTCCTTGTGATCTCTCTCCCTCTGTGAAATAAATAAATAAAATCTTTAAAAAACAAAATCATAAATATCCTTCTTAATGAGCTTACAGACAATTGAAGAGTAAAAAAATACCTCAGAAAAATAAAATTGGAGAAGGGAGGCACATTTTTTTCTTTTAGGGGATTATTGCTTTTGGAAATACATTTTAAAAGTTTCAGCAAACACCTTTTCAGAAAATGATTTATTTAAACAAAATTACTATGCCAAGGTAAGGCTTATACCAGTAACATAGCAACTGTAGGTACACATTTAATTTTGTGAGAAAGATGGCAAGAAAAATGCCTTGAGCTTGAAATGAATGTCTGTTGCCAATTCAATAATGTAAAATATCTCACATGAAGGAAAATCACTGGTTACGATGGTGATTTTTTTTATAGCATTTTAATCTAAAGAATATGATTTTGTCATTCATGTTTTTAAAAAAAGGATCTTAGGAATTGTTAAAACATCATTCTGGTACTGTTAGTTGTTATATACATAACATTTAAGAAATCCTTCATCTAAAAAAGGGAAAAAATGATGGAAACAGATGACTACATTATTTGACTAAAGACTTACTCATACACAATTTCATTTAAGAGGAACTAAAGGTGATGGAGGGAAAACATGTGGCTTGGCATTTGAATGCCATAAAGCAAAGTTAATATACTTATTCAGTAAAGCATTTTAAAAAATGAACTAATTCTTAAAAAAATAAATAAAAATGAGCTAATTCTCAGGAAGCTAAATATTTTTTGTTGTTGTCCAAGGTAATTAGTTACTGTGATAGTAAGAATTCCGAATGATTGTATTTTGTGAATTAATATTTAATAAATTGGTGCAGACTGCTTTTCTTTAAAAAAATAAATATATTTTAATTGACATTTATTAAATTACATTAGTTCATTCCCAAGGTCCCAATCCACGGAAAAATTAAAAATAGCTGAATTTTTACTTTTCCTAATATACCATATCAAGCCTCTACTTTGCATAAGCTTAGGTATTTGTTATTTAGAAGAGTCCACTGATTTCAAATGAGCACATTACAAATATGCAGTGTAATAAAACTCTCAAAGAATACATGCATACCCAGGAGTTAGGGAGCCTTGTGTTTTTGAAGACAAAGCAGTAGTCAGTGGATGTTGTGATCTTAAGCAAGTTGATCTTTTAAATTTTGTTTTAGCACTGCTGTTCTTAGGGTATAGTACAGAGAGGGTGACCAGTCTTCCTGGTTTGCCTCAGACTAAGTGTTTTCCCCAGGACATGGGATTTTCGTGCTAAAACTAGCTAGAGAGTATCATGCTAAACGAAATAAGTGAGTCAGAGAAAGACAAATACCGTATGATTTCACTCATATGTGGAATTTAAGAAACAAAACAAATGAGCAGAGGGGAAAAGAGAGAGAGAGGCAAACCAAGAAACAGACTCTGAACTCCAGAGAGCAAACTGATAGTCACCAGAGGGGAGATGGATGGGGAGGGGGAATGATGGGTGAAATAGGTGATGGGGATTAAGGAGAGTACTTGTTGCATTGAGCACCAGGTGTTGTATGAAAGTGTTGAATCACTATATTGTACACCTGAAACTATTATTGCACTGTATGTTAACAATCAGAATCTAAATAAAAACTAAAAAACAAACAAACAAAAAAACTAGGATAATCTTGCCAAACCTGACAGCTTGGTCACTCTTTGTCCTGAAGACCCTTTCAGGGATTCTGTGAGTTCAAGATTATTTCCATAATAATACTGAAACATCATTTGTTTCTTTCATTGTCATTCTCATTCAAGTATACTGTTGAGTTTCCAGATGCTGCAGGAGGTGTGGTAGATAGTACAACAGATTGAATTTAGAAGCAGGTGGGAGAATCCAGCTGCCTTCTATTAAGCCAGACATAAAAAGATTTGCAAAAATATATAACAGTGCACTCTTTGCACTAAATTTTCTTTGTTTTGAAAATCATGGCTTCTTCCCCCATAAAATATTTTATTTATTTTGCCATATAATGGACTCATTATTTTTAAGTGAATTGTAAACTTTTTATGAATTTTTGCTTTAATTGTTAATAGAATAAATACCAAGAAACATAAGCTATACAAACACAGGCTCTTTGGGTTCCTCAATGATTTTAAAGAGAGTAAAAGTGTCCTAAGACCAAAAAGTTTGAGAAACACTCCCTTTAGAATTTTTCTTCACGAAAGAAGAAACAATATCATACATTCAGCCTTTTGGCAGGCTTTGTTAATGGGACTATGAGTCCTTTTCTTACCTCTGTTACCTCTGTGTGCAGCTCGCTACTCCCCTTTGACCTAATTTTCATGCATGTAAAGGAAGGTGCTGTCTGTTTACTCTGGGTGAACCTCACTCTAAATCACAATAGCTAAAACTCAAAAGGAACCAAAAAAAAAATCTGGAAACTCAAAAGGATGAAACAGTTACATCACACTTAAAGCCCATCCTATTAGTGGAAAGAATCATAAAAATAGTAAGGGTACCTTTATTTGTTTTATTCAAACTGCCTATATTTTGCCATTAACTGGTATTAGTGTGTTACCAATTGTTAATAAAATGACTGTAATAAATATACCACAGGACTTTACCTAGCAGGGTGAGACCAGAAGGGATTCTTGTTTTCTTCACTTGACGGGTTTGAGTTATTGTTAGTGTTGTTAGTACTGAGTACTGTTAGACATAATCAAAGCCACATGGCACTAGGAGAGCTTCTGTGGTCATGACCCCCCAGAGGACTGGTTCAGAGTGGGCCGATACTGAGACCTGGCTGAGAGCTTTGGAACTGATGAATATTGTTGACCACACAACCTTGCAGAACGTATTCTGTGTCAGTTTTTCAACCTGTTTACAATGATCAGTAGTGATAGAAATTAGATTCAGGTCATGGCCATAAAATCCAAGGGCACACAGATCCATGGACAACGACTAGCTGTCTGATCATCTTTGTTTCCGTAAAGTGGTGCAGAGGTTTGTTTTTGTTGTGGTGGTTGTTTTTGTTTTTCAGAAACATCCAGATACTTTGAGAATATTTTAGGAAGTTGGTTGACAAGTCTTTGATATCAGATGGTTCTAGTGGTGTGGTGCTTCTATGGTGATTCTTATTAAAGAGACTAATTTTCTTTCCAAAGATGATTTCCCTGATGAGACTTAGTGATAAGTGGTGATTTCTGTGCGAGGGAGTTTTGCAGAATACCCGTGTCACAACTTTTAGCTCTACTTTTAATTGTTGCCTTATTGAAGAATGTTTTATAATGTGAGCAGCATGGTCAAACTGACATTTGAGGAAATGCATCCGTTCAGGAAATGCAACCATTAATGGAGCACCTCCTAAATGCCACGTACTATCTTGAAGGACAGTACAATTAGAATTTTCAAAAGTTTCCATACTTTTTTTTATCAGAGTTAATATAGCTATCCACAGTTTAAGCAGAAGGTAAACTTTGCTATATCTGGACTGTGAAATATATTCCTTTTTATTCTTCCAAGATGGAAAAAGCTTCTTTTTCTTCTTTTATACATGTTTATTGTTGAGAAATTAAGGAATACAGTACATAAATGTGGTTTCAGTTGACATGTTTACACATAATCAATCCTTATAACTCACGGATTGCATATTTGCAAGTTGGTTTACTTGCTAATATTAATTTGTAGCCCCAGGGTCAACGATGAGGTGTCTTTGCCATCATTCCCAGACATGCACAGAGCAGCAGTATTTTGAGTTGCCTAAACGTGCATGTTCCTAGTTGAGGTCAAACAAGGTAACTCTCTGCCTTCTTGTTTTAGCTCTCTGGCTGTTTAAAGTATCCTTCTTGTGGTTTACTTAGTGCCACATTTTTTGCAGTTTTGTGTTTTTTATTGGTGATTTCACTGTTTGAAATGGTCCCCAAGTGGAGTGCTGAAGTGCTGACTAATATTCTTGAGCTCAAGGAGGCCGTGGTGTGCCTTATGGACAAAATACATTAGGGAAGCTTTGTTCAGGCATGAATTATGATGTTGTTGGCCATGAGCTCCATGTTAATGAATCAGCAATGTATTTAAATAAGATGTCTATAAATAGAAACACATCGAGAGCAGAGTTATATGTTGATTGCTTGATGAAAATGTTGCGACCAGAGGCTTTCAGGAATTGAACCCCATATTTCCCCTAGGAGCAATTGTTCAGTGTTCGCTATTTCCGTGTTCATTTGTTCTTTATAAAATGAAATGACCGTGATTAATGAGAAGAGACTGTATGCCTCTTAAGGGATATTTGTATGCCTTTATACACATGATTTTTAAAACTAAAATGAAGTAGAACAAACTCTCTGTGGCATTTTGCTATTTGCTAAACATTAGAGTTCAGCCTCTTTCCCTGGCAGTGTAAATGCATGAAAAAATTTTAATGTGATTGTTCTATAATTGAAATATTTAATCTTTATTTATTGTTCCACTTGGCACATATACATTTAAATTCCTACAAGTGGAAACACCAAGTCAAAGGATATGTGCATTTTTAAGCATCCACACTGTCAAACTGTCCCACTGAAAGGCTGTAATAATTTGTAATTCCAATACTAATGTTCATGAATGTTTGTTTCTCCATAACTTTGAAGAATTGAGGACTATTTTTCTCTTAAATTTTTGCCAATCATAAAGAAATTAATGGGAGCCACCTTAGCATTCTGCCTACTCTAGGACCCAATCTCAGAGCTTGTGATTTCATATCTTTGGTGGAGCTCCAGGGTTTGCATTTCCTATGGGTCTAAGATCTTCTTTTAAATCATGAATGAAAGAGGAGAGATATCATGACAACACAAAAATACAAACAATTATAAGAGAATATTATGAAAAACTCTATGCCAACAAATTAGGCAATCTGGAATACATGGATAAATTCCTAGAAACATATAATCTATCAAAACTGAAACAGGAAGAAATAGAAAATTTGAATAGACCCAATACTAGCAAAGAAATTGAATCACTAATCAGAAATCTCCTGACAAACAGAAGTCCAGGGCCAGATGGCTTCCCAGGGGAATTTTACTAGACATTTAAAGAAGAGTTAATACCTACTCTTCTCAAACTGTTCCAAACAATAAAAATGGAAGGAAAACTTCCAAACTCATTCTATGAGACCAGCATTACCTTGCTTCCAAAACCAGACAAAGACCCCACTAAAAAGGAGAATTATAGGCCAATAATCCTGATAAACATGGATGCGAACATTCTCAACAAGGTACTTGCAAATCAAGTCCAACGGTATGTTAAAAGAATTATTCATCACAATTAGGTGGGATTTATTTCTGGGCTGCAAGGATGGTTCAATATTTGAAAAGAGTAGAAAGAACATCAGGTTAGGAGTTGAAAAATAAGGGTTAAAGTCCTAGCTGTGCCACTTACTACATGACCTTGGGCATGTCATTTAACTTCAGTCCTAGTACCTAAATAACACAAGAGGGTTTTAAAGGTTGAGAGAACAAATAAATGTGGAATGAGCTATATAAGTTTAAATTGATGTTTTTATCACTGTTATAGTACCATATCTGTGGGCCTCAAACACTTAGGTACATAACTAACTTCTCTTGGGGTACTCTATACCTGTTGAATGAAAGTGAGGCTCCCTTTGCTGGTAGCATATGAATCACAGGATGCAGACCAGCACTGGTCTCTTTGCTCGTTCCTTTTTTTTTTTTTTTAAAGACTTTATTTATTTATTTGACAGAGAGAGAGAGAGAGATCACAAGTAGGCAGAGAGGCAGGCGGAGAGAGAGGAGGAAGCAGGCTCCCCGCTGAGCAGGGAGCCCAATGCGGGGCTTGATTCCAGGACCCTGAGATCATGACATGAGCCGAAGGCAGAGGCTTTAACCCATTGAGCCACCCAGGCGCCCCCTCTTTGCTTGTTCCTTAAAGCAGCCATTTAAAGATCAGGTTGTGCTCGGGTTTGAAGGCAGAGGCTTATTATCTGTATTTGATAGTATGTATGACCAGCTACAGCCAGCTATGCTTTCACTAGGATTTCACCTTCCTTATTAGTCTAGTTGGTTGATGTACAGCATAGTAATAGGGAGCAAGAGAGGCCAGCCATTCTATAAAAACCATGCTTTGTTGTTGAAAATAAGCTTTTTTTCTTATCCCCACTCATATCTCTGTGATTTACATTTACAATTTAAAAAGAATAAAAAGCATTAATCAACTGGCATATATAATGGAATGCGCAGCTCTTATTCCTTAGACATTTTGTAAGAAATAATAATCATAAATGCTTGGAAAATCATTTATGCCTAAGCATACTACTTAGCAGAGTTTGTGACATTGAGAGACATATTTTAATGCCAACACATAACTTCAATAAATTTTGTTATAAAATGATACCATGTTTGTGTGATATCACCCTTTTCACGTAGCACAGGTATGCAAAGAAAGATGCAGGAGGATTAAACAAAATTGTGTGAATCACTGGACTCTGTGCCTGGCAGACATTAGAGCAATGAGCATGGCTATTCAAAACAAAAAATGCTTTAGTCTCCTATTTAATGTGTCAAGGTCAAAGCTTAGTTTGAAGCAAGGTGTAGCTGCTTGGACAGATAAGCCTTCTCTTTTTCTTGAGATGCCACATATTAGCTAATGCTGCATCTCAGGGCAAGAACATCAGAAGCAACTTAAGATATAAGGTAAGTGCTGCAGAGCCAATGTAACTTTAGAGGGAAGGAGGGAACTAGAAAAAGTCTTATCCGCAGAGCTTGATAGTAGACATCAGCTGCTACTAAACTAGCTGGAGAGATGCTTTTGCATTTTAATGTGACTTGCAGGCAGGGTGTGGCCTTTGATCAGGAGCTGACATTAATGATCAGGGTCAGCTGTGGTTAAAGCTTGTTTTTTCCATCATAAGAAGATCATCAGGGGAAAAAGTCAGTATATTTCAATACTGTAAACTGTTTTGGGCTGTTTCAGCCATTTGGCAGCTCTATAAACAGAGTCGGATTTCATTGAAAGAATGGGAGCTGAGAAATATATGTTCTTTCGTTCCAGCTGTGGTGGCTGCTATTCCAAAGGAGAACTAGTTTCTGAGTGTGAATTTTAAGAATTGGATCTTGTTATTTTTTTTTCCTGAAAGTATTGTAAATATCCTAAATAACTGTTCCGAAAAATATGAAAAGTTTGGCATTGATTTTCTTTTGGTGTAAGCTAAATAGAATGACTAGACTATGTACAAGGGAAATTCCGTTATTGCTTGTTGGTCCTATCGGTATGAAATAAAGTGGAAGGACTCAAGGTGATTTCCAAGATCACCCTTCAGTTTTAAGGTTTTATCATTTTTACTAGTTCTCTTTAATACCTAAGCATAATATTCTTTATTTAATATAAACTTTAAACGAAGTAGAGTAGAATATCCGCTGGGGTCCTGGTAGGGAGCAATGCCATTCTGTAAGAGGTTTAACTGAGAAGAGTTTCATGAAGGGACTCTTTAAAGAGATGTGTGCAGGGATAAGAGAACCAATGTGGGATGATGAGGCACCCAGAGCCTATCAAGAGGTTGATGTTGTTACTGTCCCAAGTCCACAAGGGATAAGGTAGGGACATGGTATTAAAACTGGGACCATGGTAAAGGGTACCTGAGGCGTACAACCATCAGACCTATGGTGCGGCAGGAAAGGAAAATAGAGACGAATACCTAACATTTCTCTTCTCCCATCCTCTGACATGGAAGATGCTGGCGGAGGGTATTGCAGGCCGGGCTAAGACATGGCCTATGTCATTTTCACCCACACTGAATTGTCTGGTATCTGGACATACCTAATTGCAGCGAAGGCTGGGCAATATAGTTCTCCTGTATGTCTAGAAAGACGAGGGAAACACAAATACTGGTGAGTACCAGCAGCCTCTGCTACAGAAAGATCAAGAATGACTCCCAACTCTCCAACCCATCTCCTGGTGGATTGTGGTTGGTTAGGAAGCTATCTTGGGCTTTCTTCTCATCTGTTGGCTACTTAATCCATAATGACTCTTGACTTTTTCTCTCATTACTATTTGCTCTTCAGAGGCTCATTTTGTTTATATTCAGCATATGCACATCTTCTAGGTCTTTCCCGTCCCTCTTCCCTTGAATATCTCTATTCCTTTATCCTGCTTTATTTTCTTCAAAATACTTTTTCACTATATGAAAATACATCACTTAACTTACTTGTCTACTGTTTTCACTAGTATTTTAAGCTTTGTGGTGACTTTGTCAGATTCCTCACTGTATTCCCAGTTCCTGGATCAATGAATGACCCACAGTAGAGACTCAAAAATTTTTGTTCAGAGGAAGTATCACAGGATTCCTAGAGTCACTGTAGCATTGCACCATAATTCTCTTTTTCTATTCTATTTATGCCCACTGGGTATTCTGTCTATTTGCATCCCTTCTGTTTCTCTCCTTACAACTTTTCCTTTGTTTGCTTTAGTTTGATTTATGTTTTGCTTTATGCGTATTCTAATTAGTCTGATGAAAGAGTTTTCATTGTTACCAGAAACCACCCTATGTTCCATTGTTAGTCCATGTTCCATTTTTAAATTCCTTTATATGTTACTGTTTATTTGTTGCTGATGACTTCCAGTTTCCTTTGCTATTTTTCCCACTCAGTTTCTGTAATAATTTTGTGCCTCATCTCAGGACTTACCTTTTGTTTCAGCCAGACTTTTCTTTCCCTGAGTTCTTACAACAGTTTTGTCTCTGTCATCAGACCTTCCCTGTCTTCACTGTACAACCTTGTCTTAAACACTTCAAAATACTATGTAAGGATCAAGTGTTTGCTTTTATTCACTAGGTATTCTTTTTCTATCTTAATTCTAACTTCATTCTTTCAGCTTTCCATTGTTGGATACCAAACCCCCAAATTTAGGATGTCAAATAACAGCTACTTTATTATGTTCATGGATTTTTTGTGTCAGAAATTCAGAGAGGACAAGTGCAGATGATTTGTCTTTGCTCCAGAATGTCTGGGTCCTCATCTGGAAATGCTCAAATGACAGGAATGATTTGAATGGCTGAGTGTTGGGACTCTATGGAGCTGGGTTCTTCATTTGCATGTCTGGTGGCTGGGCTGAGTGATCCGAAGGCTTCTACTGTTACCAGAGTGCCTGCACATGGCCTCTTCATATGGTTTGGGCTTCTCAGTGTGGCAGCTGGATCTGAGAGGGGACATGTGGAGAATGAGCGTTTCTTGGGACTGAGACAGAAGCTGCAAGGCTTCTCCCTGGCTAAGCTTAGAAATCACGCAGGGATACATCTACCACATTATTTTGATAAATATAAAAGTGAGTCATAAAAGCTGGCCTGGATTCAAGGGAGGGCAGTTAAATTCTACCTCTTGACAGGAAGTGTCAAGGTCATACTGACAAAATGTGGGATGGAAGATTGTGTTGTAGGCCATCTTTGGTAAATAAAATCTGCCACATTAACCTATATCTAATTCATGGGATTTTCTCTGTTTAACTCAATGAGGTTGAAATGTCCCATGAGCTTGTTCCTCAAAGTGTCATATACGGATCAGAAGCATGAACAGGAGCAGGAAGTTTATGAGAAATATAGAATCTGAGAGCACTGAATCAGACTCTGCATTGACAAGATCTCCAGGTGATTCATTTACACTTTAGAGTTTGAGAAACACTGCCCTAGGAAACATTGACCATGATATGGGCTTGCCAGTATCCACCCAATGGCAGAAAAATAGCAAGTGCTAAAGGAATAGTTGAACTGATCTGGATTGAACTCCTATTTATAACCAAAATTTCTATACTTTAAATTATACCTATCATTATATTAATGTTAATTGTGACCTACATTCTTTTCAGGAACAGTAAATATATCTTCAGTTTGTGTCCTCAAAATGTAATATGCACAATCTTAGGTTTAATAATTAATCTCTGTGACTCAAGAAGGTTTAGAATGATTATGTATTTTGGTATGTATTATAATGCTATTTTGAATAATTTCTAAGATCACAAAGTTAGGTTATTTTGGATTTTACATTACCTTTAAAGTATTTTTTAGTTGTTGAATTTATTTTTTAATTTTTTATAAAAAGTATATCATACTGTATTTATTAATTTGAAAAAACAAATATTGATTTATATTATTTGTCAAGTCTATAATCTATTAAAGAAGCATAAAGAAGCAATATCCAAATAGAATTTATAAAGCTTTTTCTCTCCTGTGACAACTGTTAGTAGATATTTATTTTCTACTAAATGAAAGAATATGATTTTTAATTCATTTCTTAAAACTTTTTTGTTTCTTGTAACTGTTAAGACAACCTGACTCATTCTACAAACTCTTAAAATCCCAAGAAATGTATATGTATTTTATTTTATCTTTAGTAGATGACTGTTATGTATTTTAATATATAGAGTTCAATTCATAGATTCCATTTACTCATGTTTCCTTTAAATAGTCATCTTCTTAAAATTTGTTTTAGAGTAAGGGAATAAATACCCAGAAATTCATTTTGATTGGCACATTATTTGTTAAGCAGTTTTTCTCAAACTATAATTTCCAGACTACTACTATTTGTAGGAACTGAAGTGCTTGTTAAAATTGCGTATTTCTGATCGCCATCCCAGTCCTTTTGAATCAGACTCTCTGGGTTGGAACATGGAAAGTCTCTGAGATTGGGACCCAGTTTCTTTGGCATGCTAAAGTTTGCGACCTACTTTACATTAGTATTATAGTCATATTTCAAGTTATTTATCATGGGAATAAGCAGGTCTTGGGATGTTGGCAGGGACAGCCTTTCAAATTCTCATCTTTCCTGGGAGATCTAATATTGGAAGATCACTTAATTGGAGATCATTTTTGAGATTACCTAGTAAAATTCTCGTGATCTTTCAGATTATGAAACTGAGCTCCAAAGAGTTTAAATGACTTTTCAAAAGTCATACTAGTTAATAGCAAGGCTATGTCCAGAACCCAAATCTTGTCAGCCACGCTAGTTTCCTTCTTTATGCTAAGATGAGGTAGGTTCATCTTCTCTTTAAGCCTAGTATTTAGGTACATTAGTGGGTTAATGGTAAGATCTTAAAGAAAATCCTGAGCATTTAGTCAGAAAGGATCTATTGGTTTTCTGAATTACCCTTATTAATAAAATGAATGTTTGTAGTCTTCAATTCTGTCAGGGATTTAGTCACCTACTTTAAGTTTTTTCTTAGCAATTTTCTTTTATGTCCTTAGAAACCTCATCATGACTCAGGAAAATTACTAGATAAAGTGCCTTAATGTGAAAACCCAACAAGAGAAAAAAATCAGATACACTAGGGGGGTGATTTATTCTCTTTATGAAGAGGAATGAAGCTTTTTTTTAAAAATGAATACAGTATTTTATATGGCATAAAGCCCATAAATGTCACATACTTATGAAAATCATTTTACCAGAGATTTTTAAGACTCTCTGAAAATGAGGATCAGGGAACATTCTCCTCCCACCCATCTTGAAATTCAGTCCCCTTCTCATCCTTTTCCTCTTCTCTTTTTTACCCTGTCCTTTCCCTTACCCTGTTGAGGTAGATCATACCAGATATTTGTGAAATATTGGGTAACACTATCCATTGTTAATACATTTAATCCTATAACTTCTACATTTCCAGAAAACTATGTTTTCTTGTTTCAGAGTAAGCCATAATGTTGTCTTAGTTTTAACTTGAAGTGTATAGGGCATGTAGTTTCATGCAACAAGTACCTACCTACTTCAATATGAAAATATATGTGGCAGTTTATACATATTCACACAATAAGATATTGAGAATAGAATAAGCCAAAAGGAAGGGATGATAAGAGAAGGGAAACCGATGTCCAAAAAAAGGTTGGTATCCAGGGATTCATGGCATAAGATTGTCTTAAAGTTAGAATAAACATTTGACTTAGAATTTTCTTACAGATACTGTTAGTTACATAACTACAATGCTTATGAAATAGAAATAAACCAGTTTTTCAGAAGAGGCAGAATTGGTCCTATTACTAAAATCTGAGAGATTTTTCTTCCTGGATTCTCACATAGCAAACAATGTATGATAATGAGAGTCCCCAAAACAAACAAGCTATTATTATAATAGTGGGCTTCTTAGGGCTTTTTTTTTTAATATAATCTCCTTCCTAATAGGCTGATGTTTTAACACTTTGCATAGTTGAATGAAGACGGTTTTATTTACGGGCCCAAATAACCATAGCATGACTTAACTGAGGCAGGGGCTGGTAGTGGAGATTAAATAAGAGGAATTAAACTGAATGTATAGAATATCCTTTAGTCTTCGGGAGACCTTCCTAGAATTTTATTTCTTGCAACCCGGATTTTGATAATCAGGCAATGGAGCTTTGGAGGTTATGCTTTCTAATTGAAGAACTGAAATGAGTGTCTCGTGTTGCTGGTTAAGGTTAGATCCGTTTGCTTTAGCAATTAATTGAATCGATATTAATTAATTGAGTCAAGATGGTTGCAATCTCTCTCTCTCTCTCTTTTTAATTTAGGGTTCTAATCATAAAACCTGACTGGATAGGAGAGCCTAGTCACCCCCTTCATAGAGCAGATTCTGTAAATATACATTTAGTGTTATCATTTTGCAAGGGATTATGTTAAATGCTCTTGAGATTCAGAAGTCATCCAGGGAGATCATTGTTGAATGAAATGCCAGCGAAACCCAAATATAAATCTGGAATTTAACCAGATTTATATTTCAGAGATTTCAGCTGACTTTACTTACTCAGTATCTCTTAATCTTCAGGGACTTGCACAGTTAACATAAATAATTAGAATAAATGATTGACAATGATAAGTACCATAGACATAAAGATAAAATGCTGAAATCCAAAGGAGTAAAGGATACTTCTGCCTTTGGAATAAAGGAAAACTTTATGGAAATCAGTGACATGGCTTGGGGAATATTTTAGCTATTTCTTCATTTTCATAAACTCTCTCCAAATGCATCCCAAATAATTAAGTTTCTTTAATGTAAAAAAGAAATGCCGTCTTTGCTTACCAAATATAGCTTTGAATCAGTTCTACTTAACTATTTTCTTGCCTCTCGCAACTATTTTGTCTTCCCCAATGTCTCCTCTGTAGAAAGTTTGGGGATATCAGTGAAATACTCTTTGAAATTTAGGAAAGATTTGGAAATCGTAATAACACCTGTCCATTTTGATAATAAAATGGGACCAGGCAACATGTCTGTGGGTATACTGATAGAATAAATGTTGGAGGAAGCAGTATAGTGAAATGGCGAGTCTCAAAACTTGTTTTCAAGGAAACTTAGTGAGTTAAGATGGAGCTGTTGTACCCCTAAGGTATAATGATAGTCTTTCTTGAATATTATATTTACAATTATTCTCTCTCACATACACACACAACATTCATATAAAATCTTCTCAGTGCCTCTTCTAGACATTTAAAACTAAACTAAGTTTAATTAAACTAGTTTAAAACTTAATTGATGTTCAAAAAAGCAAAAAACAAAGGCATATGAAATTTTTTATTGCTTTTCTATGTTATGACCTAGTATGACATGGTAACCAATTTAGCACAAAATAATGGATATCTGGTTGACTTCAGCTTCAATAATGTATTATATTATTTGGCACGTGTTTTCTGGCATCCACAAAAACTACCTAGTTCTACTCTCCTTCCTTAATAGATTCAAGTATCACTGCAGTAAAACAGTATTTAGGTGTCACAATTAAAAATGGAATGTTTCCATAGCATAAGTTTTTTAGATTATCTGGCACAGAGTTTTCAAGAAAACCTTAGTAATTCTTGTTGGAACTCTTTAAAATATCTTTTATACTGATTTTTATCTTAAACCAAGTTAATGCAATTTACTCTTTTCTTAGTGACTGATGTTTATGGTTATCAACATATAGAGACGAGTTTTACCGTTTTTATAGGGCTTTATCATTTGCAAAGGGCATTCATAGACATTATCTCATCTGAAAGTCCCTGTATCCCACACCCCTTATTCTTGTTTGCCATTTATACTGTGATGAGAATTAGGAAACCATCTAACCTGGTTTATTAGAATTGGGTGTCAAAAAAGGCTGTGAGGACCCCTCCTAATGAGTAAGGAGCGTGGCCTTTGTGATAGCTGTTTCCATCCTCAGAGGCTATTTGGCTTAATTCTGGATTCTTGGCAGTGTTTGTTGATGATGTAGCTGGAAGAGTTGACCAGATGAGAGGAGAATTATGCAGCTGGATTTTTAGCATAGATCATCGTTTTATAAATATCCCCTCCAACCTACTGTCAAAGGGCTCGTGTAAAGACTTAATTAAAACAATAAAATGTGTTTAATATATTGTGCTTAATGCTGTCCTAAACATAATAAATATTTTAAAACTTCATCTGTGTTAAATTTAGGGAAATAGTTTGAGAAATACAATAAATATTTCCTGAGCTGTTACATGGGATTAGAGACTGGTAGATGTGGAGGGCTTTGTGTCACAAAGGGAAATTTACAAAATATTACCTTGATATCACACATCATTTAAGTAACATTGAAGATGGGTTAAAAATGATTGCATCTGTTTAACAGAATCTTCTAGGACCATATGTCTTCTTATGTGTGACATTTCTAAAAACTCCTAAATTATAATTTCAAATTTGTAAATACCTGGCAGCACGATACATAATCCCAGTACTTGGAATGCCACCAACTGAGACTTTTTTGTTTTATACATTGGATTTTATTCATCTAAGTCGCTCTATTGTATTTTGTGAAATAAAAGTGCAGATCTGAGAGCAGGAGTGTGCTATTTAATACTGGGATGTGACAGTGTGTGGTCTTTGGGCTTCCAAAAATGTTCGCTGAATGCATGACTCCCTAAATGAGTATCTCAGTGGATAAAAGAGCCTTCGATACTTAACTGTTATGTACTGATGATTTTATGCTTGGGGTGGTCTAGTTTAAAAACGTGAGTACTTTTTGAATAGTCACCCTATATTTGGTAGCTACTAAGTGAGAGAAATCAGTATAGTGTGGTGGGAAGAGGAGCAGAAAAATTTACCTGTAATGGATCTCATTAGGATCTAACTAGGTAGGATCTGACCACTTCCTCTCCCATAACTCTTTTTAAATATCTCTTTAGCCTCTGCCACTCTAATTAGATACTTTTAGTTTGATTTTCTTCCCACAGTCCTCATTCTTTGTGTCTTCTTCACTGCAGTGACTTTTATTTTGATAAAACTCTCTCCTGCTAAGATGCCCACGATGCTCCTCCTTGGGTTTCTCCCATCTCTACGTGCCATTCCTTCTCAACTTCCTTCTAAGATGTTTTATTTTCACTTGCCCATTGCTTACGTTGATTTCTGCTCCCCCAAGTATTAGACACCAACATTGGCCCAGGCGCTGTCCTGGACTCTGGGATGCAGCAGTGACTGGGACAAAGTCCATGCTCAGTGAAGCTTATGTTCTGAAATGGTGACAGTCACCTGGGCTAGGCCTTGTTAAAAAAACAAAACAAAACAAAAACGAAAGGGATCAGCAAAGAGCCCAGGTGGCTGTAGTGGAGCCAGCAACAGTGAATAAAGAGAGAGGTCCAACAGGAGGTGCCAAGAGCAGGGGAAGCCCATCAGGCCTCAGAAGAACTTTGGTTACTCATCTGAGTGTGGAGAGATGTCTGTAAAAGCAGAGGAACTTAGGTTTTTAAAGGCACCAAGTATTTATTTTCTCCGGTAATTATTCTTCATTCCTTTTCCCTCCTCTTACTCTTTTTCTCCTCCCACTGCCACTTCTACTTCCTGGACTTTGACCTAACCTCGTGTTGCTTGCTTTCTATCGTTCCAAACCACTTTGTTCTCATCTGCTGACCCACTGTTGTTGTGGTTGTTCTCGTTCTTCATGTTAGAGTTCAGAGTGGAGGGACACAAGTCCTCCATTGCTTCATTTCCCAGAACTGCCCCGCACAGACTCTACTCCAGAGTGAGTGGATTACTCACATGCCTTCAGGCATGTGCTGGGCTTTCGCATTTCAGAACCTTGCTCAAGCCTGAATGGTCTCGCTTCTAGTGCCTCCTCTCACACCACTGGCATGGCAGTCCTCCCACATTTTGAAGACCACTATAAGTCTGAAAAGTTGTTATCCCCTCACTTGTACCATTCATTCCTGCAGTTTTTCATAAAAAACGTGTTGAAGATATATTTCGTGCTAACAATGGTTCTGGGGCTTATGGAGTCAAAGATGAATGAAGAGAGTTGGCCTCAGGAACTGACAGTGCTCTTAGGGAGACAGAGGATAATACATTTAACATTTAGGTAGAACAACCTGAAATTTGTGTTGAGGGTCATGAGATCAAAGAGCACAAGGCTCTGAGTAAGAATGATTGGCTAAGATGGGTCCTAATGTAGATGGAAGCACCTAATGTGGGTAGAGGTAAGGAAGTCATTTCTAAGGAATTCACATTGAAGCTAAGACCTGGAGAATGAAAAAGAGCCCCCTAAGGAAAATGTGGTATGTTGGGAGAGGAGCCTTCTAAGTAGAACCAACAGCATTTCAAAGGTCGGAGGCAATAAGGAGCTTGGAAATATCAAAGGAAAAATGGGCTGAGCCAAGGCCCCGAGGATGGTGCATAGTAAGCCAGGTGAGAGTGGGGCCGCCTGAGGTTGATGGGCAGGGCCAGTGATGCAGGTGCTGGAGGCCGTGATAAGGAGTGTGGTTCTAAGCGCCATGGGAGGCAATTGCAGTGTTTTAAGCAAAGGCATGACAGGATCTTATTTGAAGTTGAGACTGCCATCTGTTCATTAAAATCCACTTGTCTTTTCTCCCTGGGCACTCAGCCAGATTCCATTTCCTGGTTCTCTTTGCAGTGGGCTTTGAGCCATGTGACTGTATCTTACGCAGGGAAGTAAATGGTAGTGGTAAATAGCTACGTGGTAGGTGGTGGTGAGTAGCCCCACGACGAGGGCTAGCTCATGAAAACCTCCCGTGGGGGCTTCCGCATGCTGTTTGCCTTCTGACTGGGCAAACTTGGGAGCCCCTCTTGAAATGGTAGAGCCAGTGTCACGTGGGCACCTGCACGGCTGTGTGGAACAGAGCTTCCTCCCAGCTGATGTAGAACTATCCTGAGCTTTTATGTGAGCAAGAACGAATCACCTGATGTGTTGAGCCATCACGCATCCCGGCCATTTGTTACCACATTCTCATTTGTCTAAAATAGTATGATAGTTTGCAAGAGCCATTTTGGCTGCCATGCTATATAATAACGTGAGACATTGTGAACAATACCAGTGGCCAAAGTGAAGTCCCCTTGAGGACTAGAAGGATTTCAGTTGAAATAGATTTTAGGTCATTTTGGATATATAATGAACAGCTCCTACTGACAATTTGCTGTGTGTCCAGCAAACTTGTGTGTGGGGGGGAAAATCTCACTTGATTTCGGTCTCAAGGGCAATATCACGTATTTTTTTGACTTTCTGTGACATACCTCACTGAATACCTATAGTTATATATTTTGTTTCTTTGACTAGATTGCCTTAAACTAGAGGGCAAACAGACCATATCTTTGAGAAGTTTTTATTTACTGTCATGTCTAGTATGGTGCTTTAGATAAGGTACTTTTTAAATTAAACTTTGCTTAAATTAATGAATAATAGGGTAGGTTCTCAGATTTTTTGACCATGGAGTTATCGGGGGTCATGTGACCCAGCCTTGCCTCGCCATTGATATCATCTCTACTTGGCTTAAATTTTCATTGCCTTCTAAGGGAGAGGGTTAGCTGTGTTAAATTTTTGTGTTACCTGTTTGCCCAGTCATAATGGAAACAGCCTAAGGAAGCCCACATGGGAGGTATTTATGAGCTAGTCCTATTCTTGGTATTCACTACTACCACTTACTTCCCTGGGTAGGATACAGTAACATGGTTCACAGCCAACTGCAAAAAAGAGAGCCAGGAAATGGAATCTGGCTTAGTGGGGAAAGTAATGTCATGGGGCCTGGGATTTGAATATTTGCACTAGGAGGTATGTAGAAATGTTTTTTAAAGGCTTGTGAGCTAATCCTCACTGCCTTGCCATCACTTTCAAGTGTCCCCACTAGCCATTGCCCAGTGCTCAGAGTTGCTTCATTGACCACTATTTCCATCTACGGTCAGGCACTCATCTGGGAGAAACATTATGATTTATGGGAAGTCTCAAGATAGGCGGCAGTTTCTTTAATCCAGATGGGCCATGATGAGGTCTGTAACTAAGGAAGTGGTGGTAGAAATAGAAGGATGGGAAAAGAAAGTAAGAAACTTCATAGAACATGGTGACTAGATGGCTTTGGTGCAAAGAAAAGACTAGAATAAAGATGGATACTGAATTCCCATGCTGATAAACCTCAATTTATAAACTTAAATGTACGTCAACAGACCAGTGCTTTCAAGCTAAAGCCAGTTAACAGGGCCTATCACCAATGGATGGCATTAGGGGTGAGCCTGGACATTTAAGCCTTGGACATGGAACTGTGTTCGTGCTTACTCTGGTTGTGTTTTATGAAAGTTATGAAACCATACATGCCTGAGAAGGGCAAAAACAGTGATGTTGAAATTACTGGTAAAAAGAGATATAAGAATAGGATACCAGTGTTAAACAGATTAAAATGACAACTCGAAAGCATGAGAAAAATGTTGGAAATTCTATTTGTAGAGGAGATCCATTGACAGTAGGAACAACTCTAAAGGGTAAAGATTAATCAGGCCCCTTGTAAAAAATACTGCATTTCACAGTACAGGAGTAGGGGAAAAGTGATTGACCAGATGAGAAAACAGCTCCAAAAATGGAAGTTAGATCTCGAAGGTCAGCATGAATATCCAATGCCCATTAGCTCAGCGTTCTTTTTAGGGAAGGCTAGAAGTTTCTACAAGAGGGTAAGGACTAAACATGGTGAAGGAGCTGTGGCCGTGTTTTCTTGTGAGACGTGGTCACATAAAATCAGCTGTTTTGTGCATAGCATCAGGGTGACTGTAGAAATGCATGTGGGGACGCTCTAGTTTCTAAGACCTCCCTGTGCAGCTTACACAGGAGAAGGAGGGCATAGAGCATGCCAGGTGGAGGAAGTCAGAATGGAAACCAGGGTACAGAGTTGAATGCAATAGGAAAGCTATAGTCAGGCATATTTGTTGCAAACAAGTGCCATTTGGGAAGGTGTACCTACCTTTCATTTCTGTGTTGCTCAACAGGGAGGGGTGGAACTGTTAGAGCAAGAGCTAGAGGCGATGAGCATCCCCAAGGCCCAGGCCATGTTTCACAAGAGCCACTAATCTCCTATTTGAAAATATAGTATAAGCCAAGGGCCTCAGAAGAAAAATATGACTTACTTCTGGATCCAACGTGTATTTCCAAAATATTTACAGTTCCCACACTAACACATTGTTTCTTCAACTTCATTTTCAAATAAAAACATAGAAATTTAAATTCATACTACATATTAATGTATGACCTTTAAATTAGAAATATGAACTGTAACTATTTGACTATAATGTGGACTCAATACCTAATGAGGAGCCAATTTCAGACAAAAACCATCATTTCTATTCAGCTATAGTACTGAATATAGCCCTGGTATTTTTAAAATAAAAGATAAAACAGCCCCCCCCCAAAGAAACCTCTAAATATTAGCGAGGTAGAAGGCAATGGATGCAAGCATAACTTGTTTAGTAGGGAAGGATGAGGCTTGAGGAGGGAAAAGTATGTATAAAATCATCAAGTGTTAGATTAAGATAGGACAAATATGAGTTAGTTCCTCAAATTAATAAATATTGGAAATGCAGGGTTTCTACTGAAGCTTAAAGAGGCTTTTAAAGGAACTCATTCTTCTTATACCATCGTGGTATGGAAGGAAAACGTAAATGACTTAAAAAAAAATACTAACCACGCATGGGTAGCAGCTCCATAATGGATGATTATGGTATATTGGAGATGTTTCTTGAGTTTATTTCCCCTATAAGATTTCTTTTAGGGATAAAATACCAAGTAGAATATATAAATGCACTTCTTTTACAGTCAAATGAAATGTATATATTGTGTAATTTTCTTATTGTCACCCTATGTAAAGTTCTCATTATACCTTATATGAATTATTTTATTCCTATCATTTATGAATTTCTATCTTACGTGAATTACTTACCCATTTATTTAACATGTTAAATAAATAGTCAAAAGTGAAAGAAAAAGCATGAGTTTTCACAAATTATATTCTTGCCATTTAAAAAGGTACTTGTGAACTAAAGATGACAGATACTTCTTTTTTTTTTTAATTAACACATTTTATGTTTTCTCTAGGCTGGAATGATAAAAAGTGATGATGAAGAATATTTCATTGAACCTTTGGAAAGAGGTAAGCAGATGGAAGAAGAAAATGGAAGGATTCATGTTGTCTACAAGAGATCAGCAGTAGAATGGGCTCCTGGAAATGTGTCCCACGACTGCCAGTACAGAGGTAGGCATCTTTGACAAGGCTTAATAATTAACCGTAATTTTAAGATATGATGAAAACAACTCTCCCAGTCAGTTAAGAGAGTGTGATAGTCATGTGTTCTTGCATAATATGGAGATAATGAAAGAAGTTCATAAATCATGAAATATGGCCCACCTTTTTTTAAACCCATAGAGAAATATAATGTTACTGGTATTTTTTTATTCCAGTGCATTATTTATGTTCCCAATGTTTGCTCTTTATGATTTTTATTAAAGTTTCACATTAAAATTACCTTTTCTCTCTCTTCTGTGAAAACTTAAAAATATTTTTGCTTTCTAGAACCATTTAAATTATGAGTTATTAATATTATTTTCAGACTTTTAAAATGAGATATATTGACATGGCAAAAGAGAGAGATATGTGATAGGCACGTTTGAAAATACAAATGCTATTTGACTTTAAAGTCTATTTTGCAAACCTTTTTACAATATGGGAGAGAGAATGAGTTGAATGATTCTGCCAAATTTTATTTCAAAATAGGCTAGACCACTAAAGTCAATTAAATTATGGCATGTTAAGCTTTTCTAATTTTGTGTGTTTTAATGAAATCTGAAACTAATTTGTTATTAAAGAGATGTTTTTATAAGTTGGGTTTCGAAGTTCCCTTTATGGAAAAGAAAGGAAATTTGAGAATCTATGTTTTTTTAACCAAATTTCAAGAAGTCTGTATTTTCTTTTGTCAGGCCAACTATCTGAATTAGAGATAATAGAAATTTCCCCCAGGGAAAATGTCAGGAATATAAATAATCTTCTTAATTTAACAATCTAGATTCTACATTCATGATCTCTTATCTCCTGAAAGTTACTACCTAGTTGGAGTTTCAGATACCACATTTCCTTTAATAATGCCGTACTAATGGAATTGTACAATTTAAAATTAATTTTAAATTAACTCGGCCTGAAGAGTTTTTGAGAAATTTCTGATCTGAAGCAACAGTCTGAATTAACAGATGCAACCCTATGAAATGTGTGCCTGTCCTAGAGGCTCACTGTGGTGCAATCAGAAGAGAGTATACAGTGCATTTAGACAGGTGCAAGTAATAGCTCTGAAACATCAAGTTGTTCTGTGACCTTAGATTAGTAGTTAAACTTTCTGAGTCTCAGTTTATCTGTAAGTAAAGCATTAAAATACACTGCACAATTATAATAAGTCTTAGAAATAATATATGCAAATTGTTGATTGTAGTCCTCAATAATAGTAGATGGTTAATCAGTGCTAGCTGTTATTATTGTTAATTATTAATGTTAATTATTTTATACAAAGATTTACATGTTAGGAGTTTTAATTAAAGTTGAATAGTTAGGCATTGCTTGCCTTCCTGTGAATACATTCTTATTAGTTCTCATTCGTATTTTCGTGTTTTAAAAATGTCATTCTAAATTAGAAGATTGTTTATGTCAAAAGGTAGATAGTAGGACTCAGTACTTTTTCTATAGTTCAGTTGTTAATGATATCTAATATCTTTCGCGAGGCAGTGGTTAAATATCTTTTAGTGAAGTGTAGCCCATATGTTACTGAACTGTAGTAGAGGACTGGAACGTTCTTAATACATAAGCACTACGACCTTCCTCCCATTTGCTCCTTCTGTCACACCTATAGTCTCACCAAGCTGTACTCCGTTGCTCTGTTTTAATCCCTGAGGGTATCCATTTCTATAAATATCAGTCCTGGTACTTTTTAGTAGTCTAATATTTACAGAGAAGGAGAGATTTTTTTTTTCAGTTGAAATAAGAAAATTGTGAGAAATACATGTTTAATACCTATTGTATTTTGAGATATAGATTAGGGAAAATAATTTAGAAGTCAGAGCGTATAAATTTAAAAGGATTAGATGAGATTAAGATAATTTTGGACATTAATTTAGAAAATTATTTAAAATATCAAGTAGCATCAGTCTCGACTTACTCCGATTTTATAATGAGTTGTTTTTAAGAATGCAGATACTAAGAATTTCAACTATGAATAGAAGATTACTTTACAGTTGAAGTAGGCCTTAAATACATTTTGGAAAGGTTTTCAGTAATCATTGGTCAAAGGAAGAGGGGTTTCTTTCTTAATTCGCAATTACTTTAAAACTTCAGCCAATATATAACATAGAATGTTCCATGATGAACCTTACTATGAGCTTAACAACTTTTATTTTCTTATTTATGAAGTTCTGATTGAACTGAGTTGCGAGTGATTATCAATTTACTTCCTTCTGAGAATCTTAAATTATAACCATATATTTCAGAGATGTAAATGTCTTCTTAGGGTAAAAAGAGATTCAGATTCAGAACTTTAAGTACTATACTATACCTTTAAAATTCTTCTTTTACCTTCTTGGTCACAAGACTGAGAGCCAAGCTTTTTCATGGACTACATACTTTCCAAGTGAAATTAAGAATATATTTTTATACCTTATTCCAACATTCTAAAATGTAGAACTGAACAGATTCTAGGTTTAGAAGGTATATTGATTTATAAATGAAAGCTATAGTATCATATAAAATAGTGCTTTGTCTGGATCAACTCAGGATTATTGTAGGAGACACAAGTGGTCTTTCTTCAGTAAGTTATTAGAAGACTATTAAAATACATAAGAGGTACTTAGAAATGCATTTGAGGGGCACGGTCTTCATAAATTTCTCTGACAGCAAACCATCAGGAGTTGTTATCATAAATAAAGCACTTCCGACCCAATGGAGTTTCACCAGTAGGGCCCCTATAAATAAATATTCTGCTGTATTTTGCTAGTTGTCTGCGTAATTGCCTGGCCACATGTGTTTCTTTGTCAGCTGAGCAACCCAGAACTGACATTCATTTAATTTCCACAGTTTGGAGCAAGTGTTCTAAATTAAAACCAATTTTGTTCTGAACTAAGTGATAAAAGTGAGATAGAGAGAAGGAGCCAAGTTGGATTGAGACTGAAGTAAAACTGATGGGGTTATTTGATGCAGTATATCTCGGGGGTGGACAGAGAAAGTGAACAAGGATGACTCAGAATACTAATCTGAAAGACTAGAGGATTCTCTTTCCAGAATTTAGGTATTTAAAATAAGAAACAGAAATAGACCTGATGGAGGATGACAAGTGGGTATAATTTTGGGTATTGGAATTCAAAGATCCCTTGGAAATGTGACTTCATAAAAAACCACAGTATATTTTCATAATCATGTGTCAGAGTCAACAAATGAATGGCTTTACCTACATGTTGGGGTGCGGATGGGTAGAGGTTGGTTTGGAGTCAGGGGACAGGTATTGGCTCATGGATGCTTAGAGTGTCTCTGCTTGCCTTCTCTCTCATTTCCAAGTTCATATCAACGAGAATCAGAAGGTGTTCCTTGCACAGAACTGGAAGTCCACGAAAGATATCTGCTTCCTATCACTATAGGAGAGGAAGACATTGTGTCCTCAAAACACAAAAACAAAACTAAACGTAAAGCAGAAAATAGGCTTCTACCACACTCAAGAACACTAAGCTATTCCACTTGATGAAAAGCAAACAGCTATTTTGATTCCTTATCCCCTTAAAATATTTATCTGGGTTTCCATTAAAAGTCACGCACAGCATTGAACCTGTTGAGATAATAAATGCTGTGATTCAACAATAACACAAACCTGCAACCATTTCCATATATTACACAGATTCTCTTTCCTCAACTCTTCATAACGAAGTTGTATTATTTTATAAAATGTGGAAAAATGTGAAGAACTGTTTGAAAATATATTGAACTTAGAAAATCACAGATGCAGTACTCTGCTTTAGAATTACTCTTTTAAGACTGAAAACAGTTTTACGCTTGGCAATATAAATAATCTCTTCCAGTGTAGAATTGGCAGGTGTTTATAACACATAGTACTGCCAGTTTCTGGCAAAGAAATACCATCCTTTTCATTAAACAACAAACATAAACTGTTCATGCTTATGATAAAGAACTTGTCAAAAAAACCTTATCTACTTCATTATGGGGGGAGAGTTGAATTTCACTCTTGTTTTCTTTTTGATTTCTGCCTTGGGAGGATGGACATCATGTCCATTTCTGGACATTCAGTTTGGACAAAATTATTTTATATTTTACTGGTTTTTAAAATTTCATTTGGTAACAACATGGTTAATCAACCAATAAAGTGTCATAAAGTTCACCTCCACTGTTAAATCAATCAGCTGAGTCTAAACTCCGATGAAAAACAAAACATACCCCTGACCATCTCTGAAGAATGTCTACATTGTCACCCGTAAGAAGTTTGCTTTAGGCAGTCTATTTGGGGGAGAAAGGGGGGGTTGTACTTGGATGACATCATTCAGCTTTTCATATTTTTATTTAATCCCTAGGCCCTTAAGCTTCTCCCATCAAATTACAAACTATTCACTCACCAGAAGCTTTGTGTTAAAGTAATTTTTGTAATTACTTCCTACCAGTGGGAAACAAGGAATAGTAAGCCTTTATCTCCTAGCTTCCTTTCAGGATTTTCATTTTCCTGCACGATCCCAAGCGCTTGTGTTGCTGGTGTGGTTGTCATGGTGCTGTGAAGGAGTGTCTTTGTCCCAGGTGGGAAACATGTACAAGTCAGAAATGATTTGGGAGTTGCTCCTGGTTGCCAGGGAATGAAACTATGAAACAAGCGCTAGAATAATGGGAAGACTATTTCTTATTTTGGTGACTCTAGGAACTTCCTAGGCAGAGTCCTTCCTTGAATCTATAGAAAAGTCAATAGGTGCTATAACCTATTGTATTTGGAAGTTCTCATGACCTATGCCCTGATCAAAAAGAGATAGTGGTGGGCTTTGCAAGCCACAAAAAATGAAAAAAAAAATCAAATGAGAGAAATCAATTTTTGCATCTTTTCTTATTAAATGAGGCATGAAACAATATTCCTAAATTATTACAATCTGTCAAATAGCAGCCATTCTTTTAGGTAGATGTTAAATGATTAATCTGTCAAATAGCAGCCATTCTTTTAGGTAGATGTTAAATGATAAATTTTACTCATTTGTACTCGGCTGCACAGTTTAGTTTATAATATAATCTAGGGTCAGCCATTTGTTAAAGCTACTACCATAATGATTCATATGGAAAGACTTATTATATTTATGTAATTCCTTTTACATACATGTTGGTTTTACATATTTCCTAATCCATGTATTTATAATAATTATTGGCAAAAAGAAGACAATTAAAGATTGAGTTGTTACATGAAATAATCAGGAAGCAGAGTGATGGTTGAAGATCTTTCAGATGTGAAGATACAAGCTAATACTTTATTTTCTTGTATTAAAACATCTTACGGGGACTATTCTATCCTGTTGTGAATAGGTACCAGGAAAGGAGTTTCTTTATATAGACTAGGATTAAAGTGTTACTAATGTAACTACATTTTTTTCTTTTTCCTTTTTTTTTTTAAAGATTTTATTTATTTATTTGACACAGAGAGAGAGATCACAAGTAGGCAGAGAGGCAAGCAGAGGGAAGAAAGCAGGCTCCCTGCTGAGCAGAGAGCCCGATGCGGGCCTCGATCTCAGAACCCTGAGATTATGAGCTGAGCTGAAGGCAGAGGCTTTAACCCACTGAGCCAACCAGGCACCCTCCATTTTTTTTTTCTAATAAAGAATTGAACATGGAAAGATACAAACTGTATGGAGAATTGAGAACTTCTGGATGACTATTTAGTTATTGATGTGACATTAAAGGGCAAAGAGAATTTGAAGTTTGTAGATATATCTAGGTGATTCAAACAAAATTGAAAACAGTTAATTTACACTAGGGTACAAAGCTAATGCAGATAATATAGGCCAGACACTGATTCTTAAATGAGTGCCTACTCAGAAGTAATTGTATCAGGGCACCTGGGTGGCTCAGTGGGTTAAGTGTCTGCCTTCAGCTCAGTTCATGATCTCAGGGTCCTGGGATTGAGCCCCGCATTGGAGGGGGGGTGTCCCTGCCCAGTGGGGGGGGGTCTCCTTCTGCTTCTGCCCCTTTTCCCAATTAGGTGCACACTCTCTCTCTCAAATAAATAAATGAAATCTTAAAAAAAAAAAAGAAAAAGGAGTAACTATCAATCATTGAGTCATGAAAGAACAATTACCAAGAAATCTTTGTTAGGATTGAAAATGTAATTGTTCTTTCTAAGTATAAGATATATTCTATTATCAAAATACACTTTAGTGTTTGGTTTTATTCACATGAACTTCTTTTACTTAGGAGGGATAAACTCTATTTTTAGTAAAATATTAAGTACATTTTGAGCCTGCACATGCCAAGTATGCCTGTTTAAACACATTTTAAAGCCTGTACTTAATTTCTTTCCATGTACAACTTATTTATAAACTTTCATGTTAGTAAGTGGGAAGCATATTGTAAGGAATTCAAATATTTCTGGAGGTTTTATAATCTTTTATTTCATTATTTCTGTTTCTAACATGATAAATATTTTTAAAAAAGATAATTTGCTATCAGGTTTCATTTATGTATCTTTCGTTGTTTTCTTTTTCCTACTAGATCATCAGCTGTTAACTTTAAATGTAAAATATTTGTGAGGATCAGTGCTCGTCACTTTACTTTGGTATTTTGTAAACAGTTATTTTTGTGTGTAGGTTCCTTAGTGTGTCATTCTCAGTCCTCTCTTTCTTGACGGGCTCTTTTTATCCCTGTCCCTGCAGCACATCTTTCAGGTAGATGAAGTGGAACTTAGTGATATATGTTGAAGAAAACTGGAACAATGGGGAAAAATAAGTATAGCACAGAAATAATATTTCTCTTTGAAAGTCATCTGTGATTTGATTATGGAAACCGTGAATTAAAATGTGAGGGCTAAACTCAGGCCACAATAATTGCTCCTCTAATGCACGATTCTGCAAGGGGAGCTGAATCCTTGGTTTTGTTCTTTCTAGATCCCAGAAATTTTACTCTGATTTTCAGCTGCAGTCCATCTGGTCTAGATACCTAACTTTAAAAATTCTTAATGGAAGTTCTTGAACTTGGGACTTTGTATAAGGTGGAAAGTTTTATTTTAGGAATGATTGGAGCCATTTCCTAAAGTTTACTGGAGATAAGTAATTATATATAGCATATACTTTTTTTTAAAGATTTTATTTATTTATTTGTCAGAGAGAGAGAGAGCACAAGCAGGCAGAGTAGCAGGCAGAGGCAGAGAGAGAAGTAGGCTACCCGCCGAGCAAGGAACCTGATGTGGGATGCAATCCCAGGACCCTGGAATCATGACCTGAGCCAAAGGCAGCTGCTTAACCAACTGAGCCACCCAGGCATCCCTAGCATATTCTTTTATTACTTTCCAATACCTTACTGAGTATCTGGGAAAAAAATATTTGGCAAGTCTGAATGAGGCATTAGTTCAAACTGGTTTTATCTTTTTTTTTAAGATTTATTTAGTTATTTTAGAGAGAGAGTGAGAGAGAGAGAAGGAGAGGGCAGAGGGACAAGGAGAGAATCTCAAGCAGACTCCCCACTTAGTGCGGAGCCTGCCACAGGGCTCGATCTCAAGATACTGAGATCATGACCTGAGCCGAAATCAAGAGTTGGACGCTTAACCGACTGAGCCACCCAGTGCCCCTGTTTGTCTTTCACAACTATTATAACCATTATATGCCCCAATAACTTGTTCTTTGCTTTTATACTGAGATAGTTATTCATTATTTCAGAGCTCTGATTAATAAGTCAAGTATCCTAAGCCTTTGTGTATATGCTTTTTCAAAGGACAGTCTTTAATTTGGGGTATTTTTTAGCCAATTCCCGTGGAAGTCTTTGTTTCTCTTGAGTGTGCTTTATAGATTTGCTGCGTGTTCTTGAAGTGTGAAGAATAAGGTCTGTGTGGCATTAACACTCTGCAGTCTCTGTCTCAGCACTTTGGTGGGTTTTATCATGTTTTCATGTTCTGTCAGGTCTTATTCCCTATACTAAAAGGATAGAAGCAATGTCTAAGCCCCTTTTGGTGAGTGAGTGGGTGAGAAAAGTAGATTCTCTTTACATCCTATGCCATGATCCTCATACTAATAAAATGCTACTGGACAGTCTTCTAGTCATAAGAAATTAGGGTATTAAGACAGATTTTTGAGTTCTTCATTCTGCATCTTGGATGACTCATTCAGATAAAACCAGCATAGGAATTTGATGCAAGTAAACTTTGCCTTACTTCATTCTGTGATCCTGGGCTTGGCTTTTGAGTCCAGTGGGAAGTCTTAGGGAAATCACTCCTAGGTAAGGCATATACACAACCCTATTTATATTTAAAGGAGGTATAATTAAGTATAGCAGGCTAGGTTGTTTTGTTTTGTTTTGTTTTGTTTTGTCTTCTACAGAATCCTTCTCTTATCTGTGATGACCCAACATTTGAAAAGTCAGCAGAAGCATTTGTGTGGTTGTTATAGGTTTGCTATCATCTGAGTTCCCATGGACATCCATCCATCACTCACCATACTCTTTCTCTTAAATTTATGGAAGGGATGTTCTAACACCCTGTCACCTCAGACATATACAAAATATTAATGAACATTTATAATATACATTGAGAATACTTTTTATAGATTTGAGATCTGAAGCATGGACGTTAGTGAAAATGATTATTACAATAATCACTAAGATTTTTATTCTCAATTAAACCCCAACCTTTTTTTTTTAATTTTATTTTTATTCTTTGCCCAAGGGGTACAGGTCTGTGAATCATCAGGCTTACATCTTTCACAGCATTCACCAAAGCACAAACCCTTCCCAATGTCCATAACCCATCCACCCTATCCCTACCCTCCCCCGCCACCCAGTAACCCTCAGTTTGTTTTGTGAAATTAGGAGTCTCTTATGGTTTATGAAACAAGATGGGATGGGGAAGTAAACCCTGACTTTTATGGAGTTTTCATCTTTCCTAGTTATATGGCTCGTTTTATGCTGCAACTCAGACCTCAACTCACAGTGTACTTAACAGCATCCCTCCTCTCTGTTTGTTCTTTTTGTGACCTTATGACAACTTTGATAAAGCAACTCAAGTAATTAGCATTAAGTTCATGTTTTGTATCCCAAACAGACCTTAAGTAAATGGCAAGCCAAGAGTTTACCTTAAATACTAGGGATTATGCAAATTGACCTTCCTTTCATTAATAGAGTAGTTACATTGTAGCACATGTTAATTCTATACAAATTTTCATGGAGAAAACAGAAAAGGCAAGGGGAGAAGCCCAGCTAACCTACAATGTGGAATGCATCACATGTCGATCTTGTGCGGGAGTTTTCTATGTTAACTGATATGTGGGTTTCTTTGGCTGGCTGAGTAGGCCCCATCGGGCTGATATTCCACGTCTGCCTGGCCGGGGCCAGCCCTGCTGGCTTTTGCTGCTGGTCTTTCTCAATTTGACTAGAGGCTGCTTTCCCTGGTGCAGCAGACCACCCTGAGTTTGGTGAGGACCCTTACGCCGCAGCTCACGTCATCCACGGCAGTCTGTTGTGGGAACACATTGAGTCTGGTTCAGCAGCCCTATTGCAGGCTCCCTGGGAAACTCAGATATTGCTCTTTTTGCAGCACAGGAAGCGAGGGGAGTCGTGGCTCCCTCGGCTGCAACCAGATGGATGGGCTAGGCGCCCCTGAGGTGTTCTCTTTCCAGGGACCCAAGGACAGAGCAGGAAAAAAGGCTTTGGCGCTTGGAGATCCCCACAGATCTGTATGTTTTAATACCATATCCCTTCTCTTCTGAGCCTTGGCCTTGAAGGGTACTGGGAAGAAGTCAGAACCACTGTCTCCCCATTCCCGTTTGTCTCCCTCATCTCAAAAGCAGTGCAAGATCAAAAGGGCCCAACTTGCCTTTTCCTTCCTCTGATTACACGCTTTCTCCTCACCACTCCAGTCTCCAGTCCTAAGACTTATGATGGCCAGGACTTCCCTCTCATAGGAGGAAAACACAAATAAAAACCAAGCATGCAAATAAAAAACCGCTGTTTTCTGGCCTCCGGGCTAGGCGTTGATTTGTTATGTGAGAACTAAGAATTACAGCATCCTTTCTCTCCATATAGCCTTGCTTACCAATCTCTTTTCTTTGGACAAAACTTACTTGAACTCCAGAAGCTGAATATTGAGTTTCCTTTTATTCTTGATGGAACAATCTGAAGGTCCAATGGCCTCCTTCTTCTCTCTTTACTCTCCCTCACTCAAGGTCTCCTAGCCACTGTTGGGGATGATCAGCAAGTCATCTACACAGAAACACAGAGACGAATAAACCTATTTTCCAAATATCCTTCCCGTTGCACAAGTTATCATATTTCTGTGGTCCACGTTGCTGTAGTTGTAGAAACCATATGTATCAAAGGGTTGTTGAAAGGGCTCTTGTTAGAATCTCTTCCCCTCGTTTTATACGTGTAAGTTTGGATGAAGAATGATAAGGTGTCAAAGGCAAAATAGTGAAAAACAGGGTTACAAATGGAATCAGTGTCAGAAAAAAACAATTTTACCTCCATAACTCAAGCATACCTTACCACATGATTTGTAGTCTTAATTGCATCACAAATATGGCTTTGACACCCTGAGTCACTAGGAGAACCCTGAAATTCTCAGTTTGTCCGTGTCTATTCCTCTAAACTCAGTCTTAATACTACTTGACTCGTATTTTCTTTTTCTAATATGTACAAATATAGAATTTTATCCAAATTTCACAGTTATATTTGTGATTAAAAGAAGAAATTAAAGATCTATTCTCTTTGTGAATATAGAAACCTGATGTTTTATTCATGATAGAATTAAAACTACTAGGTTTTTTTTTATGCAAAGCAGGGCATTAATAGTATAATTACATCATAAGTCCCTATACTTACTTTTGCCGATTTGTTAAACTTCTGGTCCAGAGATCGAAGAATGGTGTTACAAGTGACAGAGGTCCCACATTCAGTCCTCCTTTGGTTGAAACAGGGAGGTCATCTGTTTTAGTCTTCTTCAGTTCTTGGCAATAACAAAGGAAAAATTAATAAGGCCAGTCATGAAGGCAGTTTCTTGCTTCAGGTACTCAGATCCAGTGACTAAGGCTTAAAGAACAACTTGAATGTGCTATGCAGCAGGAAAACTAACGGGAATGGGAAACTGGAAGTGCTCAGTGTTTAGTCCCGTGAGAATATCCCTTGTATTTCTAGGTATAGGGCCAGAATATAAGTGATTATTTCAGAAACCATATTTTGATTAATCTAAGAACATGTTGCATTTAGATGGATCACATGCATTCTCTGTTCAAACCCCTTTCCACACATACTCTAACCCCACCTTAATGGCCATTCCTGTGAAAGGTGTTTCATAGCCAAAGGAAGACAGTCCAAGTGTGTTAAATTTTTTTAGTGTGAAGTCAGCCAAGGATATCCTGTAAAAACAGATTCAAACATTTGAATCTGATCTTTTGAGCCAATTTTAAAATTAGATCTTCAAACTGGATCTTTAGAACACTAAAGAAGTCAGAAATCTCAGTGGTGACTTTTTTTTTTTTGATATGACTGTCAACATGTATCTCTAACAATCTTTACTATTTCCTATATCAAAGAGGAGAAAGAGCTCACATTTTTTATCTATTTCATAAGAGAGCTAAAACATTTATGAGAGATGGAATAGGAGTCCATAGTTTATGCCTTCAAAAGGTATGAAGACAGGGGGTGTCTGGGTGGCCCAGGCAGTTAAACATCTGCCTTTGGCTCAGGTCATTATCTCAGGGTCTGGGGATGGAGCCCTGTGTCAGGCTCCCTGCTCGTAGGGAATCTGCTTCTCCCTCTGCCCTTCCCCCTGCTGGTGTTCTCTCTGTCTCTCAAATAAATAAATAAAATCTTTTAAAAAAACAAGGAAGACATGATAAGAAATGAAATGATGAGTTTTAGAGAAACACCTATATTGACACAAGATCCATTATTTTGGTGTATTGGGTACTCAATATGTGCTTTCCCTTCCAAGAGTATAATATACTTCAATATAGATTGGTAAAGAAACATAATTACCCTAAACTGTTAGCAATTAGCATTATAATGACAGATTTAGAAAACATGTTTTGTGACTTTAGCAATACCAGTGAAGGCTGGAGTGTGGGAAGGCACATGTGTAAATCATATTACCTCAGGGCTTTTTTTTTTACATAACAAGTAATTCAACCAGGTTGATTCAATGTCTACTCTGTTATTGGTGGTAAACATTTTTTTTCCTTTAGTATAGTTTTTTTTTCAATTTTATTTTATTTTATTTTTTTCAATGTTCCAAGATTCATTGTTTATGCACCACACCCAGTGCTCCATGCAATACATGCCCTCCTTAATATCCACCACCAGGCTTACCCCTACCCCCATCCCCCTCCTCACCCCTCCATAACTCTCAGTTTGTTTCTCAGAATCCACAGTCTCTCATCTTTCATCTCCTCCTCCGATTTACCCCAATTCACTTTTCCTTTCCTTCTCCTAAAGTCCTCTATTTTATTCCATATGTTCCACAAGTAAGTGAAGCCATATGATAATTGACTTTCTCTGCTTGACTTATTTCACTCAGCATAATCTCCTCCAGACCCATCCATGTTGATACAAAAGTTGGGTATTCATCCTTTCTGATGGCTGAATAATATTCCATTGTATATATGGACCACATCTTCTTTATCCATTCGTCTGCTGAAGGGCATCTCAGCTCTTTCCACAGTTTGGCGATTGTGGAAATTGCTGCTATGAACATTGGGGTACATATGGCCCTTCTTTTCACTACATCTGTATCTTTGGGGTAAATACCCAGTAGTGCAATTGCAGGGTCATAGGGTAGCTCTATTTTTAATTTTTTGAGGAATCTCCACACTGTTTTCCAAAGTGGCTGCACCAACCTGCATTCCCACCAACAGTGAAAGAGGGTTCCCCTTTCTCCACATCCTCTCCAACACTTGTTGTTTCCTGTCCTGTTGATTTTGGCCATTCTAACTGGTGTAAGGTGGTATCTCAATGTGGTTTTGATTTGAACCCAAAGTCTTTCTGTTAAGAAGCTGTGACCTATGGCAAATTATTTACCCTATCAGTGCCTCAGTCTCTTCATCTACAAGGCAGAGAAAATAATAGAACTTACTTCACAGGATTGTTCTTTGGATTAATCTGATACTTAATGTAAGGCACTTAGTTTTAGTTCTGGGGACTCACGAAATGCTCAGTAAAAGTTACCTCTTACCATTCCTTTATTATGACTATATTTTCTCTTTGTGGTAGTTTTAAAATGTTATAAAAATCATCGGCTATTTTTCTGTGAGCAGGTAGTTTGTTATATTTTTATCAAAATATCACTCTGTTTTTCTCCCTTTGCTATCATGCACATGATCTCTTCTGTGTTTCTGTTTTCAGCTTCTAGGAAATTGCTCTCCAGTAGAATTTTCTGAGATAATGAAAATGTTCTACATCAGTGCTACCTTATGTAGCCATTGAGATGTGATTAGTGGACTGAGGAATTGAATTTTTAATATTAATTTAATTTTTCAATTTTTTTTATTTTTTAAAGATTTTATTTATTTTTTATTTGACAGGGAGAGAGAGAGAGAGCACACATGGGGGAGTGGCAGGCAGGGAGAAAGGAAGAAGCAGGCAGGATGTGGGGCTCAATCCCAGCAGCCCAGGATCATGACCAGAGCCAAAGGCAGACCTTTAACTGACTGAGCCACCCAGGCACCCCTAATTTTAATTTTAATTAATGAAATTTAAGGAGCTGCATGTGACTTTTGTAATGGACAGCACAGGTCAAGGATTTGCACCCTGGTATGTATCATCTTAATAGTTGCCAAAGTTCTTTCAAAACCTCACTTCGTTTGAGTCCCCTAAGAATTACATGACATAGAATAGGTGGGATTACTCCAATTGTTCCTCTTTGCTCAACATTGCTTATTTAAGGCCTAGCACAGAGAAGGTCTTCAACACATATTTTTCCAATAAATGAATGACTGAACCTGATACTCAGAAATGTTAAGTACTTTTAAAATGGAACAAAAGGAGCTTTCAACTGAAGTTTGTCAGGAAGGTCAAAAATGAAATGTCCTATATGTAGGACAGCCAGTGTGAAATATAAGAAGGACCACAGTGTTGAGGATTCATAGGAGAAAATGACAAGATGACCTGAAAGGGTGCTTCTCACTTCCGATGTCTATTTATCAACCCTACACTATGTAAAGAAGTCCCCTGCTGATGGTTTGAGGGGATTTCCTTACATAGTTTGTCTGAGCATCAGAGGGCGGTGGTTGAACAGGACTCAGGAATGGGAAGTCCCATTCCTGATGGGACTTCTATGCTGTCTGTGCTTTATAGAAGTATAGAAGAGATTGTGGGGTGCTCCAGATTTAGGGCGTAGAACTTGTTTACTTAGTCACTATTTCTTCCACTTATTCTAAAGACATTCATTTTTCATCTTTATGGACTTTCATAAAGATGTTCATGGGTCTCAAGTGGGAGATGCAGACTATACAGATGGATGATCTAGGTCTCTTCTGTCTTCATAAATATTTGACTGGAATTTTGGCCCTTTTGCCCCTTTGTTGTTATTGTTTTTCATCACCATAATTGCCAAATTTCTGTAAAGAACATATCTCCCTTTTACTCCCTCCTTCTTATCACGTTGACTCTCATCCAGCTCCCACTGAGCTTGGCTGTCATCCTCAGCACTTACGTAAAGTTTCTCCCCGGATACTGAAAGACCCATACAAATTTCAACAGATTTTTCTTCTCAGAGCTCATTGTCTTGGACCTCATCATGACATTTGGTAGGATATTGTTTTCCTGGTATTTTGGCTTCTGTTGCACTCACTTTAGCCTCCTTATCTCTTCCTATCTCCGATCAGTTCTTTTGGCTCTCTTTTCTTACCATTTAGCAGGGCATTTTCCCTCATATTCAGTTTTATTCTACATAGTTTCAAAAATAACAAACCCTTTGATGATCAAACTGTGCTGCTACAGTTTGCTTTTTACTCATCTTACCTCTCTGTGGCATTAGACTCTTCCTTCAGCTTTCACGACTTGACTCAGATTTCCTTCTTGGCTTCCTTTTTTGATAACTTTTCCTCTTCCTTCTCATGAAAGTCTGTTTTTGACTGCTGTTTTTTCTCATATTTGTACCATTGGTGATCTGCAGGAAAATTACACAGCGGTGCCTCTTGCCCACATTCCTCTCTTGAGCCCCAAGACTGTATATTCAACCACTTGTTTGCTGTCTGCCCTTGGATATCTGCAAAGACCTTTAACTTAATTGTGGATGACACTGAGCTTATCTCTAGCCATCACCTTCTTCTTCTTCTGTTAGATCTTTATCTTAGTGACTGGTGCCAGCATGGACCCAGTTAAGCCTTCTGACTTTGCCATCCCTCATCTAGTTAGTAAGCAAGACTGATGAATTATATACCTTGAAGGCTGTCAAAATGGCCCCTTTGGTCTCCATTGTTTTTATTTTTGATCAGAGCCTAATGATTTTTTGTTATGAATACTGCAGCAGCCTCCTGTTTTCCTGCTTCTACACCTGGTTCACTCTACTCCATTTTGAGATAGAATGTTATAAAACTTTGTGGATTATGTATCAACACCTTGTTTGTCTCTGTGTGTGTGTGTGTGTGTGTGTGTGTGTGTGTTTAATCCATAAGTATATCATTATAGTTTATATATTATAGAACATGCATGACATGTATTATAAGTTATTCACAGAGATAGAAATTATAAAGAATGTGATAAAGATAAATTGGTAGAAGCTCTATTTTTTCTCCATATTCCAGCAACTATTTTAATTTTAATTTTAATTTTTTAAAGAGGATTAATTTGATATATTTTTTAAAAATTTATTTATTTATTTGAGAGAGAAAGAGCTTGCCTGCAGCAGAGGGGAGAGGGTGAGAATCTCAAGCAGACTCCCCACTGTGTGTGGAGCCCAGTGTGGAGCTCTGTCTCACAACCCTGAGATCATGACCTGGGCTGAAATCAAGAGTCAGATGCTTCAGGGAGCCTGCTTCCTCCTCTCTCCTGTCTCTGCCTGCCTCTCTGCCTGCTTGTAATCTCTCTCTCTGTGTCAAATA
>LNAC01000013.1:7314223-7333340 GCA_002007465.1 Ailurus styani | reverse complement strand
AAAAAAAAAAAAAAGAGTCAGATGCTTAACCAACTGAACCACCCAGGTGCTCCAGCAACTATTTTTATATGTGTTTCGAATATAAGTAGCCCGGTCTTCTGTTTTGGAGGTTGCTGCTTTTGATTGAAGATGTAATAATATTTGTGAACTGAAATACTTTATGTCACTATTTCATCTAATATTCTTTAGTCATTCCCCATTTGATACTCAATAAAATAGATGCATTTTTTAGCATTGTCCTCTGTGACTGGAACTCCCCTATTTTAGCTCTCTTGGTACTCATTAAGGACTCCCACTGCCCCACTATACAGTCTATGCTTTGGCTCTGCTGAACCCTATATTCTCAAATACACATTTTCTCCCACCTCACCTTCTCATTTCTCTTCATATATACTGGGCTGCATAGCTCTTCTTTTTGAAATGTTGGAATGTATCCTTCTATCAGACTTTACCTAGAAAGCTGTAGACCGTATTTTTGAGAAGAGAATAAATGTCTGACTTGGGTTTTGTAGGCTCTGAGATGTGCAGATAGTAATATTTGTTTCATATCTGAGTACTAAATGAGATAATTTGCTTCAACCCCTGGCACATGTGGTTTGGCTATTTTAATTCATATCCAACTCATTTTGTCTAGCCTCATCTAATATTCTCCTTTGAGAATAAAAATAAATATTTTCTTTCAGTTTTCTTATAATAATTTAAGTATACTTTTCCATAATTAACATTGTATATAATTGGAGAAGAGCCTACTATAAGACAGTTTAGAAAGGGAAATTAGAAAATGTTTTGAGGAAATGCTCACCGTGTTAAGCAAGTGGTACATAAATGCCTTTCAAAAAGAGCTGGACACAATTTTTCTTTTCCAATGAAATAACACTCTGTAAAACAGAGTTTCTTAGTCTGCAAGTGTACGAATTTTGTATGTATGTGCATATCTGGATTGTCTCTTTTCTCCCGAGAGCTTCCAAGACTTTTAAAGGGTTTTGAAAGGGGTCCATTATTTTAAAAATCTGGGGGGAATAACTGTCCTCAAGCTGTTTCAATATTCTTTGGGTAATTTAATGTGCTTTTCCAAGCCATACACGTACATATATTGGCAAAAAAAGGAGGGAGAAATGGATCTTGTTTATGTAACGATGTATGTTGCCTACCAATTAGTAGACTTTTAATAACAGAGCATAAATTGAACAAGAGACCTATCTCTCATTAAAAAAGCATAATCTTTTGCCCTCCTAAATGTCTGAGTAAATCAAACTAGTTCAATAGCATCTACTAGCTAAACTTAGAAAGCTATGTTTTGGTGAGAGGGAAACATGTCTCCAAATGCTTTCTTCCTAATAATGCAGAAAAATAAAGAAAAAAGGTCTGAACAAGTAGGATTCTTTTATATTTAAAAGTTTGGGAAATGTATGCCACTGAGATGATAGCGCTCTGGGTGAAGAGATCTTCATTATCTCAGCTAACAGTGGTCTTCCAAAGCAATGACATCATTGTTGATTCACTGACTTCAGAATCCAGGCAGGAGCCGGAAGCCTAGAAACTAGGCAGCCTCTTTGTCAGACATGGTGCAGAAAAGAAGACACAAAGAGCCTCCCTTTGAGTCATGGCGGGCTTTGCGACTCCTTTCTTGGCCCTTTGTGAAAGCACATGACTGGACTTGTAGAAGATTAACCCCCTTAACATTTCTGTAAAAAATTAAACAGATGCAAAGCAGCTCCATCACCTTTTTTCCTCTCTGTTGTGAATTCAGTATTATGGTGGGCAGTGAATTATTTTGAATTCCTTCAGAGAGGCCAGGGCAGTCAATGAGGACTGTGAATGAGGGCCCTCTGAAGGGCTCAGTTGTGGGTTTTCTTGGGCTTTCACTGTTCTTTCTGGCATTATTCCCCTGAAAGAGTTCCCTCTAAGAGTGGGGTCAGTCTAGAGACCTTTATAGTGCTTGAAGTAATCCACCTTTTAATCTGTTCCTTCCTGTGGGAAAATCAGTGTGAAAAAAAAGAGTGAATCAGTATTTATGTCCAGATATAGACTATTTAGGCTGTTTACTTTTAATTTACTACTATTCTTTGCATGAACATAGCTTTTTTTCAAGTTAATTTCCTTAATAAAGGAAAAAATTCCGAAAACCGAATACATGATTTGTGCTGATTATTTTATCTAATCATAAAATAATCAGCATAAATCATGTATTAGGTTTTTGGAATTTATCCAATCATATGTGAAAACGGAAGAGTTGATGTTCTTAACACTATTTCCTATCCTGGACTATCATTTTAATTGATTCAGCATTATGTATATTCTTTAAGTATATTCGATTTTATTGTTATGAGATAAATGATCTTTACATTTTTTAATTTCCTAAATTCTGAGTTTATGTACATATTCTGTATGTGAAAGGATTGATTATGTATTTTATCATTACATGTCAAAATATTATGTTTGAGAGTAATAAGATTTAGCTCTTGACTTTTAGTGACAAAATTGGTGGTGGTGAGAACACAAATAACAGTGATATCCTTTGGGAGTAGAATAGTAATTGGAAGATGAGATGGTGAGAGAAGACTTTTGCTTACTTTTTATTGCTATTTTTAAAAATGTAGTCATGCATTCATGCATTTTATGTTTGAAAAGAAAAAGTTAATACAACAAAGAGAAAATTCTATTAGACTGAGAGAATTAGTGAATATTTTCATTCAGGTTCTCCTCTTTATTCTTGTTCTTTATTCTTGATGTATCTCTAAAGATAGATATACCATATGATTGAGTAATTCCACTCACTGGAATACACTGGGTATCTACCCAAAGAAAATTAAAACACTAGTCTGAAAAGATATATATACCCTATGTTCATTGCAGCACTATTTACAATAGCCAAGTTATGGAAGCAACCCAAGTGTTTATCAGCAGATGAATAGATAGAGAAGATGTGGCGTGTGTGCGTGTGTGTGTGTGTGTGTGTGTGTGTGTGTGTGTGTGTGTGATGGAATATTACTCAGCCATAAAAAAGAATTACATCTTGCCATTTGCGACAACATGCATTGACCTAGAGGGTGTTAAGCTAAGTAAAATAAGTCAGACAGAAAAAGACAAATACCATATGATATCACTTATAGGTGAAATATAAAAAAAGAAAACCAAACAAATTAACAAAGAAACTTAAGAAACAAACTGATAAGTATAGAGAAACTGGTGGTTGCCAGAAGGGAGGGGGGTGGAGGGACAGACAAAATCAGTGAAGGGAATAAAACAATACAAACCTTGGGGCACCTGAGTGGCTCAGTTGTTAAGCGTCCTGGGATCCTGGGATCGAGCCCCACATCAGGCTCCCTGCTCAGTGGGGAGTCTGCTTTTCCCTCTCTCACTCCCCCTGCTTGTGTTCCCTCTCTTGCTGTGTCTCTCTCTGTCAAAAAAATAAATAAAATCTCTAAAAACAAAACAAAATGGTACAAAACTTTATACAAACCAGTTATAAAATAAATCACAGAGACAAAAGGTACAGCATAGGGAATATAGTCAATAATATTGTAAAAAAAGAAAAAGAAAAAAAGATAATATCTCATGCCAGGTTCCAATTCCAATCTAAAAACTCCAGATGATAGGAAAAGGAAAGGAAATGGGGAATACTATTTCCATTGCAAAATATCTGAAAGATAGAAGTAGAATGTTTTCTAGGAGCAATTGTTTCAAGAGAAAGTGTATATCAAAATTTCCTTTCTAGTACCTGACTGCTAGAAATAAAATAAAGTTAGTTACCTCCAGTTAACTTTGAAATAACCTGGAGTGAAAAAAATGTGAAAAAAGAAATAAATTGGGTTCAGGCAAATAAGTCAATGAAAGAATTTCTTTTATTCCCTTGGCGTCTCTTACTTTTCCTCTTCTTGAACTGTTCTTGAGAAACAGGTGATGTGCTTTAAACCTAGAGCCTATGTGAGGGTCATGCATAAACAAAATTTAGGGAAAAATAGATCTAGAAATATAGGCACCCTGAGCTCATGCATCAACAGGACCACCATGGTAGGGAGAACTATGGAAGGGAACAGGGTTGTGCTTGCCAAGTTAATTTCCATTCTTGCTGCCCCTCTTGTTCCTGGATGGAATGGTGAGGCTAAGGGAACTAGCTGTGGCTGCCTATCTCAAATGAAGCTTAGGAAATCTGAGCAGCACAGTACAGTGCAAAGAGCCTGGACCTCCAGGAGATAGAAGGTAGGAGTTCTTGTCCTCATTTGCCTCTAGCATGGACATGTAAGGGGTTCACTTCTCTGCTGGGCTTATAAACACCCTCCAAATGGACATATCAGATTTTAAGCTCCCTGAAGCTTCTTAATAGTCATGGTGTTCAGCCCAGGGCCTGGCACCTGCAACATACTCAGAATACATTTTTTAAATGAAAGGGTGAAAATACACCATTTTTCTGATTGCAAAAATAGAGTAGGGTTGGGTGATTGGAGTTCATTGTTATATTTCATAAGGTTCCTTCAAACTCTTGAACCTAGATTTCAGGTCCTCTAGTTAACCTTTTTTTTTCCCCCTATGCATGCAGCCCAACGGTAATAGCCTTGACATGTTGTCATCCATCTTCTCTGCTTCAGTAACCATATCCTCACTGTCACTGTGTGGTGTTCCCTCATTTTTCACCCACACTATGTAACGGTTGTCTGGTCTCCATTCTGCTTCCTTTTAGGAAGTTTTTAATGAGGTTGAACCACAGGTAATTGCCACTCGTGTAGGTCCAAAACAATTGAATATTGACAATTTCATATGGTGCCCCTCAAGTTCATTATCCAAACTGTAGTCACAGTGATGCTGTCACCATTTCAGTGGCTTCTCATGATTCCTCTGCCCCTCTCTCCAGACCCGCTACTCCTGTCCCCCGCAAGCCCCTTCTTGCCCTGACTCACAAGGGCTTTGATGATCTTTTTCAAAAATTTTACTTATTTATTTATGAGAGAGAGAGAAAGCAAGCACGTGAGCAGTGGGGAGGAGCAGAGGGAGAGGGAGAAGCAGACTCTCCACTGAGCAGGGAGCCTAACATGGGGCTCCATCCCAGGACCCTGGGATCATGACCTCAGCCAAAGGCAGACACTTAACTAACTGAGCCACCCAGGTGCCCCGAGAGCTTTGTTGATCTGACCCTAACTTTCCTATCTGGCCTAGTCTGTTACCAACTATTAGTGGTAGACACCAGAAATATATTCTTTTTTATTAATATTCATTCTTTGTCTCCCCTGTCCTGTGTCCCCTCTTCTCTTCCCATCTGCTTTGTTCTTCTTTCTCTCTGTCTCACTGTCGAGAGCCCAGCTGTACAGGAATTTCAGTTCCTGGACTGCTAAACTTTCTCTTCAGCTTGGGCCATTGGGAATACCATTTCTTTCTTTCTTTCTTTTTTTTATAGACTTTATTTTTAGAGCAGTTTTAGGTTTATAGAAAACGTTTGCAATAGATATAGAGTTCCCATGTCCTTCCTCCCCACATCTATACATGGTTTCTCCTTTGATCGCCATCTTGCACTGGTGTGGTGAATTTGTTACAGTTGATGATCCAGTATTGATAACTTATTATTAACTAATTCTGTTGCTTACATTAGAGTTTACTTTTTCTTGAACAGTTCTATAGATTTTGCCTAATACATGTCATGAATCAATCATTACAGTATCATGCAGAATAGATTCACCGCCCTACACATTGTGAAATGAAATAATTCCCACAACCAAGTTAACAAATCCATCACCTCTCACTGTTACTTTTGGGGGGGGTGAGGGGCTTTAGACCTCTTAAGACCTACCCTCTCAGAAAGTCACAAACATACAAAATAGCATTATTAACTACAGTCACCTTACTGTACATTAGATCTCCAGGGAATGCTGTTCCTTTTGCCAGAAATCCATTCATTTTCTCTTTCTTTCTTCCCTCCTTCTTTTCCTTTCCTTTCCTTTCCTCTCCTCTCCTCTCCTCTCCTTTTCCTTCCTTCCTTCCTCTTTCTCTCTTTCTTTCTTTTCTTTCCTTCCTTCCTTCTTTCTTTCTTTCTTTCCTCCCCTCCCTTCTTTTTCCCCTTCCCTTCCCTTTACCTTCCTTCCCTTCCTTCCTGCCTTCCTCTCTCTCCCTTTCCTCCCCTCTCCTCTCCTCTCCTCTTTCCTTTTCTTTCTTCCCCATCCCCCTTCCCCCTTTCCTTTCCTTTTTTTCTTCTCCCTCCTCCAACCCTCAACCCTGTACCCTAACCTGGCCAACACCCATTGTAGCAGTAGAAGAGAGACAATATACATAAACCATTTAGTATTTTAGAAGTGAAAAGTGATATTGAGAGAAGGAGTTTCTTCCCTGTAAAGCATTTCTCCTGTCCCGTTTCAGCAATAGCCAGCCCCCAAGACTGAACACAGTACCACAGAGGCGGTGTGATGAGCAGAGACTGCTGTAGAAGTTAAAAGAGGAGTGCCCTTGTCTGAGGCCCTAGAGTTTCATCCGTGTGCTTTTCTAAGGCCGTTATTTATCCCTATGAGCTCATAGTGATTTTCCATTGCCCTGTACATAAAAGGAACTAAAAAAAAAAAAAAAAGTTTGGCCTGAATTTCTGTTTTCTAGGAGCCCAGGAAAAAGGGGTCATCATTGGGAAGTTAGGAAGGCATGACAATTTTCAGGAACAGTTTATTTTATTATTTTCTAAAAATAGCATTCAGGTATTTATAGAACAGCTTAGGAAATGAGACGCTTTCCCACACAGGTGTTTTTGCTATGCTTTAGAATACTGGTATGGGAGAAATGCTACTGAGGCCTCTTTTTAATTCACAGGAGAAACATACCCTTTTGCTCCTTCCTGTATAATAACAGTAGCTTTGCCAGAATTATGAGTAATCAGTATAGGAAATGTAGTTACTTTTGGTTGAATATTATGTTTTCATAAAGTATGAGATAATAGGAAATGAAGTGGGTGAAATAAGGAAAGTTAAAAATACAGGCTTTGGATCGAGGCTGCCAGGTGAGTCTCGGCTCCAGCCTTACACAATTTACTAAAACTTTCAGGGCCTCCGTTTCTGCACATGTGAACGAGGGAAGAAACGATGTCTTCCCCATTGGGTTCTTTCAAGAATGAAATGAAATAAGGTACTTTGAACAGCACCTGACCTATGATCATTATCATCATAAAATCAGTGTGCTTATTATTTTAAATATAAGTGGTCATGCAGAACTTCAGGGCCTTCAAGAGTTGGTTAACATTTCACAAGGTAATTCTTGCACAGGTCTTCACAAATTAATACTATAGGGCTGTGATCACTCTCTAAATCTTCTGGTACTTCTACTTGCTTAAGTATGGTTTTAGTTGTTATTTTACATTCTTTTTCTAAGCTAAACGTGGTCAGGCATCTTGAAAAGGCATTATGAAAAAGTATGATTTGAAAACTCAGGATGTTTGCACCTCTAGGGCATTTTAGATTTGGAAATACCAGAATGAGTGGTAGACACCAGAAATACATTCCCCTTCATTCATAGCTATTCTTTGTCTTCCCCATCCTGTATCCTCTCTCCTCTTCCCAGCAAGTCTGCACACATGCGTACACGTGCGTGCCTCCAAGCCTCCCCTCCTCTTCCCCTCTCCATCATTAGGAAAACAGAAGTAAATGGTTAGCTAATTAACTATTGTACATTGGCATTCTGGGTGGTTTCCTCTGTCATTACTTTGTAGGTAATGTTTCTAGGATATATAAAGAACTTTAAGGCTTTATTGTTAGAATGACTTGTGGGACATTCATCATTGATTGACTAATGGATGACTATTTAATATTGCTTCAAACTCAGATTCTCTTTCACAGTACTAGTTATCTTTGTCATTCCAAAACACTTGTTAGGAAATTTTTAAAAAAAATCTCTTTATTTGGAATACTCTTACTGACCTAACTACCTTTTTATCTTAACTTTGGGACATTTGGTTTGATTCATAGCTGTTTCTCCATTGCATAGTCATTTCTAGATGATATGCTCTGATGAGAGATAGTTTCCCTTTTGTATAATTTTAAATTTTTGGCCATTTTTTACTTTCATCTTTTAACTTAAATGAGATATTTCAAAGGTATAGAAATGAACGCAAAATTATAGACACTTATGCATCATAAATTTAAATAGCAATCAATATTTTTCCATATGTGCTTTGGATCTTTCTGCTTTTTATAAAATAAAACATCATAGATACAATTAAAGCCCGCCTATTCATCCCTTTTTACTCCTTCCTATCTGAAGGGTATTCATTCACCAATTTTAATATGAATGATTCTTGGGAATGTTTTTATGTTTTTACTAGATCCATGTACAATATTTGTTCTATGTGCAGAAAGAGTTAAAATCGCCATCCTAAGATTGCTGTTCTCTGAAAGGCCTGCCTGCGTGCTTAGCCCTTGGCTGGCATCCGAGAACTTGAATTTCAGGTTTCCACCATCCCCAGAATGTGTTCACTGTGCCTGAAGTATATAAACAATGTGGTAGATGCTGAACACCTGCTTACTTTCTGGGAATCTGGGATTTGGGTACGTGCCAGGCGGAGGTTGCCTATGTGACTAAGCCCTAGTAAAAACTGTGGACTCTGAGTCTAATGAGTCTCACTGGTAGACAGCTTTTCTTATGTGTGGTCACAACTCCTGCCGGAGGAATCAGGCACGTCCTGTGTGACTCCACTCAGAGAAGACTCTTGGAACCTTGTGCCTGGTTTCTTCTGCACTTTACCTCATAGGCCTTTTCCTTTTGCTGATTTTTCTTTGTATCCTTTCATGGTAATAAGTCTTAGCCATAAGCATCATAATATGTTGAGTCCTGTAAGTCCAGGCAAATCATCAAACCTGTAAGTGTCTTGGAGACCCCTGGACAGAATGTAGCTCTTTTTTTTTCTTCTCTTTTTTCTGGTTGGAGTATAGGCTAAACTGCTGCAGCAAGAGATTCCAAGATGCAGTGACTTGAGTGAGAAAGAAACTTACATTTTTTGCTAATGTAACAGTTTAGAAGTTGAAAGACCATCAGATTGGCAAAGATAAATGGCCAGGCAGCAACACACAACACGTCACTGAAGCACATTAGGGAAAACATTTGGGACGATAGGGACAGCCCCTCTGTCTCCCATCGTGTCCTAGGGCAGTGCAGACAACTCCAGCAGGCCCCGATGACAGGCTTTGGGAAAGGGATCTTAACATCTGGGCTGTAGTGCTTTTAAGCTGGATGACTGGGACCTACCAGCTCCTCTTCCAGCATGATCGTAGACGGAAATACACAGGAGCATGACTTCACAGAATGTTGGCAGGCCTGTATTGCCAGATGAGGATTTGAGGTTGGGAGAGCACCAGCCTTTGACTTGACATTGGCTGGTGGGCTGGGGTGAGAGCCTCCCAGTTGCAATTACAGGTATGACATGGCAGACCAACGACAGGATTTGTCACAGCAGCATCCATGGTTGGGAAGAATCCCTGTGTTCTCCCTATGCTAATGGACAGATTTTAACTCTTCTCCTGTTTACAGATTTGTCAGTCTTTTAATGATCCTGACTTGACCCCAGTCTCTGTGCCCCCGTCCTTTTTTCCTAGCCTCCTTTGGGGCTGAAAATCTGTGCCCTGATTTTACTGTGGTGGCTGCTATTCTCCCTCTCAGTGCTCCCTCCCTGCCCCTAACATCTTTTCTCACTTGGCTGCTTAATGTGGCTTATACCTGAAAGGCTTCCAGTTCTTTCTTAATCTTTGGTACTGGTGACTTCTCTTTTATTGCCAGGTAAGGTTTCCATTTAAAATAATGTTGGTTATATGTCACGTAGCATTTCTAGGTATTTTTTTGGCAGCATTTTATTTTTTTTATTTATTTATTTATTTATTTATTTATTTGACACACAGAGAGAGATTACAAGTAGGCAGAGAGGCAGGCAGAGAGAGAGGAGGAAGCAGGCTCCCTGCTGAGCAGGGAGCCCGATGTGGGCCTCGATCCCAGGACGCTGAGATCATGACCTGAGCCGAAAGCAGAGGCTTTAACCCACTGAGCCACCCAGGCGCCCTTTGGCAGCATTTTAAAGTTCTTAGTATTTCTTTACTATTTGATTATAATTAGTACTTTTGTGGTAAAGATCTATACTAAAAGGACACTCAGGATTTTGTTGGTTTTCAAAGAACTCTATATCTGAAACTAACGATGTACTATGTGTTGACTAATTGAATTTAAATAAAAAGGCAAGGCTGGTAATTAAATAATTGACTACTCAACCTATTTGCCTAATTTATAGGGGAAAAAAAACCAACTAATTGATCAGCTGCTGAGTTGGTTGACTCCATCCACTGTGTGTTTTCTTGGGACCAAGCATAGCAAAAGTCCTCCATTTGGTCTGCTTCTTCCCTTCCTTTTCTTTTTCTCTCCCTCTCCCTCTCCTTTTACCCCCACCCCCTCCTCAGATGCCTAGTGACCAGCTCCAGCATTTCTTGTCCAAGGAGTTGAGGATGAATTGGTCATTTATGGGCCATAAAACAAGTTTAGGAGAGCTATTTTTATAATTTATCCAGATATAAACACTGCAGGTCTTTCTTTTTAATTTACTACTTCCTTCCAGAAACAGTTATAAATTCACATGGAAGAAGGTCACTAAAGAAAATGTTATTCTCCCAGAGAGAAGATGCTTTTAGAATTCTGTCTGTCTTATCTGGTATAAATGTACCATTAAACAAAATGTCCTAGCTGCTTTTATTTAAGAAAGCCCACTCTCCTTTCCTTTCCTCTCTCCCTAGCCCCTCGGTCCAGCCCTCCATTCCTCCCCTTCTTTATTCCTTTCACTGAAAATGAAATTTGGAGTTGCCTAATGCCAGCTGCTTGCCTACTGCCAGCTGCAGTAAGACCATCTACTCTGATACCAAATTATTTAGAATCTCTTCTGTCGATGCTGATGGAGCTCCTGCTGTGGCTAGATAGATACCTTACACAGGATTTCCATTTGTCCCAGAGAAATAGGAATACAATGAAAGGGTTTAGACAGAGTAGAACCATCATCTCTACTGAAAATAAAAATGCATCTCAGAATACGTACATAGCTATTCAAAGGTGGATGATATAATATTGTCTTTGTATCTGACAAGTGGCTTATTTCTGCAATAACGAATAATATATTTTCAGTTCTTTTCTATCTCACTGACAAATGAGACAGATTGACTGCTAGTGATTAGTTAGTAATTACCTGGATTTATGCTTTTATACTTTGATGTTAGAAAATTACTTCTTTAGTATCTGATGTTGCTAAATAACATTCTTTAGAACTTGTAAAAAAGCCACTTTTTTCATCTTTTGTTAATTATATACTTTGAGACAGCAATTAAATAGCATTTTTGAGTCTGAGCCTTTTAATCAACTAGGAAGAGACTGACCCCTTTGTGTTGTTTGTTTGTTCGTTTGTTTGTTTTGGACTAGCACCAGTTATGTTGCTCTAGGGACTAAATTCAAGTTAATTTCAATGGGGAATTTTGATAATACTGTATTCACTATAGCAAGTTCACCCCAAAACTATAGATGCCTGTAGTTGCTGATTAACCTTGTGTAGGATAGCTAGAGTGAAAGAAGACTCACCACAACCCTAGTGTGTACCTTGCAGCTGGACTCCCTTCCTCAAAGTGCCCACCTACAGGAGGCTTGAGACCCTACTTTCACTTAAGAGGTTTGAACACAAAAACTGTCAGTTGAGTAGTACTTGCTTTGTGATGCCATTGTTTGTGGAAGGTATTTGCCGTTTAAGAATTTTTGTAATTACTTATGATAAATGTAAGGGATAGCAAGTATGGTTGACTAAGTATGAGGTTCAAATCGCAAACTTGAGAACAGCTGTAATTCTGACAGTTACCAGTCATGTAGCTAGGGAGTGTGTCTAGACTTCTGAGGGCCTTGGTTTCATGGTCTGTGAAGTGGATCTAATAACAGGGGATTCCTATCTCACATGATTGTTATGAGGATTAAATAAAATGTTCATTTGAAATGCATTTTGCAACCTATAAATATCATATAAATCTTATTTATTTAATATTTTGTATCAGCTAATAGATTTAGTCCTCTAAAGGGAATGTACTCAGAATTTAAGAAGAAATTCTTATTGGTCATTTCTATCTTGATGATATCCATTATCTTGAGAGATTAAGTAGCGCTCTTGTTATAAGACTTCTGGACTTTTGTTATGATTGGTGTCAAGAAAACACATGGTACTGGCNGGCCCCCCCCCCCCCCCCCCCCCGACAACGTGGGCCGCCCTGAGGGACCGGCTTTCCTGGAGGGGGTTTGGCAGACTAGGGTAGGAGCTGCCGGCTGAACACAGGCATTTGGGCCTTGAGTTGTGGTAGCCGTGTGGCTTGTACGGCTGCCTGAGGGACCAGGCTAGGGCCTGGCTAAACTGGACTGGAGGTATTTCAACTGTCAAAGATAACTTCATACCTATATAATGTAACAGAAAAAGGTCAGAAAACATTAGGCAAATAGAAGCGTGGAGCATATTAAGGAAGATGAACATCTCTGGAAGCAATTGTGGATGCCCTAGTTCTGTAGATATATCTAATGACTTTAAGGAACCTGGGACAAAACTAAGGAGTGTCATGATAAAGAAGTACTAGGTTTACAAGTAAAAGTAACCAAACTCAAAAAGGAACGAATTTTAGATGCACAGAGACTAGAGGAATTCTTCAACAAAAATCAACAGCTGAGAGAGCAAGAGAAAGTCCCCCGTGAAACTATTAAAGTTTTAGAAGATCGGTTTAAATTTAAATATATTCTTCAGGAGACCTTCTCTGACTTTCTAGACTGGGTTTAGTTCTGCTGGGTACTTTCATAGTACCCCGTATTTCCACTGTCATGATGTGAATCATACTTCGCCATTATTACTTTTTTATTGCCTCTCTTTTTCTAATACATTATAAACTCTTTAAAAGAAAAGACAAAAAAAAAAAACCCACATGGTAGATGGAATCAACCCACTAATCAACGGATCAATTAGTTGATTTTTTTACCTATCGACGGAACAAGTTCTTGAGATTTTTGTATAGCACTAACTGTTAAGAAGAGTCTGTTTTTCTAAATGAATTCTGATGTTTTAAGTAAATATTGTATTTTTATCATTCACCTTACCTTTTTTTATTTTTAAAGATTTTTAAGATTTACTTGTTTTTCAGAGAGAGAGAGACGGAGAGAGAGAGAACAAACAAGGGAGCCTTCTTCTCCCTTTGCCTCTGCCTCCCTCTCTCTCTGTCATGAATAAAGAAAATCTGTAAAAAAAAAAAAAAAAAAAAAAAGCACAAGTAGGAAAAGCAGCAGGCAGAGGGAGAAGCAGGCTCTCCACTGAGCAGGAAGCCCAGTGTGGGACGTGATCTCAGGGCTCTGGGATCATGATCTGAGCCAAAGACGACTGACTGAGCCACTTTTTAAATAGGCATCCTCATCTTACCTTTTAAATAGGAAGGGCAGTGGATAAGATTTGAGTTTAAGTTCTTATTATTTGACAGAGAGAGAGAGAGAGAGATGACAAGTAGGCAGAGAGGCAGGCAGAGAGAGAGGAGGAAGCAGGCTCCCTGCTGAGCAGGGAGCCCGATGTGGGCCTCGATCCCAGAACCCTGGGATCATGACCTGAGCCGAAGGCAGCGGCTTTAACCCACTGAGCCACCCAGGCACCCCTGTTGCTTGCTTTTTTGTCTTTGCAAATGTTCTTTGCCAATACTTTTGGGTAAGCATTTGGTATGACTCGAGTGACGCAGATGGATGAAATGTGCTTTTAAGATAAGAAGGCATGTATATGTATAAACATATGACCATATATATGCATCCATATACACAAACACAAATTTGGATGGAGTGAAAAAACATGAAAGAAAAAAATAAAACTCTATTTTGGTTACTGATTATGGGAAATAATTTGGTTGGTAAATGTTCTATTGTAGGGGGATTACCAAGAATGCTATCTCTTGACTGTGTATGGAGACTTTTCAAGGACATACCCAATATAGGAATTAGTTGGCTTTTTGATATAACTTCATAGCAAGTGTGTACGCATATAGATGATAGAGGGAAATGAGCAATGTTACATGTAAAACATGAGCACCACAAGTGTAGATGCACTAATTCAGGAGCATTTTCTCTATTAGGTTATGGAATACTTAAGAAGTATGAAAAAAAATACATGGAAGTCACTTAATTCAATGAGGTTTAAATGTAATTAAGTGAAGTTTATTTTATATGTTCTTGATAAATTGGGAATGTTTTAAGACTTTGTAATTAAAATTTTTTATAATTATGAAATTTTCATATTTTACTCTTTTTGAAGTCGACTTGTTTTTTTTTTAGATTTTAACATTTTAAAATTTATTTCTTATTTATTGCATTACAGACTTGTTCTTATATTAATATAACCCCTCAGCTATCTTAGGCTTACTTTATACATGCTGTCTCTTTTTCCATATTTTTACTTTCAGCCTGTATCTTACCATGTAGCTTGGTCTAGCTTTTTTTGTTTTTATTATTTTTACCCCTCTTAATAATCTCTGCCTTTTGTATAGAACATTTTATTTAAAGTAATTATTCATACGGTTGGAAATTGGTGTAATGTTTTACTTTTTCTGTTCTGTTTGTCTTTCTTGCCCTTTGTCCCTCTGTACCTCCTTTCTTGCCTTCTCTTGGATTAATTGAATATTTTATGTAATTCCATTTTAATTTATCATCTTTTTAGCTGTGCCACTTTATTTTTTAATGGTTACTTAGGGATTCTAATATATATATAATTTTTAAATTTTCAGTTCTACTTGGAGTTAATATTGTACCAATTTTTGTAAAATGTAAGAACCTTGCAATCATATAGGCCCATTTACTACTCCCCTACCCTTATGCTATAGTTATAACAGATATTACCTATACATAGTTTATGAATTCCACAATTTGTTATATTTTTTGCTTTAAACAATGTGTTTTCAAGAAATTGAGAGTAAAAAACATGGTGTATATTTTTATATATTTGCCCACATATTTATCTTTATGGTGAACATTATTCTTTCCAAAATATCTGAGTTTTACCTGGTATCATTTCCCTTCAGCCCAAAGAACTTTCATATTTCTTGTAGTGCAGATCTACTTTATACCTTAATTTTTAATTACCTGAAGATGTGTTTATGTTGCCTCCATTCTTGAGAACTATTTTCAATAGATTTTTAATTCTAAGTTGGCAGTATTTTTCTTGTAGCATTTTATGATGTTATTCCATAGTTTTCGGGCTTCCATTGTTTCTGATTAGAGTTAGAGATCATTTTATATCATTTTTCTCCTGTATATGCTATGCTGTTTTTCCCTTGCCACTTTCAAGATCTACCATTATTTATGGTTTTAGCAGCATGACTATAAAATGCTTATGTGTGGTATTTCTTTTTTATCCTATTCGGAATTCACAGAGCTTCTCGAATTTTGAAATTTATATCTTCCACCATATTTTAGAAATTTTTCGTCATGATTTTTTCAAATAACTTTTCAACCAATTCTTTCTTGCCTTATTCTCTTCCTTAGAGCCCAGTTACATGTATGTTATACCTTTGGATATTCTTTCACAGGAACAATATCCAAGATTCTGTTTTTTTTTTTTTTTCAGGTCTTTTCCTCTGTTCTTTTAGGTATTTTTTGTTGGTCCGTTTTCAAGTTCACTGACTCTTTTATCTGTCATTTCCATTATATGTTAAACCTATTCCCTTGATTAAAAAAATAGTTATTGTATTTTTAATATTTAATATTGTAGCTTTTAGTTCTTTCATTTTTTGTTGTGTTCTTCTACTTGTGCAATCATTATGATCCATATTCTTCCTTATGTCATCGAGGAATTATATAATCTTTGTATCCTAATTCTAACATCTATTTCATCTTAGATTTGGTGTCAGTTGGTTGTCTTTTCTCTTGATTGTGCATTGTGCTTTCTTATTTCTTTACATATCTAAGTAATGTGGGATGCATCTTGGACATTTTGTGGGATACATTAAAGAGATTCTGAATTCTGTTATTTTCAATCAGATGGTATTGATATTTTTGTTTGTTTATTTGGCTGGAATCAAATTGTAAACTGTAATCTCTCTTCATTTCTTATAGTCTTAGCTGGCTGCTTAGTTTGTCCCAAATACAGATAGTACAGGGTTCAGCCAAAGATTTGAGCAGAGTTCATTTGTAGAACTTTGAGATCACCTTCTATGGTTTTCCATTTTTGTGGATCAAACATTCTTCCATCCTGCCCCAGTCTTTAGGTGCTTTGTTGTTCAAACCTTGTACTTGAATTTGAAGTAATAAAACTGTAAGTTCCCATTCAAGTTTCAGCCATCCATGTGGATCTCCCTCAGAAAGAAAATCTGTAAGACCAGAAGCCTTACACAGTATGCCATTCCATTCTTCCAAGTTTTAATTCCCCTTCAGTTTATTCCTATATTTGCTTATTTTCTGGTGACCTCAGAAAGCTGTTTTATCTATTTGTTTAGTGTTTATAGTTGTTATCTATAAGGAGTTGGTTGGATAGAAACTACTCAGTCATACCAGAAATGAACTGCTCTCATTTACTTTGTAATGTGGATCACCAGATATAAATAAAAATAGTGGGAAAAACATTTCTTCTTGAAACAGAAGAAAATTTTTATTCACTGGATATACTGTAAGGCTATATATTTTGCTTCAGGGAAAGAGCTATTTGTCTAGCAGATCATTAAAGTAAGAGTTAAACTATACTAAATTCTATTGCACTACAAATCCTAGGGGTATTTTAAAGAAAACCTGCCTCGATGAAAAGTTTAACCATTATAAAAGTTTAAAAGTTATGTTATAATTTGTAAATTGGTGATTGAAGATGTAAAAATATATTTGCATACGATATTGAATGTATTTGAATATGATAGTGACCCAGTTGTCTAATGGGTTCCAGATTTTAGTTTGAGAGTCTAATCACATAGGTCTCAATCCTTAATATGAAGTATACTATATATTAGCCCATGGGATTTGTGAGAAATACAGATTTCTGGATTTCATACTCAGATAGTCTGGTTTAATAAATTTGGGGGTGTTGCTTAAGTATATATATTGTTAATACATTTAATGGGTGATTCTTGCTCCGTAGCTGGGTGCCAGAATTACTGGTATATTTCATAATCTCAACTCAGATTTGGGGCTTTCTGAGATAACTGTGAATGAGAATTTAAGGAGGAGGCAGTGGTCTGGAGGAGATTATGCTGAATGAAATAAGTCAAGCAGAGAAGGTCAATTATATGGTTTCACTTACTGGTGGAACATAAGAAATAAAATGGAGGACTCTAGGAGAAGGAAAGGAAAAGTGAATTTGGGTAAATAGGAGGAGGAGACAAACCATGAGACACTGTGGACACTGAGAAACAAACTGAGAGTTATGGAGGGGAGGGAGGTGAAGGGATGGGTGAACCTGGTGGTGGGTATTAAGGAGGGCACGAATTGCACGGAGCACTGGGTGTGGTGCATAAACAATGAATCTTGGATCACTGAAAAAATAAAATTCAAAAAAAAAAAAAAAAAAGGGGGAGGGAGTGGTTTGGCAAGTTAGATCTGTGAGTTCTCCGGCATTTAATCTCACGATCATTTGCCCACAAACAACAGAGTATGACTATACCACCTTAAACAAACAAACAAAAAAGAATTAATTGAAAGTATCTCACACAGTTCAAAGAACTACAAAGCTAAACAAGCAGGTGCTAGGTTTACAACAATGAGGCAATGTTGAGATCTTCATTTGCAGAGAACCATGGCAATACTCTGCGTACTATGGTTGGATGACTCAGTTCCAACAGCCACATCAGTTCCTTCAGTGTTCTTTTAAAGATTAACTTTTTTTAAAAAGATTTTATTTATTTATTTGATAGAGAGATTACAAGTAGGCAGAGAGGCAGGCAGAGAGAGGAGGAAGCAGGCTCCCCACTGAGCAGAGAGCCCAATGCAGGGTTTGATCCCAGGACCCTGAGATCATGACCTGAGCCGAAGGCAGAGGCTTAACCCACTGAGCCACCCAGGCGCCCCTAACTTTTTTTTTTTAAAGGGATCTGATTGGCTTAGTATGAGGTGTATGTCTACTCCTGTGTTCAGAAGAAAAGCCACTATGGTTGGCAGCTTGCTTGTCAGAGTTGCCTTCAGAGATACAGAGCAGAAAAAAATTGATACGCAATAGTTTCTGCCCTTTGGCTCCTAGGGACACTCTTTCCACCATATGTACAATTCTGAATATTCCCCTTCTTAATGGAAATGTAGAATTCCCTGAATATCGCTATAGGTACCCTTATACCCACCTAATGGGTGATATCCTAAAATCATATCCGTCAAAGGCCCTTCTTCAGGTCCGTTTTTTCCAGCTTCGTTATATTATCATCTAAATGTTCCGTAACCTATAGATCAAATGGTAAATATAGATACCTCCTTATTCACCATATATATCATAATAGGGGAAATAAAAAGTGAGAAAAAATAACAAAAAATGAATGTATATCATTGCAAACTTTTTTCTTCATTGGCTTTTGGATCATAACTTACATTCGTAGTTTCTTTTATCCACTCTGTGTTCTCCTTGCCTTTACCAAGCATCTTAGCCAATGAAGAGGTTAAAATGACTTGGTCATCCAGTTTCAGCTTCTCCTACAGTGGAAGTATTGTGTTCCCTGCTGATATATTCTCCTCTTTGTTATTAAAATATCCAAGTCAGCAGTACTCAGAATCACAAGGTCAGGGGAAAAACTCATATTTAGTCATTGCATATACTTTTTAAAGACTCAGCTCCCTGGTTCATGGAGTTTTACATTTTGGCTCTTGTTGAATAGTATCATATGTCAGTAACTGGTTCATAGCATAAAATTTCATGCAAGAGAGTAGCTCAATCTCACAATGTTTTATTTCCCAAACTAAGCTTTCAAAAGGTCATTCTTTGGGACGCATACAAAAAAAGAATGAATCTTAAATGATAGCCTATTTCATTAATATTCATTAATTTATTTTTGCTCCAACTGAACTCATTTGTTGGAGGCATCATTATGTGAGATACATATCATTGTCTAAGGAATTTGAATGGTGATGCTGGGAGGCTCATGTTAAGCAATAAAAATAAATGTAAATTATAAACAAGTTT
>LNAC01000013.1:7284692-7313485 GCA_002007465.1 Ailurus styani | reverse complement strand
GATTCTCTTATTAAATACAATCATCTGATCATGAAAACTAAAAATAAAGCAGCTTGCACTGCATTTTGGCCAAGTAGGAGAATTTTTTTTTTACCCTGGGCTCCTCAAAACTGGCAACTTTTAAAAATAATCTGTAGAATGGGTCAGTGATAAATATCACTTCCAAAGTCAGAGTGGCTATGTAGGTGTTCTTACTCCTTCTTGGTGGTTGGGTATACAAGATAGAGTAACTTGTCTTCTACTGTGAAAGAAGTATGCTGATTTTGTCTAAACCAATGGACTCAAAAACTTCCCTGGGGTGGCAGGATCATGTATTTCTATGAGATTTATTTCTCAATCTCTGCCACACATTTGTTTTAGAGAGTCATACAGAATAACTGCTATTTCCACCTTTCTAGAACCTGTCAGTAACATGAAGTCAGTATTAAAGACTAAAGCGATACATACACTAAAGTGATACATAAAGTGATACTGTGGGATTGTGTGAGATTTGTTATATCCCTGAGGCAGAATGGCAAACATGAACTTCTGGCCTTGCCAGGTGAAAACAGTCTGCTGGTGATATTCTTAACAGAATAGAGAAAAAAAGGTAATACATTTATCAAATGAAAACTACATAGGTGAAACAGGCTATGTCACTTTTATCCAGTAACAGTATCTGGAACAGCAGTTATAATTATAATCACCACTTTATTACTTGTATACAAACTTCCTATCATTCTTTAAAACCCATTGATCTTCTACACTGGCTCAGATAGGAGAGTTAAGTGGAGAAGTGACAGGAATCATCACTCTGGAGTTTTTCTAGTCTTTGTGTTTAGTAATCTTCTCTGAATGGCTCCATAAGCATACAGCAATTTTTAAAAAATTTACTATTGTTTTTAAGGAGGCAGTACCTTGATGGCTTGCACTGGTCTTTTCTATCATAACAGCTCTTGAGCCAGGGTCAGGGCATTTGTGTGGAGTTTGGGTAGCCTGACAACTTCGTAGCATATCCATTTCAATATATCCTTAAGAATACTATAAATTTGTATAGAATGTGTTTAGGCATTCCACTGGCCCTCAAATAAAATGTGTTCAGATTGGAATTACATACATATTCTTTGGCTGGTACACCACAGAGGCATTTCACGTCCTTACCAATTATTACTGTTTCACAGCAACACATTCTGTTGCTTGTGTCCACCTCCACTGATAGAGAATACATGTGAGTGAGATGGAACAAGAAGGAAGAGGAATTGGCTGATTAAAACACTGGTTTTCCATTGAACAATCTGGAAGGGTGCTAGTGATAATATTGATAATATACATAATAATTCGCATGTATACCATTTTATACTATATTCTATGCATGTTTTAGAGAGTCATACAGAATAACTGCTATTTCCACCTTTCTAGAACCTGTCAGTAACATGAAGTCAGTATTAAAGACTAAAGTGATACACACACTAAAGTGATACATAAAGTGATACTGTGGGATTGTGTGAGATTTGTTATATCCCTGAGGCAGAATGGCAAACATGAACTTCTGGCCTTGCCAGGTGAAAACAGTCTGCTGGTGATATTCTTAACAGAATAGAGAAAAAAAGGTAATACATTTATCAAATGAAAACTACATAGGTGAAACAGGCTATGTCACTTTTATCCAGTAACAGTATCTGGAACAGCAGTTATAATTATAATCACCACTTTATTACTTGTATACAAACTTCCTATCATTCTTTAAAACCCATTGATCTTCTACACTGGCTCAGATAGGAGAGTTAAGTGGAGAAGTGACAGGAATCATCACTCTGGAGTTTTTCTAGTCTCTGTGTTTAGTAATCTTCTCTGAATGGCTCCATAAGCATACAGCAATTTTTTAAAAATTTACTATTGTTTTTAAGGAGGCAGTGCCTTGATGGCTTGCACTGGTCTTTTCTATCATAACAGCTCTTGAGCCAGGGTCAGGGCATTTGTGTGGAGTTTGGGTAGCCTGACAACTTCGTAGCATATCCATTTCAATATATCCTTAAGAATACTATAAATTTGTATAGAATGTGTTTAGGCATTCCACTGGCCCTCAAATAAAATGTGTTCAGATTGGAATTACATACATATTCTTTGGCTGGTACACCACAGAGGCATTTCACGTCCTTACCAATTATTACTGTTTCACAGCAACACATTCTGTTGCTTGTGTCCACCTCCACTGATAGAGAATACATGTGAGTGAGATGGAACAAGAAGGAAGAGGAATTGGCTGATTAAAACACTGGTTTTCCATTGAACAATCTGGAAGGGTGCTAGTGATAATATTGATAATATACATAATAATTCGCATGTATACCATTTTATACTATATTCTATGCATTACCTTATTTGATCTTCATAATAATAATCTTATGGAGATTTTTATTATTACTACAATTATTATCACCACTTTCACTGTGAAAACTGAAGTGAATGATACTCTAGATTTCCCAGAATTTCAGAATAAATGATTGGTATATGCAGAACTTGAGTCCAACTGATTGAAACTTAAATGCTCTTTGTACTCTATCATAAATTTTAGACTATAGGCTCTGTGATTGAGTTGAACTTATTTCTTATAAAATCATGGAATGTTAATGAAGGAAGAGATTTTGGTGACTGGGTGATCTCTAAGGGATTTACCTGGTCCAAGGTTTATTAAATAATTTTATTTACCCAGATAAAAACTTATTAAAGAGTAATTATGTATCAGAAAGTCCAGTATATGAAATAGATGAAAGTGAGCTATGCCATTTGAGAGTCTCAGCCCCTGGCTTCACCTTGACCCTGGCTTCCAGGGAAGAGGTACATTCAAGATCACTGGTTGCTCTGTGGAGGAGAGTGTATGGGAAAATTGATGTGGTAAGCAGGATTCTAAGGTGGCCCCAGGATTTCCACCCCCCTGGTGCACATGCCCTCTGTAATCAATCTCCTCCCCCTGAGTGTGCGCAGAACCTTATGAATGAGATGGGATATCAAAAGGAAGATTATCCTGGGTGAGCTTGACTCGAGTACAGGACCTGTTAAAAGAAGGTGACGTATTAGACAGATGTGCTCCTGCTGGCCTGGAAGAAAGTAAGAAGCCGCGTTGTGAGCTATCTCTGGTGGCCTTGTGGCAAGAAATTGAAGGAAGCCTCTACGAAGCCTTTAGGAGTTGAAGCTTTGGCTGAGAGCTGGCAAAAAAGAGTGGGATCTCTGTTATATAGTGGCAAGGAAATGAAGTATGCCAACAACCCATGAATTTGGAAGAGGACCCCAGAGTTCAGATGGGAACCTCAGCATGGCTTACATCTTGATTTCAGCTTTGTGCAAACCTGAAAAAAAAAACCAAAAACCAAAAAACAAAAAAACCAGAAAGAACAACAACAACAAAAACTGTTGAGCCCTGCCCAAGCTCTGACCTACAAGACCAGTTCAGCCCCAGCCAGACTCAGACCTACAAGTCTGTGAATTAACAAGAGTGTTGATTTAAACTGCTTAGTTTGTGGTGATTTTGTTACATAGCAAATGGAATGCGAAGACAATTGGTATAGCCTTAGTTATTGTAACTTCTATGACTGCTGAAAATATAAATTCCAAATCATCTCGATGGTGGTTTGGAGATGTCATATACGGTTATATGAAAGAGAGCACTTATATTTTAGCAGCATATAATGAAAACTGCCTTTTGCGTAGGATCTCAGACTTACTATTAATAGCCCATCTGAGATGGTTTCATGTGGTTCTATTCAGAATTAGAAATGGAAGTTTCTTCTAATGGTGATGATGATATAATTATAAAAATAGTAGGTAATATAGTTAGGTGGTAAAAGCATTATTATTATATTATAGTTATTATATGATTTGAGAATTCTCCTTTAGGAAGGGACCAGCCTTTTTGGAAAAAAAAATTATAAAAGCCTGCTTGGGTCAGAAGATGAAATCATACTGGACTTGTATGTGAGCAGAATTCCCATTTGAGAAGAGAGGATGAATCTGCTTGGGGCACCAGAAAAGGAAGATAAGGAGGACCACTGAGGAGGTTAGGTACATTGAAATGGTAGAAGGTTAGGTCACCCTTCCCTGAAAAACTTAAGAAAGTAGCTAAACTTGTCAAATATTTGTTGAAGGAGGATCTTTCTTGGGAGCCAGAGAAAGGAATAAACTTGGTATCTTAGCAGGAGATGTAAAGATCACGTTCTTCAGGGAATGAGGGCCCATGAAGTACTGACTAGTCATTGGGAATTTGCTGAAATCCTGGGAGCACTCTAGTCTCTTAGATATGGGGAGATAGGACTTGACATCTAGAAACATTCATTTTAAGTTTACCATGTTTTAGACACTATGATAAACACTTAGCTATATAACTTTATTTTATGCTCCAGGCACTTAGCATAGTACCTGATATGTTAGGTGCTTTACAAGTATTTTCTTAAATTTATTTGAAAAAAAAGAAAAGAAAAGAAAGAGAGTATCTGTTATATACTGAGAACTAAGTTCATAAGGACAGACCAGTCTTGGTTCTTCTCCTCAGAGTTCTTACAGTCTAGTGAGTTAATACATAAAGGAATGATATGTATGAAATAAATTGTATTGTTATCCTCATTTTACTGAAATATATCAAGTTCAGTGAGAGTAAATAACTTATTCGCACAACTAGAAAGTGACAAAGCTAGTAATGGTAATCCCTTTTGTCCAATTTCTAATATATAGCCCTTGTTAAGTACAACATGCGGCCCATCATCAATTTAAATGATATTATTTTGGATGTTGGTTTCCAACTCAAAAGATTTTAATATGAAATCCTGTTTGTAAAAATCTATAATTAACTGCCCATACATACCTTTCAGAAAAACTGACATAATTCACTGTAATCGATTTTAAAATACTTGGGAGCTTTATTTATAAGTGACAAATATTTGTGATTCCAATAAATACAGCCAGTTCAAGGCTCAGTTCCCTTTAGGTATATTTTGGAAAATATTTTGGAAATTTAAACTTCTGTCTAAATAAAGGAAGCCATTATGTTCACACCTATGCCTCCACCCATCCCCTGATTATCTACCTGCTTTGTTGAATTGCCTGTTTATTTTTTAAGTTATTAAAGAGTTATTTGGTTAGGTTAAAAAGCTTGCTCTGTCACACTAAGAGCCTTCTCTGCCCCAAAACAGTATCTGCTCATCCTCCTTTTATTCTTCTCTGAAGATCCTAAAAATACTGTCATTTTAAGAGCCAAAGGTGTTCAACAAACACTGACTAAAGTGTCCTATACGTGTGCCTTATTTCATGTTGCTCCACATTTGCCCACTTGTTCCCTCCTCCTCTGGCTTATAGAAATAAATATGTCATATTTCTGAAATGGTAAATTTGGCATCTTATTATTTTACTCTCTAACATTTATGCACTATTACCGTGTTTGCACTGTATTTTTCTGTTTTCCATTACCATTGAAAATTTGTGAAGGTTTTAAAAGGTTACAGTAAGCTTCTATAAATAAAATGATACCATAGATTTCATGCAGTGCCCCAAGAGCACAGCCAGAGAGTGACCCATCCTTTTATACAATTCAGACTGGGTAGCATTTCTTTGTAACTTTCACTGTAAACAGTACTGTGCTTTATGGATTTCCTCATTTTTTCTTAAGTTTACTTGTAATTTTTTTCAGTTAGTTTCCATGCCTATTTAAAAAGAACATTTCCTTTTTATTATTTTTTTATGAAGTTTTAAAATTTTAATTCCAATGTAGTTAACATACAGTGTGATATTAGTTTCAGGTGTACAATACAGTGATTCAACACTTCCATACATCACTTAGTGCTCATCAGGACAAGTGCCCTCCCTTAATCCCCATCACCTATTTCAACCATCACCCCACCCCCCTCCTCTCTGGTAACCATCAGTTTGTTCTGTGTAGTTAAGAGTCTGTTTCTTGGTTTGTCTCTCTTTCTCTCTCTTTTTCTCTGTTTTGTTTCTTAAATTCCACATATGAGTGAAATCATACAGTGTTTGTCTTTCTCTGATTGACTTATTTCACTTAGCATTATATCTTCTAGCTCCATCCATGTCATTGCAAATGGCCAATTTCATTCTTTTTTATGGCCAAGTAATATTCCATCGCACATAAATAATATTCCATCACATATATATGCATATATACTATCATGTTTTATATATGCATATATACTATCATGTTTTATATATAATATATAACACAGGCATATACATACAGATAGCACCACTTCTTTATTCATTCATCTGCTGATGGACACTTAGGCTGTTTCCATAATTTAGCTGTTATAAATAATGCTGCAATAAATGTAGGGGTGTATGTGTCCTTTTGATTTCATGTTTTTGTATTTTGGGGGTAAATATCCTATAGTATGATTACTGGATCATAGGGTAATTTTATTTTTAACTTTTTTACACAAGAAGCAATAAATGATATGTGTTGGCGAGGATGTGGGAAAAAAATGATGTTGGTGAGAATGCAGACTGCGAAGAGCATTTCTTCATAATGTTACACGTGTGCCTTTTGCTCTGCAGTAGTTGACCAACCTTTATTTATTTATTTTTTTAAGATTTTATTTATTTGAGAGAGAGAGAGAGAGAGCATAAGAGGGGAGAAGGTCAGAGGGAGAAGCAGACTCCCCATGGAGCTGGGAGTCCGATGTGGGACTCGATCCCAGGGCTCTGGGATCATGACCTGGGCTGAAGGCAGTTGCTTAACCAACTAAGCCACCCAGGTGCCCCTTGACCAACCTTTAGAAGTACTTGTTTCTCAAACAAAGAGAAGACATGAGTGTCCCTACCACATTCTCTAGTGAATACAGGAAAGGAATATAGCCATTTTTACTCTTAACACTAATTTGAAAATATACCATTTCAGTGCCTTTTGGTTTACTAAATGCTTTAGTCTTTGTATCCAGGATTTTTTTTTTAGCTACAATTAAGGTAGATACAAAGAATGCTACCATTGTTTATGGAAACCAAAAAAGGAATTCACCAATCTTTTAATATGGGTGAGATTTTTTTAAAGTTCAGATGGGATCATTCATACATGATCCATTTCAATTCCATCTATGGAAGAGAATTTTTCTAGAAAACATTTCTTGGAATGATGTTTCCTATGACTCTAAGCATGCATTCTTCACCTCCTCATTAATCAGATTATGCATAAAGAGTCAGCTCAGTTTGAAGTAGCTTATTCAGGGATAAATATTTGAAGAAATTCACAGCAATCATTCATTCTTATTTCCCATTTTTTGTTGTGGGTTAGTGAATCACAGTTTTTGAGCTCAGAAATTTGAACTGAGATAATGGAGAAAATGTCCTTTCTCTGAGCACATTGACCTAGCTAAGGAGTAGAAATTCCTTATTTTTCTCCAATGCTTGGCAACATCAAAGACCACTCAAAATATCAAGGTTGTAGACCTGACTTGCTCAAGGTGGCAGAGCTGCTGCAATGGAATTATGTCACACTAGATGGCAGTTTGGAGTACTTGTAGCATTTGTAGAGGAAAGTTCACACAGATTTGGAAAATGCTGGTACAGAGAGACAGGTGTAGACCAGGCATGCTCTATGACTGCTGTGTCCTTTCTCCTGTAGGCCTTTCTAAATTGACTTTTCTGAGTAGGTTTTAGCAATACCCAAGTGAAATAATTCTACAACAACATATAACCCTAAATCCCTTTTCTGTTTTGGTGTTTCTCCTTTCTCCATTATACTTCCCCAGTGACCTGGAACTTCTTAGATGATGGAAGATAAAGATGCAGAGGAAGAGCCCATTTGCAATGGAATGATCTAGAAAGATGTGTTCAGGGAGCTAGCAACCATCCCATCCATCTCCTGTCTAAGGGTGATATTCAAAGCATTTAACTGCCAGTGCGGCAGGGACACATCCTCATCAGAAGGGACATTGACACAGGTGCTGGGGCAGGATGGTGGCAGTCCCTTGTTATGACAGGCATTTTTCTTTGAGATGCTTTGTAGCCCTGCAATGCTCAGGGGATGGCTTGGATGGGAGTTATTTGCTAATCAGTATGGAAAAATAATTTTTTTAATATCTGGTAAAATAATGTTAGGAGTACTGGCTACGTAACTACTAGTCTTCTTCTCTCTTTTTCAGTATTCGAATTCCTCTTTATCTATGTCATTTAAATGAATACCACCTTTGGAAAAATTTCTAGGCATTTGGTCATTACTCTCCTGTGCTCACATTGTTATCATTTTATTCATCAACTGTAGGCTTTTGGTCATTCAAAGATACCATCCTTGTATCGCAGTGCGACATAAGAAAAGTATGAAACATTTTATATCCTTAGAGGACATACTGGTTTTATTCAATAACTCTGTAATGTGGGCCATGGAGGCCAGAGTATCCTCAATTTGCAGATAAGGAAACACATCCTTAGATCAGAGGTTCTCAAACTCAGAAATAACACCCTTACCTAGAAACAGGTTAGGAATGTACTCTTTGGGCTCCAACCCAGACTTAGTGAGCCAGAAACTGTGGGGGTGGGACCAAGAAGCCTGTGTTTTCATAAGTCCTCCAGGTCATTCTAATGCACTGTCGTGTTTGAGACTCACTGTCAAGAGATTCGGTGACTCAGACTTTCACAGACACTCTGTCAGGACTCAAGTCCAGTGCCCTGTCCACCTTACCTCTCCACAGTGCCTCCACAGTGGACAGGTGTTTATCAGGCGTCCAGGCTAATATGGAATAATTGTGTGCAGTCTGTGTTGGGGTTAATGCTAGGTACTCTCTTGATAATATATGTGAATCACAGGAGCTGTCCAACTTAAATATAAAGCAGAGACGAGTGAAAAAAGACTGCTGTGTCATTCTATTTCTCTGGGTTAATATATTTCCCCCCCTGCATTTGACATTGTGAATGAAATTGCTCTGACTTCAAATGCTTATTCTTTTGTGTTTTACTTATAGGTAATAGTATATAGCACTGATAAAACCTGTTACATGTATTTGAGCCATATGTATTTAAAACTTGCAAACTCTGATCCTACCTAAGGGCCCTCTATTGATGTCCATCTTTTTAAAAAATTATTTATGTTTGTATTTTTAATTTGGGGTATAGTTGACACTAGTGTTACCTCAGTATCAGGTGCACAGCATTGTGGTTTAGCAAGTTCATGCATTATGTCCACCTTAAACTTGCCTCTCCTCTTTCAATTGCTGCCCTATCTCTGGTGTATGGAATTTTGACCCTGTCTTCTTCTCCATATAAAGTAATAACTAACTTTGCATTTTTCCCCTTTGCCATCTGTATTTTCCCTTATAGAATTTCATGCCACATCATGTCCTGATCTCTGAGTCCTTTCTCAGTTTCTTTTTTGGAGGCACAGAGAGACTCTTGGCAACAATGAGGAGAAGAGTGATTAGTTTTCTCTTTCGCAGTGAAACAATCCTTGCACTGGAATACATTTTAATTTAGTTCTCTCTTTCAAAATATCAGTTTCCCTCCATTCCCTTATTTTTGGTTAGTTACTTAATAATTTCCCAAAAGAAAGTTCCTCCTTTGATGGACACAAATCCTTATCCGGCTATGCAAGTTCCTGCCTGGTATGGCTCCCTGCCTAATTAACATTCTTTAGCTCTTGGCTGAATGTCACTTCCTTGGAAGCCCTTCCTCACCCTGCAGACTGGGTCAGGCCAACTGTCATATGCCCTCAGAGTACCCTGATACCAAGAACTTTCTCTTCCTAGCACTCATTACAGTCTGTGATCATATATTTTTGTATTTACTTGTTTAAGCTCTGGCTTTTCCATCAAAGCTCTCAAAGGGCCAAGACTCTGTTTTAGTCATCATTTTCTTTTTAGCACCTGGCAGAGTGCTGGACACGTAGTAGGCCCTCAAAAAATATTTGTAGTATTGAATGGGCTGCATCCCAAAGGGCATTAGCTGCTCAGGGTCAATTCCTTGTGGTAAAGTCAAGCCTGCTGGGCCTATTTGCTAACCCGCCAAGGATAAAATATTTACTCAAGTTTGCCAGAGGCCAATTATTGAGTCATAGTTGTGGGACAGGCAGACAGTGCCTAGCACAAAGTCTGAAGAGTGAGATAATGCTAGAAATGAAAGAAATGGGGGAATTGGTAATAAAATAGATAGCCAGGAAGGTCTAGATCAAGAAATGTAGTGGGAGGAAACATTTCAGGGCCAGTGGCTCAGAACAGAGACTATAGACAGTGATCTCCTTTCATGTAGTAACCTGTGAGATATGGGAAGCATTTCTTAAGACATTAGTGTAGAACTAGAAAAATAAAACTCAGGTAGTAGCTTTTGGGGTTTCTTAGAAATATCTACTTTCATTTAAAGCTAGTAATTGCTTGGATCAAGGGCAAGAGGTCTTAAATGATTATAATTACTAGAACTAAAAGTATTGTTTAGAGTATTTCTTTGCTCGTCATTTCTGTTGTCATTTTTTTTGATGTCATAGTAACAGCTTTCAAATTTAAAAATAAATTCCTTTCACAGCATTTTAAACCAAGCAACTATGCAAAAATATAATCGGTCACCTCATTCTCTTGAAATATATAACTGAAATAGCAATAAATAATCCACCAATGTGGACAGGATGGAAGAAACAGAAGTGGAAGAAAACTTAGTGTAAGGAAAAAATATAAAAATCTATTTATGGAAGCATTTATTTTCATATTGCCTAGTTAATAATTAGTGACATCTTTTGCTCTTTTCTATTTATAACTTTCTTCTTCCCTTTGCCATATAAAATTATCCAGTTTTTAAATAATTCATATGTGTAATAATTCTAGTACAGTCCTGAGGGAGATAATCTCTTGTGACTGGTTTTCTTTGCCTTCTGGGTTAGCTGCTTAATGATAAAAACAACTCTTGGCTTGGATGATTCAAAGCATAGTAGAAAAATAATAATAGGGACTTCTATACCAAAAAAAAAACCAAAAAAAAAAACAGAGAGAGAGAGAGGGAGAAAGAGAGAGCGCTATTCCCAAACATACAATAGGACAAATAGGTTACCACTCAGTTGTTTAATTAAATAAATACATGTTAAATAATTTTGTCAAAGTGAAAAAATATAGAATAACTTACAAAGTATGTACTTTTTTTATTGCTAATGTGGCCATGGGCTTTGAAAATTTTTTTTTAGATTCTTTTTGCCGCATTCTGTCTGAGGAAAAAGAAATAGGCACTATGCTTATTTTAGAATATCCCTCAGTAAGTTGTGGAATCATGAGTCTTTGCATGAATGTGTCACAATTTGTATTTGACTTACAGTGTTGTCAGCGCCCAAGACACTTCTTACTCCACTATTTTTACTTCAAACATCGTAAGTTAGTTTTGCCTGATTTTGAACTTTTAATAAACAAAATTGTATGGTATGTAGTTTTTTTGTGTCTGGTTTCTTTTACTCAGGGCTATTTTCATGAAATTCATCCATATGTGTGTAGTTATACTTCATCCTTATTGTTGTATAATTTTCCATTGCATGGGCATACCACAATTTCTTTATCCATTTTATTGTAAATGCACTGAGTTGTTTCCATTTTGGGCTATTGTAAATAGAGCTGTTATGAACATTCTTGTGCATATTTTTGGTGCACATAAATATCTATTTCTAGCAGGTATGTATGTAGGGTGAAATTTCTGTGAATTTTCTAAAATTCAGCTTTAGAAGATAGTTCCCGGTTTTCAGAGTGGATTTATCAGTACATGTTATTAACAGGAAATGTTCGAGAAATCTGCTTGTTTCACATCCTCGACACTTTGTATTGCTGTTATTGCTGTTATTGTTATTATTATTTTAATTTCACCCATTCTGGAGGTGTGTAGTGATATCTCCTTCTGTTTATTAACATGTCCTTGTGATTGTTAAGCCTAAGCGTCTTGTCATATGTTTATTGATTATCTGAATATCCACTTTGGTTAATTGCCTAAGTGTCTTATCCATTTTTCTATTAGAGTTTATGCTTTTGTTACTGATTTGCGGAATAGGAGTTCTTTATGCACATGAATACTTTTTTAGATCTTTTCTCACATTTGTGGCTTGCTTTTCGCTTTCTTGGGGTCTTTTGATGAACAGATCTTAAAATCAAATGTAGCAAAATTTTCCTATAGTTAACAAGGATTCTTACATATAGTTTTATATGTTTTTATATGAAACGCCATTTTACTTATGTTAGAAGAAGTTGACATAGAGTTTTCATGGCCTCTTAAAGAATTTTTGCCTCTTAAAGTCGTGAAGTTGGTCTCTGTTTTCATTTAAACGCTCTTCTATTTTTTCTTTCATGTTTAGATTTGAAATCATCTACTTTTGTGTGTGTGTGTTTTATGTGAGGTATAGCTCAAGATTCATTTTTGTTCCCATGTGGATGTCCAGTTGACTTAGCAACATTCACAGAAAAGGCCATTCATTTCCCATTTCATGGTAATGTTTGCTTGTATTTTGGGTGAGCACACGTCTGTTCATCTTTTCTGGACTATTCTCTTCCGTTGGCCTCGTTGTTGTCTTTGCTTCAGCGTTGTGCTGTTTTAACTGGTTTAACTTTCTAGATTTTGATATGTGGTGGTGTAAGGTTTTCAAATACTCCTTTTTAAAGATTACCATGCTGTTTTTGACTTTGTATTGCCCTATAATTTTTAAAATTTTTCCTAGCTTTCACAAAAGAATACTTATTTATATTTTTATTGGGATTGTGTTGAATCTATAAATTAATTTGAGGAGAATTGGCATCTTTTTGTTTGGTATCTTTTGTTAGAGACATTCCTGGTCATCTGATGTTTTTGATGCCATTGTGAATTCTTTAAAATAATTTTTAAAAATCTTTTAAAAATTTTGTGTATTTCTGGCATATAGAGAAATGATTTTTATATTGACTTTATATTCATTTTTCTTGCTAAATTCAGTTATTAATTTTCATAGTTTGTCCATAGAATCCTTTGAGTTTCAGGATAGGTTTTTAATGACATATTCAATTTTCTTATTAGATGTAGTACAATTCACATTTTCCATTTCTTTTTGTGTCATTTTTAATGAAATGTGCTGTTCAAGGTGTTTGTTTATTTCTTATAAGGTTTATTGGCATAAAGCTTGTGATCTCATCTTATTTTTTTTTTCATCTTATTTTTACAGATTTTTTTTAAGGATCTCTAATGGTATTCCCTTTTTGTATCTTGTCTCTCTCTTTAGAAGTCTTCTAAATTAGAAGTCTTCTAATCCATCATTTTTTCCACAGATTTAATTTTTGGCTGTGTTGATTTTTTTCTGCTTTTTTTATTACTTTATCTAGTTTAATGACTTAATTTGTTTCTCCTTTTCTAACTTCTTGAGATGAATATTTAGGAAGTAAATACTCTTTCTTCATTTTCCAATTTAGGCATTCGAGGTTATAAATTTTCCCTGTAAGTACAGCCTTATGTGCATCCCACAAATTCTAATATGCTGTTATTCAATTCAAAATATTTTCTAAATTTCCACTGTGATTTCTTCTTCACCGCATGGGTTATGAGTATATTGTTTAATTTCAATGTTTGAAGATTTCTAGTTGTCATTTTGCTTTTGATTTCTTGCTCAATTCCCAGTGATTTCAGTTCTCTGAAATCTGGTCACACTTCCTTTATGGCCCAGCATAAAATGTTATGGTCCAGCAATAGACAAAAGTTCCATGATCACTTGAAAAGAATGTGAATTCTGTCATTGTTGGATACAGTGCTGTTTGTTACCAAGTCAATTTTCTTAATTGTGTTGTTCATGTCATCTAGAAATGTACTGTTTTTTAAATCTGTTCTTTAGTTAGTTGTGTTAAAATTACCTATTATGATTAAAGGTTTTTTTTTCTCATTTTAATTCTATCAATTTGTGCTTTATATATTATTAAGCTATATAATCAGTCGCACGTAAATTTAAAATTGCTATATATTTTTGAATTGCTGTATCTTCCTAATGGATTGAATTTTTTTAAATCTTATTTTTATTTATTTATTTATTTTTTAGTAAGCTCCTCGCTTTGAAGTCTAGCTTATCTGATATTAGTAGAGTTAATTTTCTTTAGTGTTTTCTTGGTGCTTTTTCCATCCTTTCATTTTTAACCTTCCTTAGTATTTAAGATAGGTCTTTTGTAAGCAGTATATTGCTGCTTTTGGCGGGGGTGGGTGGGGGCAGAGGGAGTTGGAGAGACAATTTTAATGAATGCGAGGCTGGATCTCACAACCCCAAGAGATCATGACCTGAGCTAAAATCAAGAATCAGACCATAACCAACTGAGTCTCCCAGGTGTCCCATACTGCCGCTTTTTAAATTTTGTTTTCTTATGTATGACAGTCTTTGTTTTTTAATTCAAATAAATATTAGACATCCACTTATTGTAATTGTATTAGTATCTTAGGTCTTCCATAACAAAGTACTACAGACTGGGGGCCAAAAAAAACCAGATTTATTCTTCTGTAGTCTGTAGGTCAAATGTCTGAAATCTAGATGTCAGTAAGATTGGTTCCTTCTGGGGGTTCAAAGGGAGAATCCATTCCATTCCTCTCTCCCAGCTTCTGGTGTTTCTGGGAATCCTTAGCTTTCTTTGGTTTGTAGACACATCTCTCCAAACTCTGCTTCCACCTTCACACAATGTTCTCTCCCTGTGTGTCTGTATCCAAATTTCCCTCTCCTTGTAAGGACACCAATCATTGAATTGGAGCCCAACCTAATTCAGTGTGACCATATCTTAACTTGATTACATCTGCAATGATACTCTTTCCAAATAAGTTTATGTTCAGAGATACCAGCATTTAGGTCTTAAATATATCCTTTTTGGGGACAAAATTCTACCCTAGAACAATCATTAATGGTATGTCTGGGATTATATATACCGTCTTATTTTTTTCCTATTTTTTGTTTCTATTTGTCTTCTTCTTTCTTTTTCTTTTTTCTTTTTCCCTACTTTTGAAGGTTATTTTAATAGGATATGTTGTTTTAGCACTTTAAAAATATGATTCTCCTGCCTTTTGACTTTAATCATCCCTAGTGAGAAGTCAAGTTGCCAGTCATATTTTTGTTCCTTTGAAAGTGATATTTCTTTTCCTTTATGATTGATTCTACATTTTCCCTTTATCTTTGGATTTTACTTCCTTGGTCTGGTTTTCTTTCTATTCATCTCCCTTGATTTTTGTAATGCTTCCCAAATTTGTGGCTTGATGCCATTCATCACTTTTGGAAATTCTAACCTATTTGTATTTTTCCCTGCTGAGATTCACAATTTATGTATGTTATACATTTAAATGCAAAAGGAGTTTACTAAAAGGAACGCTAAAGAGCATAACTTGGAAAATCTGGATATACCCCCTTCGTTCAGAGCAGGGACTACCTGAAACCTGGATTTAATTATATTATACCTCTGGCAGCCTGGGTTAAATTAAAAAATTTCACAACATCCAGGTTAGTGATATCTTCTGTCCTAACCCAAAAGTAAATATCAATGTAGTGAAAAGCTCTATAATCTTGCTAAGGGAGAAGTTTGGTGACATGAATCTGCCTAAAGAATGCCATTACTCAGCCTAGCATTTATATACAACAAATAGTCGGAAAATACTGATTAAATGAACTAGAGCCAAGAAACACAGGCTATTTTGTCATGTTGTTAATGCCTCTTGTCCTATTTATTACATACAGTGCCCTTGAAGATATGAAAGTAAAAACATGTATTTAAGCCTAAATAGGAGTGCTTATCATGCCTTATGACATGAAAGCTTATGAGCACTATGAGAGACAGGGAAAATTCCTAAACCCAAGTTCCCATGTTGGTACCATTAGTGTGGAGGTGTAATGATAGAACTTAGGATGCTCACTTTAGAGAGAATTTGCTTTGCATGTCTTCAGACCATAAAATTCATGAATACTTATTGCCAAAATACCTTTCCTTTTATCACATTTTAATCTATGTTATCCATCATATTGAATTTTTTTCCTCACATGTCAATTTGAAAAATAAAACCAATATTTAGTATATTAATTTTTGTGCATTCGTTATTGGTTCAGTTCTTGGTGTGTTTATTCATATAAACATTTTTTGAACTAGAAAATGAAGTGCTTTCTTTTCAAGAAACTTCATTGTCACACACCAGAAAACTGATGACATAAATATACCAATCTATGATATCTGTGATATTTACAGCATCTCTTTAAATATGGTGCCTTTGTGTAATTCAATACCTATAAGACTATATGTGGTGGTCCTGATGTACGCTTGCCTTCAGGGAGCTTCCAGTGCAGCCAAATAAAATAGTAACAAGTAATACTATAACGTAGCTTGATTATGCACATCATAAAGGCAGGCATAAAGACTCATGGGAAACATGAATGACATTGTGGTGTGGGAAAGGTTTCTAAAAAGAGTTTGTCAAGTATGAGTAAAATATTTACCAGAAATACAAGGAGGCTGGAATTCGAAAGATTTTCTAGCTGTGCTGGAAATGTCTCTCATTTCTGTACCTGATAGCCTACTGTCCTTATGACCACACAGCTAGGTGTATCTTTATGCAATTAGGAGGCCATATCTGCTAGATATTACCCTCTGAGATAATTTTGTTCATATGTGGTAGAAGACACTATTGTCTTTAGTTCTATTAGTGTTCTGTCTTAGTTCTATTAGTTCTGTCTTAGTGTTATTATAGCTTAAAAAAAAAAAAGCTTCCTGGAGGTAGTATATATTCCTGTACATATTAAATAAGATTCTTGAGAATTTGTACTTAAATCTGCCTTTGTGTCCATCCGTTTTCTTTTGTGTAGCATTTACTGATTTTTTTTCTAGTTATAATAGTACTCAAAATTAGGAGGAAGTAAACGACTTAAGGGGCAGCTGGCTCGCTCAGTCCATAGAGCACGCGACTTTTGATACTGGGGTTGTTGCCTTCAAGCCCCATGTTGGGCTTGGAGCCTACTTAACATTTAAAAATATAAAAGCATTTAAAAAAGAAATAAGCAATTTAAAAAAGAAATTCTTGTTTACTATGTAACCTTTTACTCTCTTCTTCCTTTGAGTGTGCATGCATGTATGGGTCTGTGGTTTTGAACTTGACTTTTTCATGTTTATTGATTCCTTGTATTCATTCATACCTTGCTGTAGATTCGAAGACCACGAGGTTCCTTGACCTTTCATGACCTTGCTCATATTGTACTATGATGGGTAAATCTTCTTCTGTAAAATAAGGTTCTTTAAAATATCAAAGCATAGCCATCATTTTCATGTAATATATTGCAGATTTTTTGAAAAGTTTGTTTTATACTCCTTATGTTGTTGCCGTTGTTTGACCTGCAGAAGTTCAAACTGTGGATCACTCAGAAAAGTAGGATAGCATGGTAATAGATTGGCTTCCGGAGCCAGGCTTCCTGAGTTCAAACACGAGCGTTTCTTCCTAATTGTGTTATTCTCGGCAACTCGCTGTGTATGTGGCTCATTTTACTCATCTCTAACACAGAGACAATAATATTTCATCAGGTTGCTGGGAAGATTAATTAATATCGTAAAACTGATACAATGGCGCCTAGACCATGAAGTATTAATTTTGTTGTTAATGAGATGTATTTTTTTTTTAAAGATTTTATTTATTTATTTGACACAGGGAGAGAGATTACAAGTAGGCAGAGAGACAGGGAGAGGAGGAAGCAGGCTCCCTGCTGAGCAGAGAGCCCGATGCGGGCCTCGATCCCAGGACGCTGAGATCATGACCTGAGCCGAAAGCAGAGGCTTTAACCCACTGAGCCACCCAGGCGCCCTAATGAGATGTATATTAAATAAAGATAAAATTGGAATTTTGAAGAAAAATCTTTTTATTGAAATAAATATAGAATATGCTTGTTTTATACCAAAGAGGGAAAAACAGAGATATTTATGAGTATTTATATTTAAAATATATTTTGAAAGAGTTCAATTAGCACATTTTTATTATATAATACAAATATTAGTATTAAAAATAACAGAAAAAATATCTTAGGAGTGTGTGCTAGTCTAGGAGATGCCAATGATCAAAATATACATGTATTTTGCAGTCTTTTAATTTGATATGTGTGTACGTGTGTTGTATGTGTCTGCATTTCATAATACAGAAAATCACTGGCATTCTTCTCTTTGGTAATGCATGTTCATTTATGTAGAACTAAATTTCAACAAAAACATTTATTACTCAATCTCTTTTGAAAGATGTCTTTATTACATGAAGAAATTCAAGCAGGTAATTGTATTTGTACAAAATATTTCACCATGTCAAACAGTCAAAAATTAGGAAAACAAAAGTCTCCAAAAAGAAGTTTCCTTTTGACATTTGTTAACTCCTGTGGCATCTTACGAAACCATGGCCTTTGAGGTTGAATATGCGTATCCTTTTCAGCAAGCTACAGCATTGCTTGATTTAAGCTACATCATGATTACACTATTGGTCACTGTAAGAGAGTAGGGAATTCAAGGGAAAAAAAATCCACCGATAGTGTAAGGCATGGAACAGAGATAAATGAAAGCAAAGGCCATCTAAACAGCCAGAGTGATTCTGTAACTATATAGTCTTACGCCAGGAAGAAAGGATGGGAAAAATTAGGACTGTTATCATCCAATGTAAATAACCTGGTGAGATTAGCAAGCTGCAATTGCCTTTTCCACATTGGAAGTTGGGAGAATGATTTGCTCCGTTTTTCTGTCCTTCTTCCCCGTAGAATATTTACAATTCTGTAAAAAAAAGTAGGTGTTAATTACATATAAACTAATCCTAATGATAATAATACCGTCTTTCATTGTGGTTTCCTAAGTTTGGGAGCTTCTCAAAGCTAAAAGACAGTTTTGTTTTTATCTGGGATGTTAATTCATGGATAATGTGTTTGGTATAGTAAAGTGGTGATGTGCATGAACATTGATAGAATTACTAATAATTGGGATGTATTCATTCATTTAGCATTTTAAGTGCTTGGTAGGTAGTATGTATTTTGTCAGCATTACTGGGATATCCTCAGTATTGTTATTATTAAACCAAACAAGGTCTTCGTGTTTCTAGCACTTTCAGATTCAAATGGTGTCCAGTATCAGTGAGGGGTGGGGGACTTAGGGGAGGGGAGGAGGAGTAATTGTGTTTTCTCACTGAAAGATTTAGCAATTACATATATATATTTTTTCATATGGCCTTTTCCCCATAGTAGATTTTCACTATAGCATATGCTGACTTTTTCCTGCTCATGATACTAAATGTTATTAAAATATTAACTCATAAATTAGTATAAATTGAAAATACAGTCATCTAAATAATTATACGCTGTATCTTGAGAAACTCAAAACAATTCACTAATCTTCATTCATTATTTGCACAATAATACCTGAGGTCCAGGGTATGTCTCATGGCTATGGCATCTCCTTGTCATATTGAGGCAGAAGCAAAAAAGTCAAGGGCATTTTCCAAGGCTCATGATATAAATAATATTAATTTGGTTCACTGTTTTATTTTGTTTGGTTTTCTCTTAGTTGCTTATTTAAGAAATTATTTTTCCAGCAGTAAACATTAATTTTGTTGAATGTTGTACCTCTGCTTTCACCATGTTCTCTGCATGTGTTCCTAGGACATTTTGCTCTTTCACTTTAAATAACCCGAATGTTCTGATTTTCATCTAGTCCCTCCCAATTTAAATTGCAGGTTATTTATTCCTTTCTAGTCTCTTCAGTCTTTGTCAGATTTTTCTTTATTTGTTTCCTGTTTTTTCTTTTTCTTTTCTTTTTGTTTCCTTTGGTAAGCCCACAGGTAAATTCTTGTTATAATTTCATAAGCACATATAAGTTTATTGCTTATTGTATTAAGCTCTGTTATCCAAACTAAGATCACATAGAAAAAAGACACTATATTTTTAAAATAAACAAATGAACTGAAAAGGAATAGTTGATACAGTGGTATACAGTAGTATATCACAAATGGGTAACCCAAACCACTTGACTCAGGGGGTCCTGGAGTGCTTCTTGAAAGGCAGATTGTAAGGTCCATTGCAGACTGACTGCAGGAAAACATCTGGGTGGAGACCCAAGAATTAGAGGATTCGAATGCATACAAGTGTGCTGCAGAGAAACCTATCCCCCCCCCCTTAAGGGTATGTAAAGTGCCAGCTGGTTTTATTTAAAAACCTATAAAGTATACTGAAGAAGTGTCCAGCATCCATAAATACCAAAGCAGTTTATATCATGTCACGAGTATGGAGGGGAGACCTTATGAAGAATGATCACATAGGCATTCTGTGACAAAACTCTGGCAGACGTCCTGTGTACTCTACTAGGCTTACGTTCACCAGACATTCCACCCCCTGGGAACTACACTTTGTGGCTTGATTTAAAGTGTTTTGTTATCAAGTCACTTTTTTGGGAGGAATGAAGGCCGTCTTTGTGGGAGGTCTTTTGCCACTCTTGCATAATTTATTTTGCATCAATTTAGATTGCTCTATTATATCCTTCAGGGATTTTTGTGGTGTTCTCCCAAGTTGCATATTTCTATACTTGTGTCAAACAAAGCATTAACATATGATAGAAGAGATTTACATTTAAATCTTGTTTTATTTTTTGTGGTTTTGTCTTGGTCTATAATAAACACAGTAACATTCACAAATCTTAAGTTTTCAGCTCAGTTAAAATCTAACCCTTACAAGTTGTGGAACATTTTCACTATCCCAAAAGCTTATCTTGTGACCATCTCCTACTTCAGTATCCATCAGAGGTAATCACTGTTCTGAATTCTATCAACATAGTGTATTTTAGCTTTTTCATGATATTAATATATATAATATAAATAGAATCATATATCATTTATTATTTTTTTTCCTGGTCTCTTTAACTTAACTTTATATCCATGAGGTTATTCCATGATGCTGCATGTGTAGCAATTTGTTCTCTTTTATTGCTCTATACTATTTCATCTAACACGATTACGATAATTTATTCATCCAATCTATTTTCTAATTTTAGGTCTTATAAGTAGCTATTAATATTCTTGTACATGTATTATGGTAGGCAGTTATATGCACTTATTTCTGTTTATTTTTTACATAGTAGAATTGCTGTGTTTTAGGGTATGCATGTATTCAACTTTAGTAGATAATGCCAAATGGTTTACAAACTAGTGCACTAATAAGCATTCCCACATGCAGTGTGTGAGAGTTCCAATTGATCAAATCCTATTCCAATCTTAGTTATTGTAGCAGGTATTTTTTATCTGGCTTTAATTTGTTTTTCCTGATGTCTAAGGATGTTGAGAAACTTGATATACACCTATTTACTATAATGCATATAATAATTATTAATATGGAAGGGCATTACTTCAGTGATATGTTTGAAAGAAAAGCACATATGGCTATGTTTGTGAAATGCAAGATTAAGGACACTTTTAAGAATCGAATGTCTATCTTATTGTTTTGTAGGAGAACTTACATATTCTGGATGTGAATACTTTGTCAGATATGAGTTACAGATATTTTCTCCAACTCTATAGCTCATTGTCATTTTTTTTTTTTAAGATTTTATTTATTTATTTGACACACAGAGAGAGAGATTACAAGTAGGCAGAGAGGCAGGCAGAGAGACAGGGAGAGGAGGAAGCAGGCTCTCTGCTGAACAGAGAGCCCGATGTGGGCCTCGATCCCAGGATGCTGAGATCATGACTTGAGCCGAAAGCAGAGGCTTTAACCCACTGAGCCACCCAGGCGCCCTGGCTCATTGTCTTTAAGTAATGTTTACAGTTCTCAGTGTAGAGGTCTAGCACATCTTAGCTCAATTTTCCTAAGACTTTGATTTTTTATACTCTTTTAAATGGTATTGTGTTTATTTGTTGATAAATTTTATTTCTCATCCTTTGCTGGTAATATATAAAATTCAAGTGACTTTTTTTTTGGCTTTGTTTTCGGTGACTTGTTTAGTTCATTTATTAATTCTAATAGTTGATCTGTAGATTCTTTTGGATTTCTGTTAACACAGACATGTCATCTGGAAATAGTGACACATTTATTTCTCCCATATAAATCATAATTGTATTTTAATTTTTTCTTGCTTTATTGAAAAATTTTTCTGCCACTCTGTGCATGTTCACAGATGACTGAGAAGGCACTGTCGGTATTGACCTTGGGGTTATAGATAACTTTTATTGAATAAGCAAATTCACAAACAGAAAGATCCACAATAATGAGGATTAACTATGTTACAGATATATATGTACATGAACTATAATATCATATACATATTACAGTATGTATTATAAGATAGAATTTATTTAATTGTATACTTACTTCTGGATATATGTCTCCAGTTTTTCTTTGGTGTTCATTTCTAGCGCTGTCAGAAACCTCAGTAACAATTAGTTATTATTTATTTTTTTTCATTCTTCCACCTTACGTACACTGACAGATTATGATCTGTCTCTATCCCCATTTTCTTTAAACTCAACAATTTACCTGCTGTCTTACTCACTCATTTGTTTAATATAGACATTTATTGATCTCTTAATGTGTCCAGGCTCATTGGACTACTTTTTAGCATATTTCCCCATTTTTAAAAAAAAATGGATGCAATCATTAATTATCAGATTTTTTTAATCACAAAAGTTTTCTGCATTCAAGAACGTTTATTTATTTCCCTCTATCTACAGTACCATGAAATCAATATAAAGAAGAGTTCCAAAGTAAATAGGATAAAGATGAAATAACTCTCATATATCATATGCTTATGTAAGTACAACTGTATTATAACAAATATTAAGTAGTGGATACTTAGCTTTCAGGTTTGCTGTTTTTTTTTTTAAAGATTTTATTTATTCATTTGACACAGAGAGAGAGATGACAAGTAGGCAGAGAGGCAGGCAGAGAGAGAGGAGGAAGCAGGCTCCCTTCTGAGCAGAGAGCCCGATGTGGGCCTCGATCCCAGGACCCTGGGATCATGACCTGAGCCGAAGGCAGCGGCTTTAACCCACTGAGCCACCCAGGCACCCCAGGTTTGCTGTTATATTAAGTTATGTGCTGTGGTGAGTTTTTATTATCTGTGACTATTCTTTGCTTTACCAAGGACTTAACTCCGTTATTCATTGAGCAAGAGAGAAAAATACAGCACATGAATTTACCCTTCAACCCTTGTTTATTTTTTTAAGTTTTGGCTTTACAGACATTAGTAGGAAGTCCTCCAGGACAGCTTAATATATTGATTAGAGTCACATGAGGTGATCCTTGAACAGGAAACCATTTGGTCAATTCCTTTAAGGAATTTTTGAGATCCTGTTTAGTTCATTTGGACAACATTCTAGGCTGATGAAATAAGTAAAAGGGCAAAAATGAGTAGACTGTGTAATGACAATTAGGTCAACACTTTTAGAGAAAAAAATGAAACCAGACTACAGTAAGTGATATGCAGTTTAGGTATAGTGAGATGTTTGGCCACTGACAAAAGGTTTAGATTTAATGAGGAAATTGGCACTACCAAAGCTCGTGGTAACATTTAAAGGAGATCATTTAAGTGGCCGAACATAGGGTAGGTGGAGACAGAAAACAGGGAAAGAGAAGGCAGAGTCCAATATAGAACTTGGAATATGACACTGGTTGCAGAATTGCAGACAGAATGGCAAATCTAAGAATAGTGTGTAGCAAGAATTACCAGAACTGGGGAATGGCCTGATGAGGCAAGCAACGTAAAAATGACATTAGACTGGGAGTTTCGATTGCCTGGAGAGGAAGTACAAGATTGTTGAAGGATTATCATGTTGGGATAAGTTAATGCTTTGAGAATAATTAGAGTGAGAAGACATTGGAACAGCAACGTAGAAATATTCTTTAACTCAGAATCTGCAACTTAAGGTTAAAAAGGCCTTAAAACCCGATGACGGAGTGATTTGTCTAGGGGAATATGAGAGCAGAGGGCCTTGGGAGATTCTCAGCCAACTGCTGAGGAGCACAGGATCCAGCAAAGGACCCCCTGAAGACGAATATGGAAAACTAAGAGTGGAGAAGAACAAAATGAAGAATTGAAAGTCCACATCAGTGAAGAGAATTTGTGATGATTTACCCTATTAAAGAAAGCAAAATGGGCTGGAAATGGCAACACTGGTCTAGAGAGGAGGAAAAAGTCATCCTGATTTGACTCAGGTTGGTTTCTATAAAGAGAGAATAGCACTGACTGAAGCCCGGAATGAGGAGGGGTCGGGGGGAGGTATCTAGAGTTTGGGGGAGTGACAGTTATTATTAAATTGCAAACAAGACAAAGACAAAATATACTTCCAGGAATGTTGTGTCTAAACAAACACTTGGATTAGGTCAAGAAGTTTAGAAAATATTACTTAGGAGCACCTGGCATGAATAGGTGCTCAGTAAATATTTGTTAAGTGAATGAGTGGCTGTCTTGTACACATCCTATGGCTTTTGGCGCATTTTCTGACTACCAAAAGTTTATTAATAGTGATCTTAGTGAAATAGTTACATGGAAATGTAAGCTAGAGGCCAGGTTGGAAGTAGTTCTTGAGGGCTGCAGAAGAGGAAAAATGCAGGGAGGTATTCAGCAAACTTGACAAAATTACAGAATCGCAGAAGCAAATTCTCGAGGTAGGAGAGATCTTGCAGATCACTGGATAGCCCAGCCCTCTCATTACATGGCTGTGGATTTGAGGCCCAGTTTTGTTAAATAACTTACCATATATATGTCAAGGTTCAGTTCCAGGAAATTGAAACTACACTAGCTATTTTAAGCATAAAACGATTTAATATAAAGAATTAAGTGTGCATTAAATTGTTGGAAGGATTGGAGAGTGGCCTCGAGGCTTGAGCTCCAGGAATCTTTCTTAGGATAATACAGCCGAGTGGCCCACCCGGGCAGCTGCTTTTGCGGCTCAGACCAGGGAATGGGGGGAGCAAGCGAGCTGCCCTGGCACCTGTCGACTGCAAGAACAAAGACTTCTCTGAAGATGATGACGGGCACTGCTGCTCTGCACTTCCCTCGCAGCCTCCATGCAGCCCACAACTGGACGTAGGAGGATGCTACGGAGCACCCCGGTCCTATAGCATCTCCCCAACCACACTCACTGCTCCTGATTTCAAAACTCACTCTAGGGGACACAACCAAATGCTCACCTGGAATCCTCTCTGCGAGCACGTTGGGGCGTCGTTCCCATTCCTGCAGGTGCAGACAATGCAAGGAGGTTGGAATGGATGTTGACAGCCACATAATCATATCCCCCCCCCCAACAACCCCATTTACACAACTAGGAAGGAACATCACTGCAACAGAACATGGAAGCCCTGTTACTACAGCACCTTTGGTATCCTTGAACATAAGCGCACAAAGGAGACATATCTAGCTTTAGACCTCCTATTAAAAATCACATTCTGATACCAAGAGACCTAAAGTAAGCTGACCACTTGATTGGTTGTTCAAACTAGGCCACATCTGAGAGTGAAAGAAAACATTACTAATTTTTATGCCAGGATAACAGGCATGATACAGAATGACCCCAGCAAACCCAGCTCTGAACCTGTGTATAAATTATTTAAGATTCTTTATGATCTTGCTTCAGCCTCCCTTAGTGACCACATCTCTCCTTCACTTATTTTTGTTCCTTCACTTCACTTCACTTCACACAAGCCTTCACTTATTTTTGTTCCATCCTTTTTGAAGTTCTGTTCCCCCCATTTGTCGGTCCTTTTCGGATCTTCTGTACATGTGTCATTGTCTGGTCTGGCCCTCCCTCTTTCTCCATATGTCTGACTTCTGTGAGTCTTTTAAAATCCAGCTCAGATATCACCTTGAAATAGCCAGAGATTTCTTCTAGTAGAGTAAAGTGGTTCTACTTCAGTTACATACTTACCTTGAATCAAAGTATCTGTTTATCTATCGCTCCCTCCTATTAAACTGTGACCGCCTCAATGACAGGAGCTGGGGTTATTCACCTTTTATTCCCAGAAGCTAGGTCAAATTCCATGCTAAAAAGGTGCTCAAGAAATGTTTGGAAATAGGTGGGTGGAAGGAAGTGAGGAGGAGAGTAAGGAAATCAAGTACAGTGGGAAAGAGCAGAGAAAGGAATGTTAGTAATTGCTAGTAATCCTAGTATTTCCATTTGTGAAGCTTCTTTCTGTATAACCTATCTATTAGATCTTCAACACTCCTGAATGAGTTGAGATGAAATCAACTCACTCTCACTTAGACTTGTCTGGATTTCCCATCCGATACTTGAAGAAAACATCAGTATTTATTGACTTTGATGAAAGTCCGTGGTGAAATGTTTTCACTACATCTGTGTTAACCCATCAAATATGCCATTCCTCAATTTGAGCTGAATGTATAAATGTTTAGATTTCTTTTTCTTTATTATGTTATGTTAGTCACCACACAGTACATCATTAGTTTTCAATGTAGTGTTCCATGATTTATTATTTGCATGTAACACCACATCTTTAGGTTTCTTGAACTAAAAATGCAAATAGGTCTCACTTTCCTTTTCATGAGATTTCTTTTTTGAGTGAGCAGTTTCATCCCACTTGTTGGAGCCCTTGTTGTTGATTTTAGGAAATGTCCCACAGTGAACCCTGATTTAAAGGATTTCTTTCTTTCTTTTTTTTTTTAAAGATTTTATTTATTCATTTGACACAGAGAGAGAGATTACAAGTAGGCAGAGAGGCAGTCAGAGAGAGAGAGGGGAGAGGAGGAAGCAGGCTCCCTGCTGAGCAGAGAGCCCGATGCGGTCCTCGATCCCAGGACCCTGGGATCATGACCTGAGCCGAAGGCAGCGGCTTTAACCCACTGAGCCACCCAGGCGCCCTAAAGGATTTATTTCTTGCCTTCACTGCTGAAACATGACTTCCTGCCATTTACCCCCAATTTTCTCTCATCTCCATGTGATTTTTAAAAAAAAAAACAACAAAAACCTAGTTTATAATTCTTTACAAAACTCAGTGCAAAACATTTTCAGTGACTATTTCAAACATTGTGTTCTTTGGACTGTATGGTGATACCTATGTTGCTAAGGTTTTGAATTTTTTATTTTCCTCCATGTTTGTGTTAAGTAACAAGCAGCTTTTTTGAGAGGGGGCTGCTCTTGGAAGACAGTTTCTTTCTGTAAACACATTTACAGTACCTCTTGGCTCAGGCAGCTTTTAATGAACAAAGAAATTCAGATTGTTCTAGGAGTAAGGTGAACAGAGTATACATATTTTTTGAGCTCTCCTAAGTGCTGCTCAACCTTAAATGTCTCTTTTTTGTATATGATATTATATGTTGCAAGAATATATTCAAGGAGATTTAGTATCTTATAGAAGTATGAATTTTTTTTTTTTTACATTAAGAGTATTGTCAGGGTCTTTACACTGAACATTTCACTGCTGCCTAACTTCCACCAATCCAAGTAAATGTGTATAGAAAGCTATTTAGGGAAAGCTGAATTTCTGTAGAAAATTCTAAGTCATGTTACAGAGTAACATGCCTGTAAATCCGAGTTTTTAAACTACCGTATGTTCTTAGCAAAACCAAATTAAATGCACTGCTGCTTTTGGCCAAGGTGGAACAACAGAGACTGATATACCCTCCTGATTTAAACAACCAGAAATGGACAAAATATATGGAACAGGGGTTTGCAAGATACCAGGTATCTGGCAGTGAAGGACAGGGAGCCCTAAGAGATGAGAAACAAATGAAGTGAGCCTCAGTGTTATCCCAGTTGCCTGCCTAGAGGGTTTTTAGCCTGCATCTCACGGAAGGACAACCAGGCTGAGCCTGACAGACATTCAGAGTGGAGAAACCAGAGCTGAGAGTCTGGGAGATGAAGGTGGCCGGAGTTCACAGAACTATAAGTGACAAGAGAACTATGCAGAGGTAGAACTCTGAAAATCAGAGTGTGTTCACCTCTAGTATTTAGTCAAGTCCTAATCAGCGCATATATGTGAGGAAATTTTGCCAAGGTAGGAAAAGAACCACTCCCTGAGGGGATCAGAGGCAACAGTGCCCGTGCTTGCATGGGCCTGGGAATAGTGCTTGTTCAAACTACACAGACTGGAATGTCTCAAGATTCACCCAGCATTGGATGGAGCACACAGAAAGGTCTTCCCTCAGTAGTGAATAATTAGCTCTAGATGAGCACTGTTCTGGTCTTTTCTGATTTATCTTAAAAACAAGACCGGAAAGGACCAAACTATTTTCAGGTAATTTGACTGCATCCAAGAATAAAGCTCAAGAATATTTACAGGAATAGGAATACATCAGCAACCAGCAAGGTAAGATTCACTGTGTCAGACATCAGATCAAAATTAGCAAGCATGCAACTGGACAGGAAAATGTAACCCATTATGACGAGAAAACTCAATCAGTCAAAACGGATCCATAAGTGACAGAAATGTTAGAAAACAGTGCATGACAACAGCTATTAACACTGTATTCCATATGTTTACAAAAACAAGATATAAAAATGTTTAATTTTTTGGCTTCCATATGATCAAGACTATGTGGGAGGATGTATTATAGACATGTATTTATATGAATAAAATGTAAATAAAACAATATTTCTTTCCCTCTGGTGGATTTTATTTGGAAGATTAAGAATAGTTTTATTTTAGCAAATAAGTGTCTTTAATGGAAATTCACTTCAGGAATGGCTCAATAATTTTTTTTTTTTTTTATAAAGATTTTTATTTATTTATTTGACACAGAGAGAGAGAGAGATCAGATCACAAGTAGGCAGAGAGGCAGGCAGAGAGAGAGGAGGAAGCAGGCTCCCTGCCAAGCAGAGAGCCCGATGTGGGCCTCGATCCCAGGACCCTGGGATCATGACCTGAGCCGAAGGCAGCGGCTTTAACC
>LNAC01000013.1:7180621-7283555 GCA_002007465.1 Ailurus styani | reverse complement strand
TTTTTTTTAAAGATTTTATTTATTCATTTGACACAGAGAGAGAGATCACAAGTAGGCAGAGAGGCAGGCAGAGAGAGAGGAGAGAGGAGGAAGCAGGCTCCCCGCTGAGCAGAGAGCCCGATGCGGGACTCGATCCCAGGACCCTGGGATCATGACCTGAGCCGAAGGCAGCGGCTTTAACCCACTGAGCCACCCAGGCGCCCAGTGTTTTATAGTTTTCAGAGTACGGTCTTTCACATCTTTGGTTAAGTTTGTTCCTCGGTATTTTATTCTTTTTGATGCAATTATGAATGGGGTTGTTTTTTAAATTTCTCTTTCTGTGTTTTCACTATTAGTGTATAGAAATGTTACTGATTTCTGTATATTAGTTGTATATCCATAGTTTACTCTTTTTTATTGCTGAGGAGTATGAATAAATCCACAATTTGTTTAAAAAAATAGCCTTTCATCTGAACATAAGTCAAAACTGATCAGTATTATTCAAGTGAGCGTATGACTTCAGATTTAAAAAATGTAGATGATCACTTCAGTATTTTCATTTTATGGGTAACATGCATATTTAATTCCATGTTTTTAAAACTTCGGTAAAAATTTATTGGTGAGGGGCGCCTGGGTGGCTCAGTGGGTTAAAGCCTCTGCCTTCAGCTCAGGTCATGATCTCAGGATCTTGGGATTGAGCCCCGCATGGGGCTCCCTGCTCAGCAGTGAGCCTGCTTCCTCCTCTCTTTCTGCCTGCCTCTCTGCCTGCTTGTAATCTCTCTCTCTGTCAAATAAATAAATAAAATCTTTAAAAAAATTTATTGATGATAGCATAGTAAAATTTTATTAAAGAAAAACAAAAAGGCAAGTTTCTAAACTACCATATGTTCTTAGCAAAACCAAATCCTTATCTAAGTGAATTTTTAGTCACTTAGGATAAATTCTGGTTGGTGTTGTGGATGTGTAAATACTTAAACAATCTAAATGTCACACTTACTATACCTCTTATAGGTTGTCCACAAAATCTGGAAACATAGATAATACTTTATTTTTCAGGGAAGAAACTGAAGATGTCCTTGATGATATTATATACATTTTTCTATGCCTCCAGACTTTATGATCACTCTGTGCTCTTACTTAAATGGTAAACAAATCACTTCTCAGCATTTTGGCTAAGATCAGGTGTAGAATCTTTTCTTATCAGTTTAAATGGTAAATGAGAAGATTGTGTCTTATTGTAATAAATTACTAGACCTCTACATTGTCACTATTTTTATCTTTGTGCAATTTGTCTTACAGTGTAGCACATTTTTCCATGTGAAATGTTGTAACTGTAAATCATACCCTTGACCAAGGATTTAGCAAGAAGTTAATTATAAGAATGATCAATCACTTGTGATCAAGAAAGCAACTTTAATCATCTAAAATAGTAAAATCATGGCCCAGTGATTAATTAAGGAAATTTAGGCAGGAAGGAGATTTTAGTGATCCTCTAGTACCACCCATTTATTTTATAGATAAGGAAACTGAGGCCCAGGTAAGTTTGGCATCTTTCCCAAATCATTACAGATAGAGCATAGCAGAGCTGGGCCTAGAGCTCTGTTCTCTTTGTATTATTTTTCTACGGTTGCATAACAAATCACCAAGAACTCATTTATTACCTCACAGTTCTGTAGATCAGAATCCAAGGTGAGTGGACTGGGTTCTATGCTTAGCTATCATGAGGCCAAAATCAAGGTTAAATTAAAAGTGTATATTTATCTCCCACAAATACAATATTGATAGTCATGTGGCTCATTCCATCACTCTACAAGATCTCTGGTCCATTTTCAACCTTCTTCTGAACACCTTATCTAAAATTGTGCCTTCCCAATGTCTCTCTCGCTCCCCTCATCCTGTTTTATTCTCCTCACCCTGCTTCATCTCTCTTATCACTGGAATGCAAGTTCAGTGTGGACCATCTTCAAGCCTAGTCTGCTGCTGTTCTCCGGGTGCTTAGAACAGCGCAGGTCCACGCCCTGTTCTTTAAATATTTAGTGGAAAGAATGTATGGCAAATGTTAATATTCATAGTTTGGCTATAATGACCTATTTAATTTTTATTAAATCATTCCATATGCCTTTGGAAAAAATTTAGTATGCTCAAATAGAGTTTCTGGGGAAGTCTGAAATGAGGACATCTCTTTACCCTTAATAAAGTAGCACATAGGAGACAACTGATGAACATAATTTGAGCTTTGAAATTGGGAGCTGTGAAATGGAATTCTCTCCCTCTTTTATACAGTTCAGCTCTTAGAAAAGTTTAACTTCTAGCAGTGTCAGATTACTAGAATGTACTCTAGTACATCGAGTGTAGGGACTCCTTCCTCTACTCTTGGATTTAGGAAAGGTAATCACAAAAACAAGTAAGAAGGACAATAATTTAGTCAAGAAGAGGAGAGATGTTAATTAAAATGCTATTCATTCTACAGAGAGGGATAATATTTGGAAGTGAAAAATTATGCTGTCCTTCAAAGTTAAGTTTATAGTTTTAGCTGAATAAGAGCAACAGAAGAAACACACTAAGAAACAGATCACTAGTAGTGAAGCCTTTCATTCAAATGAGATAAACAGAATAAAACAATTAATTTGGGAGGTTAAACAGAACATGTCAGCCTTTTCAGAGGACTATATAGACCAAGAATAGTTTATTGAAGAAGAGCGGGAAGGAAGGTGAGGACAATTGATGACTGTAACAGGAAGGGTATAGATGGGTTTATTTATCAGGGCTTTTCTAGTTTCAGTTGTTAGGAACTAACATCAAGCTGTCTTAAGCAAAAAAAAAAAAAAAAAAAAAAAATTAAGTCATAAGAGAGAAAATGAGGTGGCAATAGTTTACGGATTCATGAAATTGAGAAGACCAAAGTTTCAGGAATTGTTGAATTCAGTGGCTCAAAGTTGTCAATGGAACATAATCTGTTCTCCCCATTAATAGTCTTCACTTTCCTCTTCCTGCATTAAATGTAGATCAAGAGCTGTCCCATGCTGGTCCCAGGCAGCTTCCATGTTATATACTGCCAGTTCCAAGCTTAGTAGAGGGAATTTCTCTTTCTTAGTAACTATAAATAAAATAATCCTAAATCATAGTTTAATTGGTATGGGTTATACCATTCACTCATCCATTCGCTGATCACTAGAGTCAAGGAAATGGATCAATTCCTGACCCACCCCCAGGTCAGCGCCCGCTACCAGAGCTGAGTATGCCGGGGTGGAGCAGGGACTCGAAGGCGAGTGGGCACAGAGCCGTGTGGCTATGTGGGCCTCCTGGAGAAAGATTCCCTGTGCCTGCAGTTGCCAGATTTAGCAGATAAAAATGCACGATTCGCATTTAAATTTGAATTTCATTGAATAAGCTTTTAGTATCAGGCACATCTCATGTAATATTTGGGACATATTTATATTTAAAAACTGTTGCTTATCTGAGATTTGAGTATAACAGATTATACTGTATTTTGTCTGACAACTCTACCCACACCCAAACATTTCAGTAGTTTATTCAAGAAATGATTGGAATGGGCTAGGCAAGCAACAATGATATGAGTACCCTGCCATGGGAATGAAGGACTGTATCTTGCAAGAGAATGCAGCAGTTAGGGACGCCTGGGTGGCTTAGTCCTTAAGTGTCTGCCTTTGGGTCCTGGGATCGAGCCCTGCATCGGGCTTCCTGCCCAGCGGAAAGCCTGCTTCTCCCTCTCCCACTCCCCCTGCTTGTGTTCCCTCTCTCTCTGTCTCTCTCTCTCTGTCAAATACATACATACATACATACATACATACATATATACATAAATACATAAATCTTAAAAAAAGAGAGAGAGAGAATGCAGAAGTGATCTCTAGGCCAACAGATTGCAGTAACAGAAATGAAACACAAACTACATTAATACAAATTAAGAATAAAAGAGACCAGTGGAAGACCAGTGGTAGGGAATGCAGGAAGAGGAGGATCTGAAAAGGAGAATACAGCAGTGTGGGTTGCCTGTACAGCATCAGGTTTCTCCTCTCTCACTCTCTCTCTCTCTCTCTCTCTCTCTCTTTTTCTTGCTTCAGGGCCTCCACACTTCATCTTCAGGGGAGGCCAGGCTCAGTTACAGGGGCTGATTTCTCATGGGACTAAGACGTAGGTGGGGTTCTGTTCTCCTTATCTGCAATGATTTTTACATGGGCATGTGACTCAATTCTGGCCACTGAAACTTAAGAGTTAAATGTACTGGGCTTCTAGGGAAGATTTTTTCTTACTCCTAAGAAACATGTGCTGGAAGACACAAGTTGTGATATGTGGCTCTAATGCTGGAATTGGTGCTGCCGTTTTGAAATAATCGAGGAAGCTGACCTGGGAACAAATTTGATTCACCAAGAATGGCAGGATATGAAAGATGGAGAAAACTGCTTACCTGGTGATCTGTCAATAAACCGATTAACCCAGGAGTCACCCGACTTCTGGACTTCTTCTAGTGCAAACTAATATGTTCCCTGGTTGCTTAAAACACTTGAAAGTTTTATTTGCAGCTTAAAACATTTTAACTGACATACAAGAGATTCATACTAAAAGTCAGAATGTTGTATATATTGGACATTGAGGTGAATTTTCTGTTTTATATGCTAATAATCATAAACTCAAATCATAAAAATGTTATTTTTTTTCACTTGAAAGGTAAGATGCTTTCCATTTAAAAAAAAAATGCTGTATGCTATCCCTTAAAGTAATCAGTGAAACAAAAGCAAACGTGTACTTTAGAATTAGAGCTTTTGGGGAAAAGAAATCACGGAAACTAATATTCATTCAATGGTAATGTCTTTTTTTAAAAAAAGCAACAGTTACTTAACGAGACTTCAGAATTGACATCATGAATTGGCCTGAATATAGTTCTTTGAACTATCATTATGGAATTTCCCAGTTAGTGAAGGATTCAGCTGTTTTTCACAAAAATCTTTTATATCTTGGTGGAATGATACCCTCATATATAGAGGTGCTATTAGTGTATCTTTTTAGGAATTATAAAAATATAAATTTTTTTAAAAGATGTCAGTGGAAAAACCACTATTGGATGATTTAACAGGTCAACACAATTTAACTCCTCTCTGCTTCCGATGTTAACATATGACATTTGTTGAATTTTATGCCTATTTTTAGCTCTGATCTTAGGATCTCCACCTACTGTTGGAAAATCCAGCTTGTGGCATCCTGGTCACTTCATTTTCACAACCATATTCTGTTCATGATGAAGGTTAAATTTATACATATAGACCATCCTATGTTTTTGGTTACTGTAAAACATTTCCCTCCTCATTTTCTAAAGTTGTAGCACTACAAAGAAAACTGGGACATTTTGGTGAACTGAACCTTACTTTACCATTCACTTATCCACATGAAAATTAACTTGCATTCCCAAATGGAGCAGGAGAGCATGGGGAATTTATACACCAAAATTACTGTCACTGTCCTGTCTATTAGGGCTGGTTTCAGTGACATACAAAAGAAACCCCAGGGCGCCTGGGTGGCTCAGTGGGTTAAAGCCGCTGCCTTCGGCTCAGGTCATGATCCCAGGGTCCTGGGATCGAGTCCCGCATCGGGCTCTCTGCTCAGCAGGGAGCCTGCTTCCTCCTCTCTCCTCTCTCTCTGCCTGCCTCTCTGCCTACTTGTGATCTGCTCTCTCTGTGTCAAATAAATAAATAAATAAAATCTTTAAAAAAAAAAAAAAAAAAAAAAGTTTTAAAAAAAAAAAAAAAAAAAAAGAAACCCCAAACTCGGCCTAAACATGATGGAAGTGCTATCCCCCATGTGTAACAAAGTCTGGTGCTAGGCACTGCAGGGGGGTCAGATCTCTTCTTTGGAGCTCACCTATCCTCCTCAGCACATGCCTTGCTTCTAAGGTTACCTCATAGAACTGCTGAAATTGTGCCACATGTTCCAGAAAGCAGGAAGGAGTACTGAGTAAAGGACTAAAGGGTCTAACCTACCAAGAGGAATCACACTCCTTGGAGGAGCCTTGGTGGAAGCCTTTCATACCAGCCCATTGAAACCACTGGAGTATAAGAAATTCTGCTTATATGTCATCAAATTATTCTTAGTCATGTGGGGTGCTTAGTCCCAAGAGAGACTGCAAATGACTTTTAGCTGGGTTTATGACTACCTCAAGTAAAATTAGCATTCTACTTCTTAGGGAAGAGAGAATGAATAGAGGATAGATGAGTCTATCACAGTCTCTATCACAGTAAGTTTGAGATTGCTTTCCAACCCCAAATGTATTTGTATCACATTCAGAACTTGATCAAAACTGGTACTTCTCTAATTTTACCTTTGTCTCCTATCATTTTTCGGACTATAGCATTTCTTCTAGGGTGGGAGCGATTACATCAATCTACACTTAGTCTTCCTGTAAATATGATTAGGTATGTAAACATGCCATGCTCCATCCTGAAAATGTCTTAAGCCCATGTGTTCATAATCAGCAAAACAAATTGTATTCTACTTTGTTTGGTCAGTTCAAAATTCTTATTTAACACTAGGTACCCTGATGTCTTTAACACTAAAAATAACTATATTTATTGTGACTTAGTTGGTCACCCGTGTGTCCTAATATATCTTTAATAAAAATAGGCTTTGTAGTAAAATTATTCTTTTTCTGAAAATTCATATACAACAATTGGGAAGCTAGGAGGGACAAAAATGGGCACAAAGTGTTTCCAAATGGTAATTAATTCTTATCAGTAACTCAAAAGGTTAAGTTTCAAAAAAGTTTGAAAAAAGGAAACTCACTCTCAGTACTAAGACGGATTGCCTTGTTATTTCTGGGAAGCTTGAAAGGTACTCTGAGCGTCACTTTTTCTGGAATGAAGCACACTGTATCTACTGTAGGGCCTTATGGATTTATTTATCTTAAAGATGCTCAGTCTTCCCACTGATTCTGTTATCACATCAATCACTCTCTGCTGTCCAACTCAGCTACAGCCATTCAAGTCACCTCGAATGCACTTACTTAAGGGGATGCCAGCAGAGTGTGCCCTTACAGATCGAGTTTGCTACTCCAGATGGAAAATATCACTCTGTTTTTGCTTCTTGAACTTGCCTATTGCCTTCTTGGTCATTTCTTTCAGTCCTTTTAGCAATAAATAGATCTGATGGGCAGTTTGGACATGATTAGCATGATACTCATCTTTAATTATTCCTGTTACAGTATTTAATGGAGCACAGAAATAAGGCAGAATTAGACATAGAGGTGTCTTAAGTTTTGTCAAAGCAGGTGTCAGCTTTTAAACTTCGAAGCTTTATAAAGGTGTGAGCTATTGCTGCAAGGCGTGTTCTAGTACCCTGATTAGATCTGCTTCAGCTAGAAATGGTGTAGGTCTTTCAGGCCTACGTCAGGGTTTGTGACTACACGATACGAACTTTGCTCCATTCTGAATATAAATTCAGTGCAACTGTGTGGTTTCCAGAGTTAACACCTAAAGAGGCACCAAGAGGTTCTTTACCTTCTCAGGGTCTGTGACATGTATGGGTACTCAATAAATACACATTGAGTGAAGATCAGTGCCATCTATTAGCTAACTCTTTCCAATTTCGTCTTAGTTTTTTAATCTACTAAACAAGCTTGGCTCATTGGATTTCATCTTAATTTACCTGAAAGTAAACATTCTAGATTCTTTTCTTCTTGTGGCTACTTTATGCTCTGCAGGAAATATTGTTAATCCTCATTCTTTCTAAAGTTATTAGCAGTTTTGATTTCCCTTCACTAATTCTAGATTTTTTTCTTATCTCTATTTTAAAAAAGTACTTTAATTTCTGATATATAAAAAAAATGTAGAAAGCTTAAAAAAGGTGTAGAAGACTTCTCTCAATGGGACATCACCACCACCACCACCACCACCATCATCATCATCATCGCAATAGTAACAGTGAATACTATTTATTGAGCGGTTATATCTAAACCCTGTACATAGTGCTTTTACTATAATCATCCCTTACAGCATCTCTGCAAAGTAGGGATTATCCCATTTTACAGCTGAGGAAAGTGAGGTTTACAGAGGGAAAGCATCTCAAATAAAATCACATTGCTCTGATGGCCACTGCCAGGATTTGAAGCCAGGTATGTCTGATTACAAAGCCCATGACAAGGTGGGCATACTGGGAAAAATTCATTATGAGTGAAGATATTTCACAGCCTCAGAATTGTCTGTAATTCCTACTGATGTGTATAGATAAAAAGTGCCAGAAATTCCTTCACTGTCTTTCTTTGCAATGTTTGACACTGCCCACTTTAGGAATCATAGAACGGGCACTATAGTGCACAGGGGGAAATAGGGACAGAAGTATTCTTGATTGAATCAAGGCAATGGTTGAAGGAAAAAGGCTTCCTTCTTCCTTTCCAGGTTCCTCATGTAATGAAAAATAGATTTTTTTCTCTTACCAGAAAACCACCTATTTAAGGAGGGATTCAAAGGCCAAACCAAAGGCGTGTTAGAACAGAATGGAACTGTCTTTCTGAAATAAGTATTCAGTCTTCTCCATTCATGGATCAGACCTAATGATATGATGACATTGCTAGTATATTTTCATTGGACATGGTCACTGCCAGTTCTGCCAAAAAGAGCCATTTTTAGAACTGGGACCTCGTGTATGAGTTTCCTATTTGTACATTAGCTATCATATCCTTTCACTTTCTCAAGTGTGTGAAAAGGCTTGAGGTTGAATTAGGTAAAGCTGTTTGCAGGTGTAGTCTCTTGCCCTCAATGTGGGTTGCAGCTCTTAAAAACAACTTTTTAGGAAAACTTTCTGTTTGATGTGGATGGTGGTAAGAGTTATTTATGTATTGTGGAGTCAATGTGATTCCCCAATGAGAAGAAAGTTCCCAGCTAACGATCTAGCATTTGGGCTTGGGTCAAAGCGAATTACAGGATAGCTTTCAAACCTGAGTAGTCATATTCAGAGTTTATGTCTGTACTTGCAGGGGAGAGTGCTGGGGTTTCTGTGTGTTGTTTAATAGTGGGAAAGGTGTGAGTAAGATCTGTACCTCTACTACTTCTAATCCCATGAGTCTAGGGCGTGGTCATCAGTCTTCTTGGCCAAGAGACACCTCCCCCCCCAACTCTGTTAAAACTGCACAGATGGGGAGGAAAATGCCTATTTGTTAATGTCAGACGCTGATTTAAATGGCTTATGGGCCCCAGTACAGCATTAAGTAAGCCTCCCGTATAAAAGCATGAGTCAGAACGGGTTCTGTCAAACTTGTTTTTAGATATGGGGGTTGTTATAGACACCAAGGCAGTTTGTCAAATAAAATCCTTTCCAGTTTATATATATATATGAAATGGAAATGAATCCACTTTCAGTTTTATACCAGCAGTTTTGAATAATATCTTTATTTTAGCATCCAAGTGATAAATTTTATTTTTCACTTCACAAGAACATTTTTCTTCACCAAAAATAAAGAAATCTGAAAGCAGATAATAAAAATCATTAGAACCTGAGGATGCCTCTCTCACTATCTCGATAGATGAATAGGTAGATGGATGGATGGATGAATGGATGGATGGATGGAGAGATAGATAAAAAGATAGATGGATATATATGGATATTTATATTGTTTGTGTGTGTGTGTGTGTGTGTGTGTGTGGTGTCCATTGGGAAAGTAAAATTAAATTCCTTCAACTATATAAAATGAAAAAACTGTTTCTTCTTTTATTTTTCCCTTGGATTATTTTCTGACTGACTTCTCACTTTGGTGCCTCACGGGTTCACCTGTATAGCTATGGCAATGACCTGCTGTCCAAATGTGGAGACCTGTAGTGCCTCCCTAGAAGCATTCACTGGGCAACCAGACTCATACGAAAGAAAGGCCTGTATTGTGGCTGATAATTACACAACTGGATGCTCTCGTGTTGCCGTGCTCTAATTAGGTTTTTAAGTTAAGGCTGCTGGCAAAAGGAGTGATTTAAATTTATGTGATACAAATTTTATCCCCTTAGGATTATAACAATTTAACCACTGTAAACTTATCAACACATGAGTTTTTAATTTATAATCTCCATGTATTTAATAACTACTTAGTAGCTGTTCTGTCTGTATCCACTCTCAGTTCAGTGCTGAGGATGTGGCTACACGAGGGTGATAAGTACACGCTCTTACCCTCGTGGAACATTCCGTCTGTCCTGATGGCACTGGTTTCTGTCCAGTAATGTTACGTTACCCTCAGTGTTGCTATTCCATGCTAAATGTAGAGGAGGTCTGTCTGATCAGATGCATGTGTAGAGTATTTGAAGAATAAACTGAAAAACAGTATCTCAGTGACCATGGAATATAATGTTAGACCCCCTAGAAGGTTCTTTTTTTGTCAAGAGTTGTCAGATGGCCCATTGGGGAAGATGAAATGCCTGAGTTCCTTTTGTTTCTTAATAGAGTCGAATCTGGGAGGCCTTGACGATGTAGGTACTATTTCCAGCAGCATTGACCAGCAGCTGAAGGAAGCAGCGAGGCACCGCAGACACACGGGAGAGAATGATTACAACATCGAGGTGCTGCTGGGGGTGGACGACTCCGTGGTCCGCTTCCACGGCAAAGAGCACGTCCAGAACTACCTCCTCACCCTGATGAACATTGTGAGTAGCCCCTCCTCGCTGAGGCTTTTTGATCTTTTAATTCACTTCTCCTATGTGTTCGTGTCTTCTGGAAGCCTATGTGAGGACTCCCACTCCTGAATCCCACACCCAAAATGTGCACCTGACTGCATTAAACTCAAATATTGATCTACATATTCAACAGATAAGAATACAAAAATGAAGGAAGCACGAAACAAAATTTTCTTTGGGGTGATCAGCTAGTTTTCCAATGTCATCAAGGGGAAAATCATAAATTGAAAAAATAGTAAGATTGAACTATAGCAGAAATTATGATTTTCATTTTGTTCTGGGGATAATCAGAACTCTTGTGGCTTTGTCCACCTGCCTTGATATGGACCACGAACGATGAAATAGCATCATTTCATTTCCCAGGATGGCAAAGAACAATTTAGGCCTGATAACTTTGTGTGGATGCTTGTTGCCAGGGCTTTTGAATAAGAGTGGTATCTTTCAACGTCATACGATTGAAGGTAATACACATATGGAGCACAGCCGGCCTGGGGCGCCATGCTCCACTGTGCTCAGCAAGAGCTCTTTTTACGTTTTTCCTTTCTTTCTACTTGATGAGCCTTAATCATATGCAGGGGAAATTTGGTCCACATCCTAGAACTGGGATTCTGTTTTCCCCTGTGAATTGGCAGAGAGCAACTGAGGAGAAATATCTAAACCACCTACTTCTAAAAGATAATTGAGATAATAGTATACTCTGTTTTATATATTTTACCTCCTAGAATTATAAAATACCTATTCTATTGATCTAGCAAATTTATTACCTAAGCCTGTTCTCTCTTTTTCAGCTTTTGATGTTTAAGTTAATTTCTTCAGGTATCTATATTGTTTACCACCTCCTTTCCATGCTTAAGATTAGATTTCAAATAATTATAATGCAGAAGAATAGCTATTAATTCTACTAATCATCATTTATACTAATATTTAAGCCTATATGTTAAATATATTTTTGTTAAAAATAAATAAATATATTTTTGTTTATTGAGATGCCAATTTATAAAATTATACATATACCTGCCATGTGTCTGTGAGATGGAAAGGAGGTATAGAAATTATTTCTGTTTGCTCATTGGCACCGCTTCCTCGTCTGAAGGCTGAACATCATGCAGAAAACAAATTACTGGCTTTGACAATAGATGTGTGTAGAGGGTCATTATTTGTGAATTACGTGAATGTCTTCGATCACTATTAATTTTTTTGTCTGACTTGCTAGTGGAGAAACTCTGGGCATGCTGTTTCTCCTCTCCGAGCATGCTTCAGTCTCTCTATGTGCGTAATGAGAAAACTAATAGGATTTACCTTGTTAGGCATGTTGAGAGGATTAAATGGGTAACAAATGGGTAAATACAAGTCACTGTGCTGTGTATACATGCAGAAAGAAACAGTCGTATTTTAGCTTTCCACATGACATGTACTTCCAAATCCCTAGGGAGATGCTGTGCCCACTCACATCATTCATTGTGCCTCTGGGCTGCTTTGTCCTCCACCAGGGAGGGCAGCCAATCTTTATAGACCTACTAGGCTTCTTCCTGGTGCTCAGGACTGCAGATGGCTCTTGGCCTCACGCAGCAGAGATTTGATATGGTCCTTGTCCTCACAGAACTTATAATTTAGACAAGCACAAAAGAGAAATACATAGGGATTTTTTTTAAGTTGAACAATAAAGACATGCTGTTATTAAGACTCACGTGACAGGTGCTATACCGTAAGTGCTATAAGACTTTGGAGAAGCCAGCGTTGACAACAGTCATCCAAGTTGTCGAGTGTTGAGAGTATCAAATTGGGTCTTGGGAGGCAATGGTTTTCATTCTAGTTCTGTTACCTCTCAGCTCTGAGGCCTTCGACAGAGGGATCTCATTTCTGAAATGCTTATAAAATCTGTTTATAAACTCGAAAGGCTCGATAGGATGTTCATTAATTCTGTAACTCATGAAGTTGGGAGTTAAACTGGGTCTTTAGGGCTTTGTTTTTCTATTGTTGTGTTGTTTGCTGTTTGCTTTTGTCTTTTGAAGGGCCCTTGAAAATGTAAAGGATTTCTAGGTAGCATCTTTTGACAAGAAAGTAGAAATGGATAAAGTATATTTGCCAGACAGTAATTCTAATTTGAAGAATAAACAAAGTGCCACATTTTAGGTTGAATAATACTCAAAAGGGCTGTTTTATTTTTAAATCCATTAAAAAGGTTAGTTAATAGGCTAAGTCTTCGTCTCAAATACTAGACATTATTCTAAAGTTACTAGTGCATCAGAGAATGGAACTATAGTAGAGAAGATCTTAAAACTTAAGTACATTGCATCTGAAACATTTGATGTAGGCAGGGGTTTTGGGGAGACAATAGTAACACTCCAATAACAACACTTGAAACATAATTGTTATATGTCAGGAGTAATGTTAAACTCTTTCTTTCTTTCTTTCTTTTTTAAAGATTTTATTTATTTCTTTCACAGAGGGAGAGAGATCACAAGGAGGCAGAGAGGCAGGCAGAGAGAGAGAGGGGGAAGCAGGCTGCCCGCTGAGCAAGGAGCCCGATGTGGGCCTCGATCCCAGGACCCTGAGATCATGACCTGAGCCGAAAGCAGAGGCTTTAACCCACTGAGCCACCCAGGCGCCCAAACTCTTTCTTTAAAGATTTTATTAATTTATTTTCGAGAGAGAGAGAGAGAGAGAGAGAGAGAGAGGGAGAGAGAGAACGTGGGCACGCATGCATGAACAGGGGAGGGGCAGAGGGAGAGGGACAAGCAGACTCTCCAATGAGCAGGGAGTCCCACATGTTCAATCCAAGGACCCTGAGGTCATGACCTGAACCGAAGGCAGACACTTAACAGACTGAGCCACCCAGGTGCCCCATGTGAAACATTTTTTAAGTTTATCAGCTACTTTATTTTTCCCCTATGCTGTCCACCTTGTGACTTATTTGTTTTATAACTAGGAGTTTGTCCCTCTTAATCCCTGGCACCTATTTTGCCCATCCCCCAACACCTCCTTTCATTTATGTGCTATTTTAAATCACCTGCGTGAATTGGCCACCTTTTGACACAACGTATTTCATCTATTCCAGGGCCATATTGCCTAATGATTGTAATGATTGTGTGTATGAGTGTGGGAAAGTTCTTAAGTGATTTGCTATGTGAATCTGGGAGTTTGGACACAGGAAAGGCAGCTCACTAAATTAGCACTTCTCTCAGGAAGTTTATGGGTCAAGTGAACAAGTCTGAACAGGCCCCGAGATGATTTTGCTATAACTATCTAAGGGGAAGAGGGACTACCCTCCACCCATCCCCCTGGCTTCTCTGCATCTGTGAAGGAGGGAATAGTCAGCTGCCTTCCATCTCGTTTTATTTTTAACTCCTTCTTTTTTGTAGATCTTGAAATTTATCCAAGTCTCATCTGTAAAGAAGAAATAAACAGATCCGAATATATTCTAAAAGAGCATGAGTAATGACTAGATTCTTGGCACGCTTTATCTGTTTCAAGTCAGATGTATGTGATATATGTTAAGCCTTTCTTAGGCTCTCATATCATATCTTGTTATGTTAAGAAATTTTAGTTTTGCTATTTCGTAACATGGCTGACTTGCTCAGAAAGTGGTTCTCAGCAATGGGGCATGTTTCATTATACAAAGAGTGACCCATTGCCTACTGTGTATAAGGCCATTGCAGGCTTAGAAATTTTCCCAAGGAACACAATAGAAAATTCTCTGCCCTCTTGGAGTTTGAATGAGGAGACAGGTCATAGTCAAAGGAGAAATAAATATGTAAGTTTAGGTAATAATAACTGCTGAGAAGAAAAATAAATAAATAGATAGATAGATATTGTCGAGGAGAGATGAGGCAGCGTGGGAAATATTTGGGATAGGAGGTTAGGAAGAGCAGGGATATTATGTGGACAGAGATACCGAAATTCTGTGAGGAAGAGACGTAGGCAAAGAGCTGGGGAAAGAGTGATCCAGTCTAATGGATCATTAATTGCAAAAGCTCTGAGTCAAAAAAGAGCTGCTGAATCAGGAGTGTTTGGGATATAGGCCTAAGAGTTAGTGTTTTCTAAGCACAATGGGTAAATTGGATGCACACCGCTAGCTAAAAATCACTAATAGGACAATAAAAGGAAAGAATTGAGAGGAAAGATTGGGAAGAAATCTTTTTTTTTTTTTTTTAAGATTTTATTTATTTATTTGACAGAGAGAAGGAGATCACAAGTAGGCAGAGAGTCAGGCAGAGAGAGGGAGGAGGAAGCCGGCTCCCTGAGATCATGACCTGAGCCGAAGGCAGAGGTTTTAACCCACTGAGCCACCCAGGCACCCCGCTGTTGGTATTTTGATAGGGACTACATTTAAAGTATAGATTGCTTTGGGTAGCATAGATATTTTAACAATATTTGTTGTTCTGATCCCTGAGCATAAAATATGTTTCCATTTCCTTGTGTTATCTTCAAGTTTTTCCTTAGTATTTTATAGTTTTCAGAGTATAGGTCTTTAACCTCTTTGGTTAGGTTCATTTCTAGGTATCTTATTATATTTGGTGCAATTGTAAATGGGATTAATTCCTTAATTTCTCTTTCTGTTGCTTCATTATTGGTATATAAAAATGTAACAGATTTCTGTATGTTGATTTCATATCCTGCAACTTTGTTGAATTTATGTGTCAGTTCTAGCAGTTTTTTGGTGGAGTCTTTTGGGTTCTTTATGTATAGTATGATGTCATCTGCAATTAGTGACAGTTTTACTTCTTCCTTGCTGATTGAGATGCCATGTGTTTCTTTTTGTTGTCTGAGTGCTGAGGCTAGGACTTCTGGTACTGTAATAAATAACAGCGGTGAGAGCAGACATTCCTGTCTTGTTACTGACCGTAGAGGAAAAGCTCTGTTTTTCCCCACTGAGGATGATATTAGCTGTGGGTTTTTCATATATGGCCTTTATTATGTTGAGGTGTATTTCCTCTAAATCTACTTAGTTGAGTTTGTTTTTTTTTAAATCATGAGTTGATGTTGTACCTTGTCAAATGCTTTTCCTACATCTACTGAAATGATCATACGGTCCTTATTCTTTGTCTTATTGATATGATGTGTCATGTTGATTGATCATACCAACCTGGCAACCCAAGAATGAATCCCACTTGATCGTAGTAAATGATTTTTTTTTAATGTCTTGTTGGATTCAGTTTGCTAGTATTTTATTGAGAACTTTTGCAACCATATCCATCAGAGATATTGGCCTGTAGTTCTCTTTTTCAGTAGAGTTTTTATCTGGTTTTGGTATCAGTGTAGTGCTGTTGTCCTAGAATGATTTGTGAAGTTCTCCTCCATTTACTATTTTTTGGAATAGATTAAAGATAATAAGAATGAACTCTTTCTTAAATGTTTGGTAAAATTCACCTGTGAAGCCATCTGGCCCTGGACTTTTGTTTGTTAGTTTTTATGACAACTGATTCAATTTCTTTGCTGGTTATCAGTCTGTTCAAGTTTTCTATTTCTTCCTGTTTCAGTTTTGGTAGTTTATATGTTCCTAGGAATTTATCCGTTTCTTCCAGGTTGTCTAGTTTGTTGGCATATAGCTCTTTAAAAATATTCTCCTGTAATTGTTTTTCTGTGGTGTTCGTTGTATTTCTCCTCTCTCATTTGGGATGTTATTTATTTGAGTCCTTTCTCTCTCTCTCTCTCTTTTCTTTTTTGATAAGTCTGGCTGAAGGTTTATCAATTTTATCAACTTTTTCAAAGAACCAGCTCCTGGTTTCATTGATCTGTTATGAAAAATGTTAAATTTGGAGAAGCTTGGTTAAAGGTTATATAGGAATACTTTATATTATTTTTGTTCTTTTTTTGTGGGTCTAAAATTATTTCAGAATGAAATTAAAAATAAAAATAAATATCATCAAAGAACCCCTGATTTTGTTATCCTTTATTTCATTTATTTTGCATATAACCTTTAACAATTATAATATAAAATGATCTTTTTGGCGAGTTCAATTATGGATAGAGATAAGTACTCAAAAGAAGTGGCTTGTGTATTTTTGCTAACCACACATGAGAAAAATATGCAATGAATATGTGATTTAATAGTAAATGAAATCGGTATTGAAATACCATAAAACATTACTCTTATACATCAACTTTTATTAAAGTATAACTTACATATGACAAGATTGATGAGATTTTACTTAAAATTACATTTCTGTTTCAGTGTAGTTCTCTTTCAGGTACCTTCAGAGATTATAGCAAACAAATCAGTCTTGCGTATTTGTCCTTCGCTTTCTTAGCACCCCATTATTCAAGCCAGAAGACTTTTTTTTATTACAGAGATGTTTTTCCCCTTGAGGATGCACTTCACTAGGAGAAGTTAGGTTTATGAATATGTAGAATGAAACCTAGAAAATACTAATTAACCGAAAGGAAGTATAGATTCGGTGATACAGAGTAGAGGAAGAATATTAGGGATATCTTTGAAGTACAAGAACGAGGAAGGCTATGAGGATGATGTATACATGGACTTGGCCTTGAATGGTAGGTAGAAAATAGATCTTTGGAGTTGGATGATAGGAAATTCCAGGCAGAGAGGAGATTTGAACATTCAAAGATCCTGTTTGAGTTTGGTTATATATAGGTTGCGTGAAGGAAATCAATTCAAAATAAGAAAATCAACATAGATAGCAATTATACAACTCCTCAGTGAGGGTTTCTCTTCTTTGTTCAGTTCAGTTCTGTTTTAAAAACCAGTTATTGAACCAAAAATGGATGGGTATTGATCATGTTTAAGACATTGGGAGAATACAAAGAAGTTCTTGGCAGGTTAAGACCAGGAAGCACAGAGTTTGTAAAGGTGATGAAATGAAAACAACTCCTCTAAATATTAGTTTGATTTGAAAGAAGTGCAAGCTGGTTCTGTAAAATCATGCCATTTTATTTTTTTATTGGAATTGGTTAAACTTTTACCAAATTATTAAGTGAATGTCAATTAAAAGAAACATAAAAGATATGTATTCCATCTACTCTAATCCTTTTGGATACTAGAGTATCTTTCAGTCAGTACAATACCTAACTAGTGTTTACCATATTTCACCTTGAGCATAGTTGCTGTTCATTATTAAGCTTCATATGTATAACATCAAAAACAGTGCCTGACACTTCAGGTAAGGAATACATGAGGGGGTTCAGGGAGATGGAGAGAGACATGAAGAAGTGGAGCACAGGGCATTTGCATGGAAGTAAAAGTGGTGTATAAAGACATTAGGTTTTTTCAAAACTCATTGAACTATAGAAGACAAGGCAAACCTTACCGTGCAAACTATGGACTTTCGTGGATAATTATGTGTCAGTACTGATTCATCAATTGCAAGGCATGTACCATCCTAATGCAAGGTATTATCTTATATGAGCGGACGTAAAGGGGTATATGAGAACTCTCATATAATCTCAAAAATTGCCAGTCAATTTTTCTTTAAACCTGAAATGGCTCTAAAAAAGAGCCTAAAGTCTAAAGAAATACACAAAAAAGTCCTAACAAGGGTCACCTGGGTGGTTCAGTCTGTTAAGTGGCGCCTTTGGCTCAGGTCATGATCCCAGACTCCTGGGATCAAGCCCTGCATTGGACTCCCTGCTCAGCGGAGAGCCTGCTTCTCCCTCTCCCTCTGCCTGCCGCTCCCCTTGCTTGTGCCCACTCACTCTCTCTCTGTCAGATAAATAAATAAAATCTTTAAGAAAAACAAAGTCCCAACAAAACAAAACAGTGCCTGACACAGAGTAAACATGCAGCAAAATATTAATTGATTCATTGTTTTAACAAATATTTTAATGCTATATACCAAGTATATAGAGGTGAACACAAAAGATTTATTTCCTGTCCATTCCAAGATTACAGGCTGGTGGGGAAATCAAATAAAGCATCATAGGTTATGCTAAGAGAAATGCATGGAACCAGCAGTTTGCTTGGAAAAGAAATAATAGAACAAGTGAATGATAGGGATTTTACATAGCCATGATGGTAAAGAAAGACTTGGACCAAGAAGTGATGATTAAACTGAGACCTAAAGTAAAATGGAGAACCAGCCACTGAACAACGACCTGTATCATAGTTGCTAAACAAAGCCACTGTGGTTTGAGTCTAACACTCGAGGAATCAGGTGGAGCTTAAAGAAGGTTAGCACCTTTAAGATCAGGGAGAGATCTCTTATTCAATTTTAAGTATATTAAGGGAAAGCCATTGAAGGCCTCTTGCTGTGTCATAAAGAATTGGTTAGAGAGGTTTAGAATGAAGGCAGACCAACTGGATATCAATTGTAGATGTGTAGACAACAGATGATGGCTTATTGGACTGTGGTGAGTGCGTTTGCCAATGGATCAGATGGGGGCTGAGGGAAAGGGGTGACTTACATTTTTCTGGCTTGAACACTACTGGATGATGATGATGGTGGCATTTATGTAGATGGGGTGGTCTATGGAAAAAAAAACAGATTGTGTGGAATCAGGGTTAGTGATGAAATCTCTGAGGGTGTTTGAAATCATCTAGTTGACTTGTAGGTTCTAAAAATGCTTTCATGTCATTAAGCATGAAAGCTTATACCAAGTAACTTTTAGGCTTTGCTCTGTGCCTGGTCCTGTGCTAAATATTTTAGCTGAATTATATAACACTCCTCAACCCTGAAATATGTTCACTTTTAGTCCTAGTTTATAAATGAGGAGATTGAGATTTAGAGAGGTTGGGTGGCTTTCCCAGAGTCTTCCGGCTAATAGGTATCATGGCCAGAGCTTGAGCCCAGTAGATCTCTCTGCCTTTGGATCCCAGTGCTCTGCTGCCTTCCTAAGCTTTACTGCTTTTGTTACCAGGCATTTTGTGTATCCCTTGCCAGATCAAACTCTGATGTCTTTCCTTTACCTGTTTCTGTGTGTCTTATTGAAATACCATTCAAGTCACTGAAATGAGAATTCAGTTACTTGCCTGATTGAATCAAATCAATTAGCAATCTTTTTTTTTTGGATCTTGGAACATTGAAAAAATAAAATAAAATAAAAATTAGCCAACTTTTTTAAGATTCTCTGTAATAGGGCGATGAAGCCGATTCTGTTTTTAGGAGGGTGTGTTGTTTTCACTGTGCCAGATGGTCCCTGTCATCAACACTTTACTGTCTGTGGCAGGTATCGTTGTCATATACTAAGATCTATGAAGTGATCTGGGTCTATTGTGCCTATTAAAATTTTCAGTGTTCTGCAGAGAATTGAGTCCATGCTGTAATCTCAGAATTTATCAAGTGAAAAGAAAACTATTTATTTAAAAGGTACCTCCCAGTATGAGAAATAATCATACTTCCAAGTAATCATTAATAATTAAGGAGAACTCTAATTCTTTTTTATGCTAAAATTGGCTACTTATGTACAGCGAAATAATAACACAGTTGTGTTATGTGGACATGGCAGGCTTCCCTACCTAATATTTTTAAAAGAAAATTTATACTCCGTGTAAGTATTCTGGTTCTAACAAAGCATTAATAATAGACTCTTCAAGCTTAGCAGATGTATGTGGCTACTGGTTAATTAATGATGATTAAATCTCTACACTGCTTTTGATTTCTCAACTAATGATTCTTAAAACATTGGACAGGCGTGCAAAGCAGATTTATCTGGGGAGTATACATGTTCAGGCAACCTAGGAAAATCATGAAGCAGTTTCTATTGTTGGTCATTATCTTTAATCCATTTCTTCCATTAGAATTGACATCAATCCTCTAGACATTGATTCACCCAACAGGTATACCTTCCCATAGGCCAAATCCTGTTTGCTTTTAGGGAGACAAAAAAATAATAATAATAAAATTTAGCTCCTTTTCACAAGGAGTTAGTCTTGCAGGCAGGTGAAATCAACAAATAATAAAATGTGATAATTTCTTAGAATGATTTAGTTACAAATTACTATGTAAACATGAACTGAAAAGAGAAGGATGTGGTTTGGCAAACAAAGCCAGTGGCAGATGGAGTCTTCATAGAGGAAATGCCATTTGAGTTGGACTTTAGAGAATGAATTGGCATTTCCCTGCTAGAAAAGAAGATGGCTCTTGGAAGATGGGGAACAGACTGTAAAAAAAATACTAACTGTGGTGGTTCATGGTGTCTTTGGAGCCATTGGAGGCTTGTCTCTAGGTAAAATTGAAGGGTATTGAGAGAGATGACAGAAAATGAGGCTGCACAGGGAAACTGGAGTTAACTTTACAGAAATGTCCCATTCTAATGTATATGAATTTCACCTTGCTAATGAAGAGTCAAAGGGTTTTAAAGATGAGTGACTTTGGGCACCTGGGTGGCTCAGTTGATTAAGCATCTGCCTTTGGCTCAGGTCATGATCCCAGGGTCCTGGGACTGGGCCCCAGGTTGGGCTCCCTGCTCAGCGGGGAGCGTGCTTCTCCCTCTCCCTCTCCCTCTGCCATGCTCTCTCACACGCTCTCTCTCCCTCTCTCAAATAAATAAATAAAATCTTAAAAAAAAAAATAGAAGAAGAGTGACTTTATCAGTCTGTGTTTTATGAAGAGAATCTCAGTGAATTAGAAAGATCCGGAGGAAGAGACTGTTAGATGCTGTGCTGTGAACAGGTACATAGTATCCAGAACTAGGAAACAACTCATAGTCTATCTGGCTCCAGATCCCTTGTGGTTTATACTACATCATCCAGCGTCAACAAATTGTCTTAAATTCCCCCATGTGGATTGACCATAACAGGTCATGGAGACAGACTGGAGTAAACATAGGTCAGTCTGGCCATCCCTTATATGAACATGTATATACCTATCCTGGAATATCCTGGACCCATAGTTCTAGAAGAGTCCAAACATCACAGGTTAATTAACAACAACAGGATGACCACACAGTATTGCTGCCTCAGAGGTCCCTTTGATTTTTACTGAAGAATCTCAGTGTCCTTTTTCCCTTCCCTTTTGTTTCTTCTTTTTAAATAAGATTTTTATTTATTTGAGAGAGAGAGAGAGAGCGAGAGAGCACGCGCATGAGCACAAGCAGGGGGGAGGGGCAGAGGGAGAAGCAGACTCCCTGCTGAGCCCTTAACAGACTGAGCCAAACAGATGTCCTTTTTCCCTTTGTCTCTGAAGCCCCAAATTTTCTTCCTGACATTCGTTCATTTTTCCTTTGTTATGCTATAAATATCAGACTGACCTTATCCCTCTCAGATTTATAGCAGTCTTTATTTTTCCTAGGGTCCTAAAACACAGAAAATCTTTTTTGCTTACTGGGAGAATCATCATTCTCATTCTTGATGAAAGGGAATCAGGTCTACCTGGGCTTTGGTATGGTTTCCCTAAAGGCCGGAAGAGTTTTTAAGTGCTTGTAGCTGAATTGCCTCTTCTTGGTCCTCCCAAACCTCCTTTGATGCTTAAAGGAGGTAAAGTCATAATTAACATAAAAGGACAGACTCATGCTTATTGAAAACAACCATCTGACCCTTATAATCTGCCCTTCCGGAGAACTACTGAAATGGGCCCAAATTACCCAAATGCAAACATTTGCAAAAGTTTTAACAGGTTATTGCAACAGTTCAACTCAGTTAGGATGGATAGTAGCTGCTGGCAGTGGACTGAAAGAGATAGACTTGAGAGATGTCCACAGGACTGGGTAACAGATTGGTTGCGGTATTTGCAGAAGAGGAGGAAATCAAGGATGGTTTAGTCTTCAAGTGCACAGAATATTGAGAGAACAGACTTTGGGGAGAAGACGAGTATACTTTGAGATATATAGATATATTCCCAATAGACAGTAATATTCTGTTACTATTGGAGTTGAACAGATAGCTCTGGAGCATGAGAGAGATGAGTCAGTGTTACGGACATCAACATTTGGAGCTCATCAGCTTATAGGTATTGATTGAAGAAACAGCAGTGAATGAAATATTGCAGGGAGAGCACGGAGAACAGACGGTTGAAAACAAAAGTTTGAGGCACACTGACATGTGAGCTAGGCAGAGAAAAGGGAGCAAATATCACTAAAGAAGCAGGATAGTATCACTGGAAAGCAGGCTGCTGAATAGTACTACATGCTGCTGAGCACTGTAGATGGGGGATTTTTTCATGATGAGGGAGAACTGCAAATGTTAAAGAGGAAAAGGAACGCCACCACGAAAAGGAGAGATTGAATACAGGCAATAAAGAGTTAATTTTTTGGAGCAGAGTGGGCTAGAGACTAAGCACTTCAGCTGGGACAGAAAGAAAAAGGCAAACAAGGTAGTTGTGAAAAAAGAACAGGCATCAGCCTCACATAGACTTATCTGAATTTTAGTTGTGCTAATTTTGGAGGGGAGGAAATCCTATAACTTCTGTGGGTCTCAGTCTCTTTCTGAAGTAGTGATAAAGATGTCTCCGTTGCAGGGCTTTGAACTGTTGCCATCAAGGGTGTTGGGTTTCTTGCGCTTGCTTTCCAGACATACCCTCCTGACCTGTGGGTCTGGTCTCCCTGCTCTGACTACTAAGTCTTAAGTAGCTTCTTCCTCTCCCTCTGGTCGTCTGTCTCCTCACTCAGATTTATTTCCTTCATAGCACGTATTCCTATCTGGTATGACCTTGTCTGCATGTCTTTTTTTTTTTTTGTATTTATTGATTTTTGTCTGTGCATATGACATATTTTACCTCTTAGAACATAGTGATGATAAGAACAGAGGCTCAAACTCACTCACGATTCAGTTTTCTGCCCCAAGGACGATGGGTCACATGGTAATTGTTCAGTAAACATTTGATAAAACTATTAATAAAGGTAGTTATTATTAGTCTGTGATTGGAGGTGAGAAAAGAGAGTCAGCTACCTACTCTGAGTAAAAGGAATATAGAGTATTGACTGAGAATCCAAGGAGGTGTGTATCTGGAATTTTTTAGCTCTGCAAGAGATGAGCTATGGAGAGAGAACTGTTTCTTCCCAGTTGATTTCAGAATGCTTTTATGTCCAGCCCAAATTACCTAGACTATCTTGTGATTACTTGTTTGCCTTCCATAAACCAAGTCTCTCTCTCTCTAAAAATGATACTTGGGTATGATTTATTTTCATCTATATGAATAGTGGTATTCATGAAGGCTAACAATTTTACACTTGCAAGGGCCAGCACTATTAAGCACTGTAACATATATGAACTCATTTATTCTTCTCAACAATCCTGTGAGGACAGTACTATAATTAACCCATTTCACAGATGAGAAGACTGAAGCACAGAGGCAAATAACATGCGCAAGGTCACATAGCCAAGATCAAACCCAGGTAGTCTGGTTGCAGATCCCATGCTCTTACCCACTCAGCCATACTGTCTCTCAAGACCTAATCCACCCATCGAAAAGAAAAATGAGTATTGCTTTGTTGAAGCCAGACAAAGCTGTTCATCAGCTAGTCAGACAAAGCAGGTCAGACTGTCCTGCCAGGGAAATGTCCTGGGGGAGATTGTCCTGTCCAGGAACAAACCTGGAAGGAATTTTCCTTTCAAGGAAAGGAATACTTGACTTTATTTTACCTTTTTTCCCCCCCTCACATTATTGGCAACCCCTTCTAATTTAAGGTCATTTGAAAGTTGAATTCATGTTCTGTTTACCCCTTCTTTCAGGTAATTTAATAAAATCTCTGGGCTCAACCCTGAACACCTCACAGATGATCTACACATATTCTAATAGATTGGCTCACGTGGTAAAAGGATATTTGGTTTTACATAGATTTGCATTATGTCGTGTCAAATATGCAACTTCTTAGAATATTTATCCTTACATACCCAAAACACTGATTATAAATTTCAGCCCTGTCTTTTCATTTCTTATTCAGTTTTTCCAGTGATCTGCTCTAGCATCTCTTTCTTTTTCCCAGTATTTTTTGGAATACCATCATATTGATCATCAAGAAATCCTTATTTATAGTAAATTTGGAGTCCAATTCCTCATTTCCTTAAAGTTTACATGAGGAAGGTTATGAAAAGGAAGTGAAGTTGCTAAGTCCTCTTTCTCAGTATACTCAGTTTCTTAAATTCAGGGATAGCAAACCACTGTCAATTATTCTGAAATCAGCTGTTTTGTGCAGAGTGACAGTGCTATGGTCTCTGGGTCTGTGCAATTCTAGCAAGATGGTAGAACTGACTGACTCTGGAGTCACACTGCGTAGGTATTCATCCTTTGCTGTGTCTATTAACTGTGTGACCTTGGTCAAGTTACTTGACTTCTCTGGGCCTCAACTCCTTAGATGTAAAACAGAGATGATAATATTTATAAAGTTGTTGCAAGGATTACTTGAATGACTATAAAGTATTTAGTGCAGGGTTTGGAATCTGGAATGTTCTGTATAATGTTAGCTGTTGTTTTTGTTTGTTGTTTTTACTTAGGAAAAAATCGCTTTTCTTGTCACTAAGAGTTGTAAAAATGCTTTCTTAACAAATATTATTTTAGTTCATCTTGACTGTCAAGTGGTTCATTCACTATGATATGTTTTTAGTTCATTCTGTATATAATTTATTGATTGTTACAGTTTGTGATTAATTTATAGTCAGATTCTGGGAGTTTATGCCTCTCATATGTTCTAGTAGGTGACATTGAAAAACAACCTAAATAAAGATGTCTTCAATATTTTTCTTTGCTTTCAAGAGTCAAATGACTCAATGTTTTCCTTAGACTAGAATATTTTAAAACTCTTATTTAATTTTAAGGAAGTTATTTTATTTATGTGTAAATATAGGAAAAGGCAGACATAACAACTGGTGAGTAAATACCTCCAGGTGTATTAAGCAGCCTTTACCCCCCTCGAAAATGCACATACTGCCATCTGCTGGAAAGAGTTTTGTCCATTGAGATGGTGTTTTTGAAAAAATTTAAATGTCAAATGGTTTTCCCCATAGTTTTTTTATAGATATAATTTAAATCACATCTTTCATTCGATTGAGATTTCAAGTGTGAAAGTCTTAAAGTCACTTTTAGGTGAAAGCTAAGAAGGAAGCAGTTATATTTCTTGTTCATTTCATGTAGATTATGAAAATAAATCCAGAAGTCTTTCAAATCTTTTCCAAGGATAGATGGAAGGGTGCTAAAGTTCTTTGTGTTTTTCTGAGGGCAGTAGTGTGGCATTTTGCTAGATCTGGACAACAACCCTTCGAAGCAAGCAGAGCAAGTCCCGTCATAATTGGCCAGTGAGAAAACAGAGGCCCAGGGAGGTTAAGTGATTAGCCCAAGGTCACTCAGTTTTCCAGAGGCCTAGCTGGGACAGAATCTAGGTCTTTGAATATCTTATCCTATGGTGCTGATTATTTCTTCAACCCATCATATCCTGTAAGCCTCTGAGTATTAAAACATTGCATCCTATTATTAATAAGGCTTGCCAGATGAAAAGCAGCCGAATTGTTAAATATATTTTAAAGTGAATAATGTATTTTTTAAACTTCAAAAAGCAAAATAATAAGTGATATCCAACGCTTTGCATTGACACCTAATGTGTGTTGGTTTGCCATATTGAAGGAATGCTTTCTCCTCTGTATACTTATTATTGCCTTGTATTTAGTGACTTCTACCCATAATAATTTGTGTATGTCCCATGACAGTTTCACAAATGTGTGCTGACCTAAAAGATTTCCCTGATTGATTTGTGATTTGGTTTCTGCCGGCGTACCCTGTTATCTAATTATAGTGACTTTGGCATCATAGTGACTTTGGTTAAACAATACTTTTCTTTTGGTGAATGGTAACTTTGACTTTTAAAAAAGTAGCCTTCTACTCCATCATTTTAAAATGTAATATTACCATGGGGTACATAAATTTTGTCCATTAGACTTCCTTGATATTGTACTAATTTTAAAATTTCCTGAGCACAGATGAATTTACTAATTTAGGGTTGATTATATGTTATACTAACTCAGCTATCATAAGCTGTTTGTCAGTGTTGCATCTTTCCTCCATGTACAAGTCTGAGATTTTCCAATATAAGTGTCTCCTGCCTTTTAAAGTATAGTTGTCATTGCTGATCTGCCTTCCCTCCTTCCATCATCTCTGCTCTAGAAATTTTTTTTTACCTAACTACTTTAGTTTTAAACTATATAATTCCCCTATTTTATGTATTTACTAGCATTACTTTCACTTTTTAATTTTTTTTAGCATCGAATGCATTTACATTTCACTTACATGAAGCTGAATACGCATGAATGCAGTCATGTTGCTAATTCAGAACAGCTGCCTTTCGAGAAGTCTCTTGGAATGTCCCTGAGTCTGTGGATGAATGTGTTAGTGACATGCCTGGCTTCAGACTTTTTGCTTGTATTGGAATTTTAATGTTAGGAATTTCTTATCAGATAATTAATCCAGAAGAGGAAGGAGATTCAGTCTTCAATTAGACACGTGTGGAGTAAGATAAGAGAATGGTGCCTGTGACCAAAAAGTTCCTAAGAAATCACAGCTTTTTTGTCCAGCTTTCAGTCTTTTCTTATATTGACCTAGAATTTACCCTTCTCAGTTGGAACCCATGGTTTTTATTTATTTTCTGTAGATATATGGAATAATTGAACCCCTTTTCCATATGGCCGCTAGTAAGTCTTCTTTCTAGGTTTTTGTTTTCTGTTTGCTCTATTCTACTGTGCTGTAATGTCCCTCTCCCCTTCGCACTCGTAAAGTTTTTGAGCAATCTGTTTGCATGAGTTAAATCTTTTAATTCTTGCACCGGCTCAGTCTGTTAGTATTCTTATTATGTCCCTTTGACCGAGGCGAAGAAAGATGGAGACCATACAACAATGAGGGTTTGAACCAGGAGGTCAACTGAGACCATCGGTGTTTGGTGTCGGGCTCTCGGCCACTGTGCCTTCCCTTCTTTATGTGACACATTTTTGAGGCTTCTTGCTTTTTGCTCTTCTCTGGTTATATACATATTTGTCAGCTTCTCTTTTAAAGACATTGTAGATAAAATGTACTCAATCTTCAGGGATACCCTGGCCTCCGAAGGAATGGCTTCCTCCTGGGCTGCCTGTCTGCACATTACAGGGGGTTTGTTTTGTTTTATTCGTTCTTGTTTTTTTTAACTTGGCTTATCTTGAGCAGGTATTAAATTGGGTCTTGCCATTCTCTGTGTGTATGTGAATGTGTGAACTGTATGTGTGTGTATGTAAATGCATTTTTCCACTTAAGAGGATTCTATACCTTCTCTTGTCAGATTGTACGTTGTCTTCTTTATTATATACTCATTTATGCTCCCTTTTTTATTTACCTTCCATCTTTGCTGTCTTCTCTTTTATTTCATACAAATTTAGTAAGTATGCCTTTAGTCTATATTTCAGGCCTTGATTTTTTAAGGTGTTCTGTGCAGTCCCATTAGATTCTTAAAATATTTCAGTTGGGATTTCTTGCTCCTGTTTCTTGGTCAGTGTGGTACTTTGCAATTTTATGATTCATGGATTTTGTGGGAGCTTTTTAGAACATTCTATCATTCTTAAGTTAGATTTCTCTTTAAAGTCTCTCTTTATGAAATTATGGTTCTCTTGTCTATGGCCATACCACCCTGAACATCCGATCTCGTCTGATCTCGGAAGCTAAGCAGGGTTGGGCCTGGTTAGTACTTGGTTGGGAGATTATGGTTCTCTTTTCTCTATAGGTTTTCCATTTGCTGTGCTTACAGTCCAGCAAGTCTTCTGGATCTCAGGTTGAATTGCAGTTAGTTTTCCATCCGTATTTTAGTTATTGTGACAGATGTTCAGTCCCTATCCCTGAGAATAGCTAAGAATTTTTGTAATCTAGTCATATAACTCCACCTTTCCCATTCCTGCTAGCATTTGCCAACCTAAAAAGCAACCTTTACACACACTGATTTTGTACCAGCTTAATCAGAAAATACAATGATAGGCCACTTTAGATTCATATCTGCCAACCATTGACTGTGTGTTTTGCATACCAGTTAACCTCTACTGTCTTCATCTTGTTCATCTGTATAAATCTGTGTTGGACTATGACCACTGAGGTTGCTTAAATTCTAATATCTATGATTTTAAAGTATACCAAATGGCTTTTCGAAATTTCAGCCTAACTTTAAAAAATGAAATAAAGAGCGACTGAATTTAACTTTTCTGAACTATACCCAAGGGTGATATTCATCTAATATGCACTTGTACAGTCCCCTTAGTAATTCAAACATTGAAGGACTTCTAACACTATAGGACTTCTAAATAGTCATTGACTCAGCTGCCCCACTGGTAGAGCACTGGGAGGGCTACCCACTTACTGGCCTGCAGATAAGCCACTAAAGCTCCTATACACCAACTCCATTTCCATGGGCTCTCCCAACCAGACGTAGGACGGCTGGTGGTGACATGAGCACCCAGACAAATGCCTGCTATCTGTTTTCCTCTACATGACCGTGGCTGTGCTTAGCTAGTAGACTCTGGTCAGAGTCACCCACTTGTGGTTGCTTTCGATGAATACTATATGTGGATTATAGCACATTGGACTCTTTCTAACACAACAGTGGTTTAATGAAGCCCTTTTAAAGCATCTTCTCCATTGTTCACGGTACTGTGGGGTTTACAAAATCAGTAATTCACATACTTGAGAATTGTTTCAGAACTAAAGGTAAGGGAGTTCAGCTTAAACCAAATTAAAAAAAAAAAAAAGTGACTTGACTCCAGCACTTGTGATTACATAGCTGACTCCCGAAATGTACATCTCATGAAATCATTGTGTCACTCTTCTTTTAGCAATGGTCTGCTTTGTTTCCAGGTGAATGAAATTTACCACGATGAGTCCCTTGGAGTGCATATAAATGTGGTCCTGGTGCGCATGATAATGCTGGGTTATGCAAAGGTAAAATACCTTAAAATATGTGAACTGTGAACGTGAAGGACTGGGCTAGCAAATGGAAGACTAAATTTCTGTAGCTATACCTAACATGTAGCATTGATGTCTCACATAGACCTAGCTGGTTAGAACGGAGGAGGAGAAACTGCCACAATAAGCATACATCTCCCAATCTGAGGAGATAATGATTTTTGTGCAGATACCATTTGCTCTGCTTATCCATCTAATGGAGTCATAGGTAGTTATCCCGGCTCTAGACATGACTGTATGAATGAAAACAAATGGATAACATTGTGAGGAAAGAGAATTTCCCCACTCTACCATTATCATAAATTCGTGAACCATTTATTCATTCAGAACATCTATGCTGAGTGCCTAGTATGTATCAGATGCTTTCTAGGTGTTTTCAATGTATCGGTGAAGAAAAGTAGCAAAGATCTTGCCCTCTCGTGATTTGTTAAAAACAATATTTTACATGTATATCGTTCTACTTAAGAAAAGTGAAGTACACAGTGGATATTCACTTAGAAGAGCTTTAATCCTTTTGAAAACAAAAAGTTAGGTCAAAATGCACACGGTAGGAATTTCGTGTAATGTGACTAAATTCAGCTGGTTTTAAAATGGCAGTAGATGTGTCCTTGCCCTTGGAAATAATGAAATGGATGACCATGGTTTCTTCCTTTGAGAAAGTGCCTAACTTGGCAATTTTCTTGATATTTAAAACTACATGTCCCTTCCCATAATTAATCCTCCTGATTATGAAATACTAAGGAAATTATGCATTTAGCAAACAGGAAGAAATCCATGTGCTTGCATTTCATTATGTATTCAACACCCACTTTTCATTTTCTGATGAGAGGGTGTCGTTGATCTTTACTTTATTCCATAAACCTGACCCACTTTGTGTCACTAACACTAAATACAAGTCGACTCCAGCTGGAGATGTTAACAGCCTTTAGTTGGTTGTTATATGATTTGTTTGGAGAAGTATGTGATCAGCATATAATAAACCAAGCTAATTTTATTCAGAATGTAAACACTGATAATGTCATTTGCTGAAATGTAACAAAACTCTCAGCCTGTCAGCCAAGTAGGTACTAATTTGGGGTTCCAAATTCAATTTCCTATTCAATCAGAACTACTCTGGGAAGTATGGATACTGGGTTTTCAAAGGATGGGCCCTTTTCCCCCCTGAACTTTTAACTCCTGATCATAGTGTGGTAGTAGCAACTTTCCAGGCAATGGCAGTCCATCTCTTGTAAATGCCAGATAATAGTACATCTCTCTTCATCGCTCTGAGGTTAAAAAAAGGGTAGTTGCTTTTTCGGTGTAAGGTTTATGTAATTTGGCCACTTCCTGAAATGAAGATTTGACCAGCTCTTTCAGCTCATTGAAGAATTTATATTCTTCACATTTGTCGATCAGTTCTGGGCAAATAAAAATAAAAATTTTAACTAAAGACCTTTAACAGCTCTGGATAAAAATGTCACACCAGCATCTTTTCCTCTTTTTTTTGTTCATTCTCAATATCTATAAAACTGAGAAATCTGAGCTGCATTAGGAAATGGAATACTAGAATTCTTACCCCAGTGATTAACATTGAGTTGCCCAATGAGAGCAAATGTCAGTGTCACATTTTCCCATAAATGTGTCAGTCACCTTTCACACAGGTGCCACTGATCGTCATTCAGATATCCTTCATGGGCATTTAAAATTCCCAAACAAGAATAGATACATGTGTAAGCCCTAAATGATATTATTGAAGATCATTGAAATATCGCACTGCCAAATGTTGACCTCTGAGCAAGTGATGAAAGGAAGCCTTTGGGAAAGCACTTCTTCAACACACTGTTTCCTCTTAGTCCATCAGCCTCATAGAAAGGGGAAACCCATCCAGAAGCTTGGAGAACGTGTGTCGCTGGGCCTGCCAACAACAAAAGTCTGATCCGAACCACTCTGAACACCATGATCACGCAATTTTCTTAACCAGGCAAGACTTTGGACCTGCTGGAATGCAAGGTATTTCTATTAATATGCAGAAGAAATACTTAAGGACATGATTTTTCAAAAATAATCCTAAATCAAGGAGTCTGTTCAAATGTTCAGCTCCCTACCATCATTTTCCACCATGCATCAGCCAGGCATATACTTTCTTTCTATTGCTTCCAGTGACTTCTGTGGAATTCACAATGTTAAATGACACTTAAATGCTATAATAAATTATACTCGCCTTTAAAATAATGACTGTGCTTTTGGGGTGTGGAGGGGATGCTGTAAAATGCAATGTGATTTCCACTAACTGCTTGGAAAGGGAAAGGAGATGCCATGAGAAATGATTGCTGCCAAAGAGCTTTCTTCCAAAGTCAGCTAACATTTATCTAATAAATTCTGATGTAGACTTTGGAAAAATGTAGACTGATGAGTTTCTTTTCAACATTGATGGAATTTCTGGCTCCCTTTATCAGTACCATCATAGGAAGGACCATTCACTAAAAACAGAAAGACAGAGCGTTGTTGGTGGGCAGAACAGAATAGTAACCCCAGGCAGTTCCTTCCCTAAGAGAAGGAGAAAACGCAGACCCAATGAATCTTTTTAGAGACCATTACCTGTGTGTGGCTTTCCCAAGAGAATGTGGCACAATGCTAGCAGCAAAATAATACTGACTCTGTTTCCTGAAAAGCTCTTTTTTTTTTTCTAGGCAAAGGTCCAGTAGTAGTTCTTAATGGGCTTTCTCATAAAATGAAAATAAAAGTAATTGTTATTCTCTACAGGATATGCTCCAGTCACAGGCATGTGTCATCCAGTGAGAAGTTGTACCCTGAATCATGAGGATGGTTTTTCATCTGCTTTTGTAGTAGCCCATGAGACTGGCCATGTGTAAGTCACTGTTGACAGCTATAAAGCGAAAAAAAAGGTCTTTTCTTTCCTGCTTCTCTCAGTATTGTTCACACTTGGGCAGAGTACATGCCAGCATGCAACTCTCTCCTTCCTTGCCAAGTGTGAGGAGCTGAAAACAGGGAAGAGGTCATGCACTGAAACTAAATAAGTGACTCTGGCTTGCAGAGACCCCCCCCCACGCTTTTCATAGCTATGAAACAAGAAAGACATTTCTGTCGGTTTGTTCTCTGTTTCACAGTCTCTGGGACTCCTCTGCAAAAGCCACATTAATTTACAAAACGCATATTCCCCTGAATTTATTTCCAAGAGTGAAATCAAACAAAATCCACGGCCCGTCTGTTTCTCACTGGCGAGGTCTCACTTCCATTGTAGGCTGGGAATGGAGCACGACGGACAAGGCAACAGGTGTGGCGATGAGACGGCTATGGGGAGTGTCATGGCTCCCTTGGTGCAGGCAGCGTTCCATCGTTACCACTGGTCCCGGTGCAGCGGCCAAGAGCTAAAGAGATACATCCAGTACGTCCCTTTCTGTGTGTCCTGAGAGTGTTTATGTCATAGCATAACACAGACGTGAAACTGACTTTTAGGACCTTGATCTTAAGCAAACTCCCAGTGAATGAGAATTGTTGCTCATGATAAACATTCTCTTATGACTCAGAGCTCTTTGGCACAATGATCCCATAATGTAATCACAGTATTTTAAGCCATAAGCCTAGAATTTAAGAGGATTCTTAACTCTGGTCTTCTTTTAGTAAATTCTTTATGGAATCTTTGGTGGTCACACTTGGGTTGGGGACTAGGAGAGAGAGGACAGTCATGTGACGCCCTCAGAGAGTGCCACATATGTCCTATAGGATACGGGCCAGGATCTGTGCCATCCTACTGTGTGGGGGTCCCGTAGGGGCCGTGAATAAGGCTGTCACAATTCTACTATATTCCTGAGTCATGTTTGACTTCTTTTTTGGGCTGAATAAGGATGATGGATATTTTTCTGAGTGTAAGTGAAACCGAAAACCTTAAAAGGTATGACTCTGTGATCTTGCTGAATGATTAGATGAAATTCCAGAGTCTATAACCTAAGAATAGTTTTCCATTAGGATGTGATAAAAAAAAAATGAACACTTAATGACACGAAATATTTTCCTTTCTACAGTTCCTATGACTGTCTCCTTGATGACCCTTTTGAACATGATTGGCCCAAACTCCCAGAGCTTCCTGGAATCAATTACTCTATGGATGAGCAATGTCGTTTTGACTTTGGTGTTGGTTATAAAATGTGCACTGCGGTATGTTACTCACAGTCAATTGAGATTTTGCATCTTGAAATCTGTTTGCTTAGCTCCTGTTCAGTGAGCTTTATAGGCTCACTGGTTCAAGCAGAAAAGTATCTAGCAACGATTTTGTGTTTGATGTGTCACTATGTGCTGAAGCTAAGAGCTTCGAATATATTATCTTATTTAATCCTTGTAGCTGACCAGATGGGAGTTGGTATATTTTTATTTTACAGATGAAAAAGCCAAGACTTACAGAGATTAAGCAACTTGCTTAAATCACACATCTGGTCGATAGGGGAGCTCAACGTTGAAACCGACATTGTCAGGCTCTAAGGCTTTATGGTCTGTTGCTCCATTAGTTTTTGTGACATTCAAAGATGACTTCTAAGTCTTCAGTTGTTTGCTTTTCATTAGTTTGTTGGCCGGGATTTCACGTAGCTGTGACCATAGGGTAGGGTCATCCTGGTATATTCTCATGTGCACATCCTGTGGTATAACACAAAGGTCAGGAATAGGCTAGAAGGTCATACTCAGGCTAGGTGGGTTGTCAGAATCTGGGTCTCGTACTTAGAGGTATATGCCTTTGAGCACCTCATTCAATCTCTCTTCGTTTCCTTGGGTGTAAAATGTGGATAATGATAGTATTTATCTCATAGAAGTGGTATCAGGATTAAATTTGATGCTGTAATTGCAGTGCTTAGCACAATGCAGGCACATGGTCAGTGGGGTCTGCAAAGCCAGTCCTCCATGTGATGGTGCACATGAGAGCTATGTGTCACCAAATTTCTACATCAAGCTTTAGTAGTTTATAAAAAGAAAAGGAAGAAAGGAGGGGCTTTTTATATGTTGTTAGAGCCTTTTGTATTATGTGTTAGAGCGAAGAGAGTAAGTATTTCAAGGTACCGAAAAGAAGTTGAACTGCTGTTGGAAATCTTCCGTACGGAGCTATCTACAGTCATTTGGTCTGTGTGTAAGGTACAGTCTGTCAGCTCCTTATTACCTGCCTGAATGCTTCAGACCGGAGAATTCTAAAGCTGTGGCTGCTATTATTTATAATCTGACTAGTTCATAACTACAGGGATAAAGAGGAGCTGTTTTGATAACTTAAGAGCTGCCAAACCATCTTAATAAGTCTTCACATTTAAAATGGTCATAATATTTACAGAGTCTTTAAAATTCCCATATTGTCTGTTTGAAAACCATGAAATAGAAATGGTATGCAGAAATGTTGAAGTCAACCGGAGAATCGCAGACAAATTATTATTTATCATTGATATTTTAGAAACGCAGAGTAAAAGTATTCTTTCCTTGGAATTAATTCTTAGGCAGGATTTTTTTTCTTATCATGCCACAACTATGACTATTAATTTAAGATTAAAATACCCGAGGAACATGACATGAAGAAGGGTCCACAGGATACAGCTGGACATATGTTGGTATGACATGCCATCTCTATTTCATTGAGCTGCTGCTTCTCTCTCTTGCAGTTCCGAACGTTTGACCCATGTAAACAACTGTGGTGTAGCCATCCTGATAATCCCTACTTCTGTAAGACAAAAAAGGGACCCCCCCTTGATGGGACTGAATGTGCTGCTGGAAAAGTGAGTATATCTATTTATATCATGAAGATCTAAGATAGGTTTCATCGTAATCATCTTTAGAAACCTGGAAAATTATGACCTTTGCTGTAATCATTTTTGTTCCAACCACGGTGTATGGGATTTCATTACAATAATGCACTAGCATTGTTCCCTAGGGCTTCTATGACAAATTACTACAATCTTCGTTGCTGAAAATGACAGAAATGATATTCTCTCATAGTTCTAGAAGCCAGAAGTCCAAAATCAGTTTCACTGAGCCAAAATTGATGTGGGGACTAGACCGTACTCTCTCCAGAGGCTCAAGGCGAGGATCTATTCTTGCATCTTCCAGCTTCTGGGGGCTGCCTGCATTCCTTGATCTGTGGCTGCACCATTCCGCTCTCTGCTTCCGTGGCCACACTGTCTCCATCTCTTCTGTGTGCAAATTTCCCTCTGCCCCTCTCTCATAAGAATACATGTGCTGTGCTGGTGTTTAAGGTCCACCTGCATAATCCAGGATAACATCTCCAGCTCAAAATTCTTAATCTGCAAATCACATCTGCAAAGACCGTTTTCCAAATGAGGACATTTACAGATTTGGGGGATTAGGACAACTTTGAGACCACCGTTTAGCTACTCCTAATAGAATAGGAAGCAACAGCTTGGCGGAGTAACTGGGCCCCTGCTAATGGGATTTGATTTACTTGCTGGCATCCCAGTCCTTGTGAAAGTTGTCCAGAAATAAAGTCATGTGAATTTACACAGAAGATTTGGCCTTGCTCCTTGGGGAAAGATGCCTAGAGGTTTTAAATCTCAGATTGTGTAGTCAAGATTGAATGCTCAGAAACTGGCCAGGGGCCAAGCTACACTACTCATAAGGGGAAAGATCACCAAACCCAAAACCAAGGCATATTAAGAACTCAAGTTGAAGAGCCTTGACTAGTTTGGAAATAAGATATTGTAGACAGGACCAAAAGCTGGCAAGGAAGATGTACATAGATTTTATTTCTTTTAAGGCCATTTAAAACTCTATTTCAAATGTGTATGAACTGTATTTTCCCTGATAATAATAATAACAATAATAATAATGATAATAATAATAATAATCTGCCATTATTGGTATTTAAACTTTGTTAGGTATTATGCTAAACAGATTACATACAGTGTGTTGCTTTGGAAAAATTCAGTGTTACAAACTTTTGACTAAAAAACAAGGGCAACAATGAGTTGACTCATTTTTGCATTATGAAATATATTATCCTGTAAATCAACTCTGAACATCCAACTTCTCTAAATATATATGTGTTGTATTTAAATTTACCAAATTTGAGTTTTAAGAAACATTTTTATTGGAGGTAGGACAAAAAAAGCAAGTCAGAATGTTGAGAGGGAACTAATACCTTTTGAGCACCTGCTGTATGCTGGCTAGTGTGTAAGCTAGGTGCCTCTGTAGTATCAAGCAAGGTTCAGTAGTTGCCACTTACTTGCTGGTCAGTTGCTCTTATCCTCCTCATGATCATTTCTGGGCCCTGATACTCCTCATCTAAAATGTAAAGATAACAAATAACCTCTCTCTCAGAAGCATTGTCAATAAAAATTTTAAAACATATCTAAGTGTTTTGAACACTGTATATGTTTTAGATAAGTTAATTTCAGAGGAGTATGTTACGCTTAAAAAAACCCTGATAATCTAGCTAATGAAGGGTAAAGGGTAGAATTGTGCCTACTATCTATGCAAGTTAGGTCCTCAGATCATTCTTATTGGTTTTGTTTGATTGGTCACTGTAAGTGTATCATTTAAAAACTTGTCTGTGTGAATGAATTTGTTATTCATTTTATACTTAAAAATACAAGTCTGAATTATCCTATATAGGATATATACCTTATTGTTATAATGGCCTTAGGTTAATCTTAAATGCATTTTTACCTGGGGGGAAAGAAGAAATAAAGGCCTGTAGCTGGTGGTAGTTATATAAGAACGAGCTTTAGCTTATGCCTGATCTTCATAATTGCCTTTTGTCATTTTCCTAAGTGGTGCTATAAGGGTCACTGCATGTGGAAGAACGCTAATCAACAAAAACAAGATGGCAACTGGGGATCTTGGACCAAATTTGGCTCCTGTTCCCGGACATGTGGAACTGGTGTCCGTTTCAGAACGCGCCAGTGTAATAATCCCACGTGAGTAAACTCCTGTACTTCTAGTTATTTTTGGATAGACCAGAAAATGCTTCAGTACTATGTTATCAATACTATGTTTCATGAAGTACATGTCAAATACCGAACATAAAAACCAGGGGTTTAAGTGTCTATTTTGGGTAAATTTCCATTCATCAATCTTGTGAAGAGTAGTTACTGGCGAAGATGAGGCTCAAATGAAGATTAGAGATTTGGGAAGCAGTAGCTGTTTAGAAGTCCTCAGGAGCTAGGCAAGGAAGGCCTGTCCCTGTGCTGGTAAGGCCTGGGCCCCGAGGCTGGAGGGCCACTGCAGAAGCCTAGGTGTGTCAGCCTCTCAGCTCTGGGAGCAGCTCCAACCAACGGCTCACTCCCTCCGGGGTTAGGAGAGAAACACAACCAAGCAGGACCACAGAAAGATGGTGAAAGAAGACCAAGGAACTGGGGGAACAGCTCCGCATTCACCCACTCAGACTAAATATAGTTGAGTCCCTCTTGCGTGCTCAGCAGAAATTTAGGACCTTCTTTCTGGTCTAGGGTTTACCATGTAAGGAAAGTGCTTTCTTCAGTCTCTGGCAGCAGGATGGCTCAGAGAAAGTTTTTCATAAAGAATATCAAATGTCCCATACCTGTTTTCATGGGAAGAGACGCCAGTAGTATTAGTGAAGTAAAAAAAAAACAATGAAAATTGTAGTGAGCCATGCTCTGTTGTAAGTAGGTTAAATGTGTTAACTTATGCAATTCTCTCCCTTGTTCTCGAAGCAAGATGGGATTATTTTTCTCATTCTACATAGGAGAAAGCTAAGACATAGAGCTGTGATCCAATTTCTTCAGGTTACATGTACATGTTTTATGCATGGGAGGAAATATAATTTTCCTCTGTCCATATATATATGTTTTTAAAAATTTCTTTACTTTCACTGTGCATTCAAAATATACTGTTTGAGATACTGATTTAAGTTGAGTTTTCAGTTCCCATTTCCCTACCGCATCCCAGCATACACACAGGGAGAGGATGGTGCTTTTGGAAAGGGATGGAAATTAGGAAGTATGAGTTCATTCCCTTTGTGCCCGCAGCTCAGCCACTCTGGCTTTCTGCCTTCGAGCGCTGTGTCTGCAAGCTTCAACTGCTGGCCCAGAGCCAAAGGGCCTTTTTCAATGTTGTCTTTTCTTTTAGGCCCATCAATGGTGGTCAGGATTGTCCTGGTGTTAATTTTGAGTACCAGCTTTGTAATACAGAAGAATGCCCAAAACACTTTGAGGACTTCAGAGCACAGCAGTGCCAACAGCGTAACTCCCACTTCGAATACCAGAATACCAAACACCACTGGTTGCCATACGAACATCCCGACTGTGAGTAGACGCTTGCTGTCTTTCCTGCTGTGTGGATGGGGACTCAGAGTGCAAGCCTTGTCAACACCAATCCCTTGGACTCTGGGTCCTTACTCCATAGATTAGAAAGCTTGGTGTTTATAGGGTTTAAGTCCTGCTGGGTTTCCAAGACCAAGGCTACCGTAGTCCTTTCTCTAGAGAGGAGAGGACTGTGGGCTAGTTCCCGGTCAATGACATTCGTATCGTCACTATGGAAAAGACCCCTGGAAATCAGCCCATAGGAGACATGTTGAGTTTCCTTGTTTAACTGGCATCCTTCTACTAGGAAAACCTCTGGAGTATCATGATCTTTCCTTTTCAAATAACTAGGGAAAAAATTTACAACTGAGTCAAAAATGAGAAGATCATGACTCAAGAACAAAAGGTACATCATAAACTTTTACTTTTGTACTGTACCCTAGTTATTAAAAAAGACACCTGGGGATTCTCCTTAAGTGTTCCACTTCATCCCTCTGAATTTTTGGTTAAGTGTGTTCAAGTGGGGACGTCTCACCATACTTCACAGTTGTGTGACTGAAACAAGATAGTTACGTGGCAACTATATGATGCAATAAACTGCTGAGTTCAGCTTAAAAGCTGTTTTAAAGGAAAGATGCAGGGGTGCCTGGGTGGGTCAGAGGGTTAAAGCCTCTGCCTTCGGCTCAGGTCATGATCTCAGGGTCCTGGGATTGAGTCCCACATTGGGCTCTCTGCTCAGCAGGGAGCCTGCTTCCCTCTCTCTCTCTGTCTGCCTCTCTGCCTGCTTGTGATCTCTCTCTCTGTGAAATAAATAAATAAAATCTTTTAAAAAAAAGAATAAAGGAAAGATGCATCCACATAGGAATTCCAAGTTGCGATGCATTGAGAAGAAATGCATTATTTTTTATCTGTTTCGATGAGGCGAGTCACATAAATTATATTACATTTAACTAAAGAGACCCTATATGAGGCATAAACCACACTTGGGTCATCAGTTCAAAGAAAAGAGAAACCCTTTTCATTCTCTAAGTGTCACTAAAATGAAATTGGTTCTGAATTAAAGTTTATTGAAGAGCTGTGGTGAAATCCTGGGTGGACGTCCAACCTGGTTTCCCTGGGACAGTCCCAGTCGTTCCTATGTAATTCTTAATTCAGCCATTTTTTCCTCTTGAAACTTTCACAGTTTACATCAGTTGTGTGCCAAATATGTATCCTTTTCCGCTACTCCTTCTTTTATTTATTCATGCAATGTTGTTTTCAGGAGACCATGCAGAAACTCGTATTTTAAAAATAAAATCACTGTAGTGTGCAAATACGCCACTTTTCTGTACACAGTCGATTTACTCCTCCATCTTTTGCAGCCAAGAAAAGATGCCACCTTTACTGCCAATCCAGAGAGACTGGAGATGTGGTGTACATGAAACAGCTGGTGCATGATGGGACGCACTGTTCTTACAAAGATCCATACAGCATATGTGTGCGGGGAGAGTGTGTGGTGAGTCCGCATGGCTTCCCTGGAAGCTTCCGACACTCTTGTGCCGTTCTGCTTTGACTGTCGTTCATCTGCCTGTTTTCAAAAGGTCGTAACCCTGTCCTGCCTATAAAATCACATTAAAATGAAAATCTAGGACGAGTTAAGGAAGCCTAAACTGAATGCGGGAGAAATTTCACTTTTCACATCAATGTTTGGCCATTGGCAGAATCAAGATTTAAATATATTGGTTTTCCTCCTCTTCCAGCCAAATGCCTTTTTTTTTTTTTTTTCCAAATGCCTTTTTTAAGTTATTCGGATCCCTCTGGTTGGGGATACGCAGCTCGGGATGGACAGTGCCTTTTTTGCTTTGAGTATTTTACTAGTAGTCATCTACTTTTCCACTGCAGAGCTTTTTTTCAAAAATGCAATGCTAAATGTATTTTATCTTTTATTTAAAAAAATAATAGACATTATCTCTCTCTCGCTCTTTTGCTCTCTCTCTTACTTTCCAACTGATTCTAAGTTTAAACACTGAATTCCCTCTCAGAACAAAAGAGGCAAAGATACAAAACCTGGGTTTTGCCCCACCCACTGAGACTCTTTTTTAAAAAAAACTGCAGTTGACTTTCTTGTACATGTTCCGAAGTCAAACTGATATGAAATCAGCCTTATTAACTGAACACCTTACTCCTGTCTGTTTCTTCTTCACTTCAGCATCACTGGAGTGTTGTAGGAATGAATCTCAAGTGTGCAGAGACCTCACATTTGAAATGAATTTCCCCTGAAAGTAGAATCTGACTTTTGCCCATCTCTCATCTGCCCACAGTATCTGGTACCTCAAACGTGAAGTCATCATTGTCTCTCCCCATTTTCATTCCAAACTTCTGAGTGCTGTGGCCTGTCGTGTTCTGTTACCCTGCACTGATACCCGTGAAGGGGCCTGTCCCCAGTTCAGAAAACCTTCAGTGGTTCCCTGTTAAGTTCATGTGAAAATGTAAACTCTGCCTGATATTTGTGGCCTTTCATGGTGCTTTGCAAATCTTTCCCTATTCTTCCCCTCTCATACAGCGCTAACTTTCCATTGGCTTAAACATGGCTTCAGTATTGCTCTCTGAACCCACTTTCCATGAGCATACAATTTCCATGGCTCTGTTTTTAACCCTCTGTGTTCTTGAAATGTCTTTTGACAGGGCCCTATGAAAATCCCAGCACTTTGTGAACTTTTTTTTTTGTTGGTTGGTTGGTTTTTAGTTTCAGAGGTAGAGTTTAGTGATTCCTCCCTTGTAGATAACACCCAGTGCTCGTTACATCACGTGCCCTCCTTAATGCCCTTCACCCAGTTACCCCATCTCCCAACCCCTTCCCCTCCAGCAACCCTCAGTTTGTTTCCTGTACTTAAGAGTCTCTTATGGTTTGTCTCCCTCTCTGATTTCATCTTATTTCATTTTTTGTAAAATTTTGTTTCACATCCCTAGCCAGCTTGTAAAGCTTATATTTTAGCCCAGCTCATTGTTTTATTAGTCATCTTTCCAAATAAGAGAGCAACAAGGGAAAAAACACCATCTTACTTTTTGTCTTCTCAGCATCAACAACAATATCTGTGGTTAATAAATGTTCGATGGGGCATGACTGTGTGATGGGGTGAATATTTCATTAGATTGGGGGGATTTATCATAGCATAGGTTTTAACCTAGAGTACAAGTCATTTGACTTCGTAGCAGTTCTTCAAAAATATTGAGGCATTAAAAAATCAGAGCTAGAGTAAAGGTTTGGTCAGACTGCGTCACTGTGGGCTCGCGATGAAACAAATGGTTTGTCCTTGTCTAGGATGCTGACCTTCACTTGGCATATTAAAGTTAGTCATGTTTCACGTCTTCTCTTTCCAGAAAGTGGGCTGTGATAAAGAAATCGGTTCTACTAAGGTTGAGGATAAGTGTGGCGTCTGTGGAGGAGATAATTCTCATTGTCGAACCATAAAAGGGACATTTACCAGAACTCCCAAGAAGCTTGGTAAGATGAGGTCTCTCATGAATTTGGTATCCTTCTCTATGATTTGTACTTTTTGAGACATCTTTTTGGAATGTAGCATTTTCCCTATAAACATAACAAAAAATTTAGCTGCTGATATATTTTTATTTAGATTACCTTTTGTTTTCTTTTTTTTTTTTTAAGATTTTATTTATATATTTGAGAGAGAGAGGGTGAGCGAGCACGAGAGAGACAGAACGAGCATCAGCGGGGGGAGAGGCAGAGAGAGAGGGAGAAGCAGACTCCCCGGTCTTTGGGGAGAACGAAGCAGACTCCCCGGTCTTTGGGGAGCCCGACGCGGGGCCCCAGCATCATGACCTGAGCTGAAAGCAGACGCTTAACCGACTGAGCCACCCAGAAACCCCCAAATTACCTTTTAACGAACTAAAAACCAAAAAAATAAAAATAAAAACACTTGGACTGAATTCATACTCCATGGCATCCATGATGAAAAAGTGTCTACTTAATTTAGATAAAGAACAAATAAAATCAATATCAATTATAGTAGTTAGTTAAAATGTGTTTTGTTTTATTTTGTGTTTTTATTTTTTATTTTATTTTATTTATTTATTTATTTTGAGAGAGTGAGAGAGAGCGCGTGTGTGCAAGGGGGGAGGAGCAGAGGGACAAGGAGTGAGAATTCCAGGCTGACTCCCCACTCAGTGTGGAGCCCACCACGGGGCTCGATCTCCGACCCCTGAGATCGTGACCTGAGCAGAAATCAAGAGTCGGACGCTTAACCGACTGAACCACCCAGGCATCCCTATTTTGTGTTTTTATTAAAACACATTGGACCTCATTATTAGAATTTGGGGCTTATTTTGAATTTTCTATTCACATAAATTTTTGATCAGAAGTTTAAAAAAAATCACAAAATTTTAAATACAACTTTTAAAATATTGCATTAGTTTTGTTTCTTTTAAAGGCAAACAAATTTATCATAATTATAAATATATAAATCTAGATTCCATATTTCACATAATTTTAAAAGTTTTATATTACACAAAATTAGGTACACAACCAAAAACAACTCTGAGGTATGATTGCTTGTGTGTGTGAACGTTAGTGTTTATTTCAGCGTCAATGACCTGGACTTAGGTATACAGTGAAGTTTCAGCAGATAAGGGGAAAAAGCACAAATAATATATAAACTTATGAGTAGTTTCATAATTATTCACTGGAATTTTCATAAAAGATTTGGATACAAACATTTATTATGGAATGATCTTTTTTAGTTTGCGACAGTTATTATTCAGTTTAGTTTGTGACAAATATTCGGTTTATGGGGATAATGTCTCCTGGAATTCAGCATTTAAAGATAAATTTGATGTGGTACTTCCCTCGAGAAACTTCTCTTCCATCATCCCCACACAAGTTGCTATAGTCTCTGGTAGAATGATAAAATAAGACAAAACAAAAATAAAGATAAGAAATTGGTTTACGTTGAGCACATTGTCATGGCAGTGATTTTCCCTTTTAGAAGAAGAGAAAGTATAAAAAGGTAGTCTTCATCGAAATGGACGATTCTCTCAGTTCTTTGTACTCTCATTAAACCTCAGCTACCCAGCATAAGCCAAGTGCACACAGGCCAATTCTGCTCTTTGACACATTGAGTGGGACAGAGCTAGGTCACTCCAAAGTGTCTTTCGTTAATGATGGTTTTGATATTCCTTTGCAATCATTTAATAGTTAAATGGTTAAAAAACAAATACTGCCATTTCTGGTGGATTATATTATTTTAAGAATGTAACAGAATTAAAATGACATACTACGGTTTTGTGGAGTAATATGTAATTTTCTTCATCTTATTGTGAAACAAGAGCACTTTCTCTATGGCAGCTATATTATTTTTTTTGGTATAAAATTGTTCATATTATTATATTTCCAGAGTGAAGTAATGTAAAGAAAAAAGTTTTGCCATTAATCATCCATCTGTTAATCATCCATTCTGTGGTATGAGGTCGTGATGCGTTTTTTTCAGATACCTCAAAAATTAGACTAAACCCGCAAATGAAGGTCAGAAGAGAAGAAAGATTTCCTCAGTCCTACAGACTCAGAGTGTTCAAAGATAATCAATCTAACATCCATTTCTTTGGACTGGTGGTGTCATCATAGTCACTCAATAGACTAATGAACGTTTTCCAACAGGGAAACATTTAAGCAAGAGGTGCCATACAGAATTCAAGTTGCTGGAAAATGAAATCTGCAAGTATTCAACTGCCAGTCACCTTTATCATTTCTCATTCATTCTTAGTCTTACTTTCATTGACTATTAACTGTTTATCGGCAGAGGCTAACTATTAAAAATGCCTTTTGACTTCAACACATAAAATTACAGGATTATTTGCTATCTTACCAAATAGAATCTCTATAGCTTATAGTATAGTCAATGAAACAGCAAGACTTTGATAAACATGAGAACTTCGCTAATTAAAAACGTTCTATTTAAGGGAAGACAAGAGGTGCCTTCACTTTACCCAAAGGAGCTCGTAATATTTCTCTTGCTGAAACAAGGGAAGCTAAAAATGTACTGGGTAAGTTGTAGCAAACAGCAGAAAGATGGGCATCCATAAATGGCATCAAGCTATTTTGCTGTGCTTGGTCGGCAACTTAAACACATTACTTCTAGCCATTGCACACTCAGACAGACATGCTACGGTTCACGGACTCGACTTTACCCAGACTCAGGTACTGAAAACCCTGACCCCAAAATGACTATGCCATTGAGTTAAGACAGTAATAAATATTATGGAAAAGTTGAGTAAATCTACCCACTGGTAGATATTTATCGTCCATATAGAAATGACAATCATACTTCTTTCTGGTAACATCGGCAATTGTGTATTTATAACTGAATTTCTGTCAGACCCATCCTACCAGGATGTGAATTGGATGTTCCCTAGGTAAGGTGTCTGTTGCATCATCTCCCCATAATAATTTAGATTTCCTGGATAAAACGTCTTGATTTCTACTCGTCCTATTGTTGATTGATAGTTAGGATCTTAATTCTAAGTGATCTTAAGATAATTTTTAGGACATGTGGCAATACTAAATTTGTTTTATATGGCATTGACTATAATAGGATTGATACAAGATTTTATAACCCAAGGCAATCTATTAAGCATATTGATTTTATGATTTCTGGATTAGAAGATTGAGTTTAGGGCACATTTTTAAGGCAGTGTATGACATAACTTGCAGACATTTTCCAACCAAAATGTTTGGTCAAATCTAAAAAATGTATTTTGAAACTTTCCCATAGTAAAACTTGTTGAAGGCTCTAAAATTAATGGCTGATCACAAGAAAAATGAAAGCCACTCACTGATATTTCTTTTGAAATTTCTTTGGAACAAAGCAGGCTTTAAATATGAAGATATTTCATTAATTAGAAGTTTAGCTATCTATACTGGCCTTTAAGCTTTTAAAATAAGTATATAGACAGGTAAAATATCGCAAGAAGTTCACCAGCTAAGTACACTAAAAACTGGCCCACTTCAAAAGGGTGTTTTAGAAAGCTAAAATAACGTAATGTACAAACTGGACAAATCACTACATTGTACTATGTTGTACACCTGAACCTAATGTAAAATTCTGTGTGTCAGCTATACTCAAATAAAATTAAATAAACAAACAAACAAACAAACATAAATAAATAAATAAATAAATAAATAAATAAATAAATAAATAAAATCTAACAGTGACGACAACAATAACAACAACAGAAAACCTAAATTCACATAGGGGGACACAGGAAAGTGTAGTATTTGCCTGAACTGTTGTTGACACAAGTCACGGTTCAATACAAGATAAATGACTGGTAAGTTAGAAAAAAGATTAAGTTCCCCCTCTTAATACAAAAAAAGAAAAAAAAAAAGGTTTCCTCTAATCTCATGCCAGTTGTCACAGAAACTACCAATGCTTTGAAGTTAATTTCTGAAACTGCTTCTTTGAGTTTATGGATGCCCTCTTCTGCATGCAGGAGCAGTAAGAGTTTCATGCTCGGCTAACCATGGTTGTTGCTTTTGTTTTCTTCTTTGCTTTCTCCAATATTTACTACACATGCAAAGGGTACCTTAAGATGTTTGATATACCCCCTGGTGCTAGACATGTGTTAATCCAAGAAGACGAGGCTTCTCCTCATATTCTTGGTAAGTGTTTCTGTCTGCTGGCTTTGCTTTAGCATGCACTTAGAGAACTGTCAAAGAAATCATATAGAGAGATCTGTATGTGTGTGTAGCTGTATGCGTGTCTATATGTATATGTGTATGTATACATAGATATGCAAGATTTAGAATTACATATAAATGCATCACTATGTGGTTTTCATTGGTCATTTCTCCCCACTCTTCTTTCTTTAAAACAAAAAATATTCAAAAATAGAGCTTTAATTTTTGGTGAAACTTGGGTTGGTTTCTTATTTATATGAAGAAAAAGTTATTTAACCAGTTTGTTATGCAATTTTGCTCTGTATGGGGGTGAGAAAAAGAGATATGTTAATCAAATGCACTAAATTAAGGAAGAATATCAGAAAAATTTGCCATAGCTGGCAAATTAGTTCTGATATTTTGGTTGATGCCATAGTGTATGCCTCTCCTTACTTTTATTGCATTTTAAGTTCTTGTACTGAAAAGCCAGTATCAGTGATGTGTCCAGGTTCTGCCTGGCACAGACAGATCCATTTGCATGGCTGTTTAGAATTCTTTTACTCCTTTATAAGAAGATCCTGTAAAAATATCATTCTAAAGGGGTTTGCTTTCAAAGTATATGTACAAATGTGAACGTGACTTCCACATACTCCCTGACCTATTAAAGCATGAGTAAGCTCTCCAACACGAAACCATCATCTGTCAACCCCATGAAAATTTATCTCAAGTTTCTTTTATTTTAAACGTGTGAATTAAAAAAAATGAATTGTTTTAGAGTATTTCATAGAACATTTTTTAGTATCTAAATTGAATTCACTACCAGATTGCTTAACAATCTAGCAGTCAGCCATAGTTCTTTTCCCAGTAATTCATGTTCCTTATTTTTCGTCCTAGAACTCAGCTTATGATCCTTAGAAACATTAGATAGTTTAAAAAAACTCAAGAGGAATAAATTTATTTAACTAAAATTGCTCATGTTATCTATACATTTTCGGGAATGGTAATAACATGAAATTTTATTTTCTAACTTATTATATGCTGGTAAATACCTCCAGGCTTTAAAATCCTATTTGTCATGTTTTGTCCATTAGAGAAACCATCTTTAAATAATATAGAGCAGATCAATAATGCATTAAGAACTCTATTACAGTAAACAGCTTTTTCTAGCCATATAAGCTGGGATGTGGCCTTGGAATTTCACAAACATAGGAACTATTGTTGGTCTAAATATTAGTTCAACTATGTCGGTTACCTATCAATACTGTTACTAACTAGAAAGAGAGAACACACTAAAAGTGAAGAAGCCATTATGTGCTATCCTAGCATAAATGATTTGTGTTAATGACTATAGAAGTATCCATGATTTTCCAAAATATTCCCAGCTTTCTGAGGAAATATGGAGGAGTGAGTTAGAAATGTTAACCTTTTTTACAGCCCTTTCAAATGGGAATATTTGTTAATTTTTATCTCCTTTATTTAACCATCTTGCTATTGTTTTTGAATAAGAGGAGTACTGATTGAGGATTTTGAATGCTGAATGAAGGGAATGGGAGTCATATCAGAACTAACTCATTTTCATTGCTTGATGCTAATAATCAGTCTTTCATTTATAGAAAGGGGTAGACTTGCTATGGGTCCTCAAATCTGTAATATGATCAAATAAAATGTATGCCGGTTACCCACTTTTCTCCCTTTAGCTATTAAGAACCAAGCTACAGGCCACTATATTTTAAATGGCAAAGGGGAGGAAGCCAAGTCGCGGACCTTCATAGATCTTGGTGTGGAATGGGACTATAACATTGAAGATGACATTGAAACTCTTCACACGGATGGACCTTTACATGATCCAGTTATTGTTTTGGTATGTGGTATTACAAGCTTACTATGTAGTTGGTTTTAATTTTATAATTTTATAATTTATAATTATATTTTATAATTTTATAATTTATAATTATAATTTATAATTATATTTTATAATTTAAATTTATAATTTTATAATTAATTTATCTGAAAACACTTTACCTTGAACATTGAATCTTTAGTTGCTTGTTTTTTATAATTCCATTTATCTGCCCCTCTCCTTGTGCAACCTTGTCATTTATTTTATTATATGTACATTATAAACCCAGTAACGTAGTATTATGATTCCTGACTTCTAGTAATCTATTATCTGTTAGAGATAAAAGATGAGATAGATTTTTATATTTACCCACATATTTACCATTTCTGATGCTCTTCCTTCTTCCCTGTAAATCTGACTTTCCATGTAGTATCCTTTACCTTCAACATAAAGAACATCCCTTAGCATTTCTTGTGTGTGTGTGCGTGTTAGCAAAGAATTCTCTCAACTTCCAATTATATTAAAATATCTGTATTTCACCCTCGTTCTTAGAAGATATCTTCAGCAGATATAAACATTTTGGTAGCTAGTGCTGTGTATATGTGTGTGTGTTAGCACTTTAAAGTTATTTTTATGCTGTTAGAGGGGAGTTGAAGGAATCAAAGGGCTGATTTGGCAAGTAGATGTGACCACAAGGTGGCAGTAGTGCACACCACTTTGTATTGCCACCCTAAAGGGTTTGCAGGTCCCGCCCCTGGTCAGGAGTGAAGCAGAAGAGAACTCCGGGAAGAGAAGGGATTGGAGAGGGGGTGTTTTTGCTTAGGTGATGTCAATCAGCTGCACAGTGAGGAGTCTCTGCTCTGAGAGCTCGGAAGAGTAGCAGCAGCTTGGGATCCTTACAGCCATACTGTCCTTTTTAGTTCGCAAATGTCAAGTGCAGTTTCATGGGGATATGCTAAACAAGCAGGTTCTAACTGGCTAAAAATATGCCTGTTTGGGCTACATGGAAAAGAACTGGGTATATAAAAATTTGAGTTCGGTGCTAGCAGGCTTCTGAGCTAAGGCTTTCAGCCTGTTGTGAAGAAACAAAGTAGGGGACGACATACAGGAGCTATCTTTTGACTCAACGTTTGTCTGCTACAACCCATCATTTATGATGAGAAGTCAGCTTCCTTCATACTGCTGCTCTGCCTGTGAAGTATCCATTTTCCCTGGCTGCTTTTTAAAGATTTTCTCTTTTTGGTTTGTTTATTGTTTGTTTAGCCATTTGACTGTGATATGGTTAGTTTGTGGTTTGTCTGTATCTGTCAAGCATCCTGGTGATCTAAGTTGATGGGGTATTTTGTTTCTGTTTTTGCTTTTTTACCAAATTTGGGTTGATTTTTTCATTGTTTGTCAAGTATGTTTCTCCGCCACCTCTCTCTCCCAGGACTCATTTACACATATCTAACCCAGTTGAAATTGTTCCATATGCCTTTTGGGTTTTGTCCATCCTTCTGTAATCACTTTTTCTCTGTTCTTCGGATTGGATAATTGCTACTGAGCAGTGTTCAAGTTCACTGACTGTGTCTTATGCGGTCTCCAGTCTGATGTTGAGCCCATCCGGGAAATTTTTCATGTCAGATGGTGTTCTTTTCTCTTCTAGAATTTCCATTTAGTCCTTTTAAAAAAAAATAAAAAAATATCATTTCCATTCCTATGCTGAGATTTCCATATATTTCACCATTATGTCTAACATTTCCTTTAAGTCCTGTGTCTTCATATTGTCTGCCTCTATGGGTGATTTTTTTCCCTGGATTATGAGTCACATTTTCCTGTTTCTTACAATTTTTTTTAGGTGTATACCGGACATTATAGATGGTAAGTTGTAGGGCATTTGGTTTATGTTGCTCTCTTTACAGGCTGTGGGGCTTTGTTCTGGCTGTCATTTCCTCCTAATCTGTGAAGCCTGATTTATTCTTTGTTAGGGCTGATCTGTTTCAATTTTGTCCTTAGTCTTATGGCCTGGCCCTTTTGATGCTTTAGCTGAATACCTGAAGTGTTAGCGAGGCCTCTTCATCTGGTTCGATAAGAACTCCTGTGTCCCTAGCGTCACCCGACCTTGGGTGTCCCTGTCCTGCTCCCAGCCCCAAGGCAGCCACTCGCTGGTAGATAGCATGGTGTCTTGGCCTGGGCAAGCACAGAACAGCCTTCCGTCTAGGATGCACGTGGCTTCTAGGCCACCCCTCTGTGCAGCCCCTTCTTCTTTAGTGTCCTGCCTGCAAGTTCCACACCCCACTATCCATTTCCTCAGCTCCCTGAGACTGCTGTCTTGGCTGGGGCTCCGGCTTCCTGTGCAGGGCCCAGAACCTGACCCTGTCAGGAAGCCAGAACCTGGCCTATTTCTCTTCTCACAGGGACCACTGTCCTTCACTGTATTATTTATTGCCCTTCCCCCCAAAAAAGTTCCCTCATCTCTTCTGTCCAGTTTTATTGTCTTTAACATCAGCAAGGCAACTGTATTACTCCCTCATGGATGAAAACTGAAGACATCTACCTGGTTTGAAAAATATTGTTGGATTCTGTATGCAATTTATTGAATTCTCTGTAAAAAATGTTATCCTAATTTAAAACCAGAGATCCCCACTCAATTCCAAGGATGTTTTTTCTTTCTTTGAAAATTGTTTGGTGAAGTGTGTGTCCAAATCTTTTGCCCATCGTTAAGTGAGTTGTTTTATCTTTTTTGTTGTATTTTAAGAGTTCTTTCTATATACGTGGTATGTCCTTTATGAAATATATGATTTGTTAAATATTTTTTCTAGTCTATCATTTCTTTTTGTTCTCTTAATAGTGTCTTTCACAGAGCAAAATATTTTAACTATCCTGAAGTCTAATTTATCAATTTTTTTCTTTAATGGATCAAGATTCTGATGTGTGACATATGTATCACACATACATTTATTTATTTATATACATTTATATATATATGTATATTTCTGCCTAATCCAATATTAAAGCATTTTCTTATTCTTTGCTAGAAGTTTTACATTTTACATTTTGAGTTGATTTTTATATAAATTTTGTATGTGTTAGCTTCTTGTTTTTGCATATGGATGTCTATATTACCTATTGCTGCATAAAAAATTACCCTGAAGCTCTTAAGTAAACACAAAGTAGCATTTATTATCTCATAGCCTCTGTGGGTCAGGCCTCTGTGGGTCAGGCCAATGGCTAGCTTTGGCTCAGGGCATCTCACGAGTTTGCCGTTAGCTGTGGCTAGTCACCCCAAGGCTCCAGCGGGGACATCTGTTTCCCTGTTCAATCACAGGGCTGTTGGAAGGCCTCAGAAGATTGCTTCTAAGCTTTCCCATGTGGTGGCTGATGGGCTTGCATTCTTCACTACGTCAGTCTCTCCTTAGACTCCGTAAGTGTTCTTAGCACATGACAGCTGACTTCCACTGGAACGAGGGATCCAAGTGACAGAGTGCAGCCAAGACAGAGACCGTCTTTTTTAACCGAATCTTGGGAGGAAGATTCCATCAATGCTGCTGTTGTCTTTTTGCTGGAAGCAAGTCACTGAGTCCAGCCCACACTGAAGGGGAGAGGAATTAGCCCCAGTCATTGAGAGGGAAACGATCCAAGGGTTTGTGGACCCATTTTTAAACCACCACAATGACTTGTTCTGGTACCATTTGTTGAAAAAATGGTATTTTTTCCATTAAGGTATCTTTTCATCTCTGTCAAAAATTAACTGTTCATGTTTCTGTGGGTTTATTTCTGACTCATTCTGTTTCATAGGTTATATAACTTTATAGCAAAAATACACACTAATCAAAATTGTATTAAGTTTGAATGGTTGGAGATCAGAAGGTCTGTTTCACTCATATAATTACACTGCAGTCTTTTCCAGTGGCACAGGCATCTGGCCTCAGAGCTGTGCCATTAACCGCCATGCTAGCCTCCCTCAGGGCCTTGTCCACTGATGGCAGGGCGACCGCAGGGAAACAACGTGAGCTAGGCATACAAGGGGGAGATTTGTAGCTAGGACAGTGGGGCTGGGGACCAGCAGTGCTGTATCACCATGGCCTTTCTCTTCCTCTAAAGCACTGGAACCCCAGGCTGGGAGCCCAAGGACCATGGCAGCACCTGTCTGGGGCTGGAAGCACTAGGCATCTGGCTAGACTGTAAGGGTCAGTGCTCGATTTGTCATGTTCTTTTCAAAACAATGACTACGGGAAAAACAGAGACAAGAAACCAGATAACCAAATCCTGCATTCTGTTGGGTTTACTATTATTCGATTTTGCAAACAAAAGCTATTTCTAAAGGTTTAGTTTAAGATACTAGTGAATTGTACATGCTTTTTTCCCTTTGTATAACTGATGTAATCCTATAAAAGCTAGTGCAGGAAAGTCAATAAAAACTTACATTTTTTTTAAAAAAAGAGTACATTGCCTTAAACAATAAAGGGCAAACTTAAAAAAACTGAGAACATATTTACAATGCTTATTATTATAAAAGAAGGATTAATGTCCTTATTTCATATTGCAGTTATTTAGAAAAAAGGTCGGTATACCAATAAAAAGGAAGGCATGATGAAGCCAGAATACAAGTGGCTAATAAACCAGGAAAATTAAACTTTACTATTTACCAAACAAAATAACAATTAAAATAACAATCTTTTGCCCATTCAATTAACAAAGATGAAAATTATATAGTATGTAGTGCCAAACAGGATAATTTCATATACTCTTATTATGAAAGTAATCATTGTTCTGACTATTCTGATGGCCCATTCATCAGTCTGTTCTAAGAACTATAAAAAGTGCTTGTACCATTTATAAGGAAAATCAGAAATCACCACAAAGTGGGGGACAAATTCTAATCAGTACTAGTATTTATTAACAAGTGGATGGCTAAATAATGCATCGTACCTTTAGGATTAAACACTGTGCTGACATTGAAAAATATGTTTTCAAAGAATATTTGCTATATTGGGAAATAATACATGACTCATTGAAATAAGCAAAGCCAGAAAGTGTGTATGTGTACACACACACACACACACACCACACAAGATGCAAATATCTTGAGGGTATATCGCAAAACAATAGAATTGACTTTGGTTTTCTCTGGTTTAGTAGAATCATGGATATTTTTTATTTTCATTTTCTTTTTTTCCACAATGTGTACATTTTCTGGAGGGAACATTATTATCTTTGTCATCATAACAAAACAGTTATTTTAAAGAATGATTTTCAAATGCAGTAAGGAATATATATAACTTAAGGAAATCCACAGTGAATTTCATTGGAAATTTATTATTTTTATTATATAAACTTTTATCTCTATTTTTTATGGTCAAAGGTTTATATGTTTACATCTTTTTTTTCTTAAACAGGGCATCCTTATACTTTAGTTGATATAAACAGAAACGTTATATTTTTAGAAACTGCTTGAAAGTTTTCCAGTTTTAATAAGACTACTGTTCTGAAATAGTTGATTTTTATTGAAAATGTGAAACCCCTTCAGGTAACTTACATATCTCTTTCATGTATCCATTAGATCATACCTCAGGAGAATGATACCCACTCCAGCCTGACATACAAGTACATCATTCATGAAGATTCCGCACCTACAATCAGCAGCAACAATGTCATCCAGGAAGAATTAGATACTTTTGAGTGGGCTTTGAAGAGCTGGTCTCAGTGTTCCAAACCCTGTGGTGGAGGTAACAATTGAACACATTGAGTACGTTCAATGTAATTCATAGAACCCAGTTCCAGTGCTTCTACCTTAAAGATTGCCTCTAATTGAGGCCACAGTCTGAGAAATACCAAACATAACAACCAAAACATAAGTACAAAGCATTTTTACTGAAATCTCTGAATCTACAAAGGATAGGAGTCCATTCCTAACAACGGTAAACCTTCTTAAAATCCTCTTGCCCTTTTCCCTCAGGTTTTTTTTGGTCTCATATTCATATGGGGATCCCTTTAATGAATTGACTTTTCTCAGATTCTCCCAAATGCAGTGTCCTGTGGTTCTGGCCTTTCTTCTTCTCCACTTTTGCTGTCCATACCTGTGCATTTCTTTTCTATCAGTGTTGGTAATAAAAGAGCTGTTAGTTGTACCAGGTAGCAGGTACTGTTTTAAATGTTCTCTATATTAGTGCATGAATACTCAGAATGGCTCCGTGCGGTCAGCACTGTGATGATGTCTGTTGTACAGATTGGAAAACTGAAGAACAGGGAAGAGGGGTCATTTGCCCAGACCCTAAGATAATCAGGAAGTTGGCTTCTAGCTACATGCTCTTTACTCCCTTGTGCTGCCTCTCTGCCTTTTCTCAAGTAAATCCAGTAAGCCATTCCCAGAGTTTTTCAGTTTCTTACTTCATCCATTCCTCTGCTTCTGAACAATAAATGCTCCAGAACTGAGCTGGCCTACAGGGAATTTTCCCCAACAGGCAGGACACGGCAAAGTAACCGAGAACAAAAAAATGATTCAGAGCAGGGAATGCTTGTGTCAACCATTTATTTTATAATTTTAAATTCGAGGATGTATTTTTATTTATTTATTTTTAAAGATTTTATTTACTTATTTGAGAGAGAGAGAGAGGCAGAGCGGCAGGCAGAGGGAGAGGGAGAAGAAGACTCCCTGCTGAGCAGGGAGCCAGATGCAGGGCTGGATCTCAGGACCCCAGCACCATGACCTGAGCCAAAGGCAGACACTTTACTAACTGAGCCAACCAGGTGCCCCAAAGATATATTTTTAAAGAGGCTTTTTTTTTTGAGATGGAGGGAACATAAAATGTTTTTAATTATTTGAAATGACAATCCAAGGGCACCTGGGTGACTCAGTTAGGTGTCTACCTTTAGCTCAGGTCATGATCCCAGGGTCCTGGGATCGAGCCCCGCATCGGGCTCCCTGCTCAACGGGGAGTCTACTTCTCCCTCTTGCTCTGTGCTCTCTCGATCTCTCTCAAATAAATAAATGAAATCTTTAAAACAACAAATAAATAAATAAATAAATAAATAAATAAATAAAATGACAGTCCATTACAAAATGCATATTNAATCTCTCTCAAATAAATAAATGAAATCTTTAAAACAATAAATAAATAAATAAATAAATAAATAAATAAATAAATAAATAAATAAAATGACAGTCCATTACAAAATGCATATTTAATTTGAATCTTCCCTTTTGTTGCTCCCTCAAGGATCTACTTGGTTACAAGGTTTGTCATACGTACCTTTTTAATATCTACCACATCTGTTCCTTCCTTACCAGGTTTTCTTCATGATTTTGGAAGGGAAGTTTATTACAAAAGTCTTTTAACTAGTCAACTAATTTGATTTTTTTCTCTTCCTTTATTTCCAGGGTAATCTTGAATGAATGACTGAATGAATGACCGAATGAGTAGAGTTATAGTATTTGCGTGATTTAAATCCTTTACCCTCCTACTGTGTTGTCCTGAAGACACAGAATCATTTGTGTAGTATTCTTGCCAAAAGTGGATAACCTGAGTCTAATCATTAGGAGGCAATTAAATAAGTCTAAACTGTGGGACGTTCTACAAAGCAAATGGCGTGTACATCTCAAAAATATTCAAGATAAAAAGAGGCCCAGAAACTATTCCTGCTTAATTCCATGACAGCTAAATTCACTGCATAATCCTTGACTGGAAAAACATTTCTACGAAGGACATGATGGGGCAACTGGCAAATTTTGAATTTGGTCTCTTTATTAGATAACAGTACTATATCTGTGTTAAATATTCTGGTTGTAAGAACTATGTAAGGGTTGTGCTTGTTATGGGCAGTATGCTGAAGTATTTACCAGTGAAGGATCAGGATGCCAGCACTTAATCTCAAAGGATTTGGCAAAATTTTATGTATATTATATATATTCCATATTATAACTAAGCTATTACATATGTAAAAATATATAACTATGCCCTCAAATATACTGACACAACACAAGGTTAATCTAGATGCAAGACATAACAAATGTTTGTTGTGCTTTGCTTACAACATCTTTGTAGGTTTGAAATTTTTAAAAAATTTGTTAATTAATTAATTATTTACAGATGTCGGGGTTGGTGAGTGGGGAGACCTTCAAAAACTCCCTGTGACCACCAAGATAAAAAGTCCAAACACTAGTCTGGCACTCAAGGCTTTTAGGATTAGATTCTTTCCTATCTCCTATCCCCCTCCAGAGGAAACTTCAGGCGTTCAAACAGACCTTCCTTCCATTTTTAACATGTCATTTCCTTCGCTTGGAGTATTCTTCTGCTTCATTTTCTTTACCGGACACTGTTTGAACTTCAAGATTCCGATCAAGAAGCGCAGATCTTGTGAGCAGTCCCTGCCCCTCCACCAGCTGAGACCCTCCCCTCTGTGTTCCTTTGGCGCCATCTACAGTAAATTATGTACATAACTCTCCAAAAGCCTATGTCGCGGGGTATTGTCACAGCGATCGTCAAATCTGTCCCTCACACTAGACCGTGTATGTTCGGGGGTCTAGTTCACTAGCATATGCACAGCTGCTACTTAATCATTTGTACTTTTTATTAAATGTAGGTCCTGAAAAGTTCAGGGTTTTGTTTATTTAATTGACTTGTGTTGTGAATCTTCAGCATCTCCAACAGTGCCTGACCTCCTGTATGTCCTCAATGTCAGATGAATGACTGAATGACCAAACATATAACAGAATGAATAAGTGAGTAAATCCAAAGAAATGTGTTTCCTTTCCTAGGTTTCCAGTACACTAAATACGGATGCCGTAGAAAAAGTGATAATAAGATGGTTCACCGCAGCTTCTGTGAGGTCAACAAGAAGCCAAAACCTATTAGAAGAATGTGCAATATTCAAGAGTGTACACATCCACTGTAAGCATTTTATTTTAACTACCATATCCTGAGCACAACACGAAAGGGATTTAAATTTCTTTAGTTCTTTTTAGTTTTATTTTTAGTCAAAACTAATAACCATACCTGTTTTAAATAGTCTAATTCATTTCATGGGAATTATATAAAGCTGTGGTTCCCCTGCCCTTTACCGTATTCCTGCTCTTCAAATTCAACCATATTCCAGCTATGATGCTTCTTTTGATATTTGGTAACTCCTTGTTTCCAACTTTCTGAGTAAAATGTTTTTGCATCTCCTTGATTTTTGGGGGTGGGGTTTGGATATTATGTATATTGATTTTCCAGTGTGCAAAGTGAAAGGTTTAGCATTCTTTTATAATCCTTCCCCAAATACACACAGCCCACACTTCTCTCATCCCCAGTATTTCCAATATTGTTATAACCTACCTTTTACTGATATTATTCTTCAGAGTTTATATTATCTTAACAACTTCCGTCTGTCCTAATAGGTGAGTCACTTAGCTGGCTTTCTTTCCTTGTGAAGCTTTTTTTCTTTTAGAATTAATTAAGGTTTTGATTTTTATACTTTCTTTTCTACTACTTTTTAATAATTCATCCCCACACTGTCTTCTGTGAGTATCAATCTCCTATAAATACTAAACACTCAAGTATCCTGTCACTTGCAACTTCTGAGAGTTATCTCTCAGAGAGTTCTGTGTGTTCCAGCTCTGCCTGGACTTCTGTTCGTCCTGGAATGTAATTTTTATCTTTTCCTAGATATTCCTACTGTCTCTCTTTTGCATTGGATTTCCTGTTTCCTGCATTTTTTGTCTTCTTTTCTTTTCATGTATTCGTTTGTTCTGGTAGATCATGTCTTCCAGTAGCTTCATGGAAAATGTATATACAAGTGAAAGTTTTTGGCTAAGAAATTCTCATACACCTAAGAAACGTAGTTAAGAGGTTAAAGTATAAGGGTAGATAGGAAGTCTTTCTTCTCTCACTCTTCATCATTGGGACATACACATACGATTCCAAACCCTAATGTATTTTCCTTCAGGATTTTGAAACCATTGTTCCATTGTTTTCTTGATTCCCATGTTGCTGTTGAAAAGTCAGCTGCTATTCTATTTCTCAATGCTTTCTGTTTTTGTTTGTCATTCAAAGTTTGTAGGATCTTCTTTTTGTTCCCAATGTCCTGAAATTTCACAGCAATGGAACTGCTTTGAGGCTCTAATTTTCTCATCCATCATGCTATGTACTCAAAGACTTTAACATGCAAACCAGTATCTTTCATCTCTGGTACATTTTCCTGTGTTTTTTCTTTGAAAAATTTCCCCTATTTTTTCACTACTATTTCTAAGATATTTGTAGTTAGGATTCTTAAAGAGATCTAATTTTCTTTTCTCATCTATTGTTTGTTGTTCTATTTGCTGAATTTTTCATTTTTACTATTGTGTTAATATCCAAGAGCACTTTAATGTCCAGGCACTCTGTTTTGTTCTTCATATGTTCCCTTTTTAAGGCATTTGATGCTTATTTCACAGGTGTTAATATATTCTTTTATATCTTTTATGATATTAAAGATTATTTTCTTTTTCATGCATTATTGCTTTAGAGTTCTTTTCATCTGTTTCTTTTTACCCCCTCCATGATTTGTGTTAGAGGCCTTTCTGTGTCCACAAATTGTTGACTCTTCACGCACATAACAATATAGCCTTTTAACAGCCTTTTAACAGGCTGCTTGGAAGCTTTCTTTATGGTCAAGACTTGCTTGCTGGTGGGCTTCAGTGTAGGACAAGGTGGCTGGGCTATTTCGTTGAAGACCCTCAATGTATAATTAGGGCTTTTCTAATGAAATGATCAGATTCCAAAGAGTAGAATCAATCACCTGCCTAGGGAGCATAAGCCTATTTAATAGCTATTCTGGAAGGCAACTAGGGTCATCTTCACCATTCCATACTTGGATTCTTACCTAACCCCTGTTTTCACTCTGGTCTCTTTCTCTGTTGTCTCTTGAGTGTTGCCCACAAATTAAAAGTCTGGTTCATCTTCTACAGAGGATAAATGTTAGACCTTCTGCTGGATTAGAGGAGGGGCAATCGGCCAGTGGGGGTAAGGATCAGGAGGTGGATGTGAGGTGGATGTGCTGTTTCCACACAGACTTTTCCTCACTCTCCTGTTTTTAGCCCTGCTTTCATCCAGTTTCCCAGTGCACACTTTCCCCTGTGGCCACAATTCACATTCCTGGAGTTCTGTTGCCAAGTCAGTCTGTTTACCAGCTTCTACGGCTGAGTTAAGCTTCATCCTTCTTAGGTCTGCTGAGCTGGTAGCCACATGACCCACTGCTTTCTAGGCTCCAGAATTATCTTTTGGGGCCTTCTATCCAATTTTATTTTTTTTTACCTTTGTAGATTAATGCCATTTTTTCCCCTTTGTTGTCACTCTAGGAATTTTAGGAGGGAATAAAGTTAATCAGGAGTAACTATGACTATGAAATATATACCTCTAATATAATATCTGTGTTCAAACAAGAGTTACTACTGAGGGCTTTACAATAGCTTAGTTGCCACAATATGTTCTACTGGCAGTTTGATGAGAGAAAGCCATCCTAAACTGGGAATGCCAAAGACTGCTGAGGTTTTAGCATGGTTATATTTTGGTGCCCCATATATATATGAAAAAAAATGCAGAGGGAAAGTAACTCTAGAAAGGATAAATAGTATGTCTCAATTACATTCTGACAGATTGAGGAACAAGACAGAATCACTGGGGATGGCTCTTTGGGACCACACGTAGCCACATGTCATGGAGACCTGTCCATAATAATGCAGCCACGGCTTATGTGGAAAGTGTTGGGGCCACTGACATCAATACAGAATTGGGGAATGTCCCATGGGAAATCTTTTTGAAAATATTTTTTTTTAGAAATCTTTCTGCCAGGTGCATTCAAGCCCCACATGCTCACTACCTTTTACCTTTTTGTTGGGCCTCGTAAGGGTTGATAGGAAGAACTCAATTTTCCAAACAAGATCGATACCTCAGGCAGCCTTTTCAGGGGGCAACTGTAGAAATGAAACGGTCATCTCAGTTAGAATCTTAAAACGTGAGGAAGCTCAGAATTTCATGGAAAAGCAGCAGCACCCAAAGCAGTTTGTGTCAGCAAGTATCAGATGGACTGCCTTTCTAAATTTCCTTTCAAGTGTTTAACATCATGAGGCATGTGGCTGAGATCGAGTTGGTGTGTTTCTGAAAACTGCCATCCTGCCAGAACCTTACCAGGCAACCTTGAGTTTCAGGAACCCTCTGTCGATGGATTATCCTTTAAATAACGAGGTTTCCAGCTCACGGGGGGCAGAATAATACCCAGGCGTTAAACATAGATGTGTTGGGCTCGTTGCTATTAGAAAATGCTCAGACTCAGACATGGTGGGTGCATCCGTCTTTCTGAAACCGCTTACTGAGCCAGAGGGTGGTCCCCCCCTCAACCTCCCTCCCCCACCTCCCACTCACACCCCCCAACCCCCACCCTCCCAGGCTGCCCGGCAGGGGCAGGGGCGCAGCATAGGAGGGCGCGCGGCAGCAGCTAACCGTGTTCCCCTCACCCCCGCGCTGCAGCTGGGTGGCCGAGGAGTGGGAGCATTGCACCAAAACCTGCGGCAGTTCGGGCTACCAGCTGCGCACCGTGCGCTGCCTGCAGCCGCTCCAGGACGGCTCCAACCGCTCGGTGCACAGCAAGTACTGCTCGGCCGACCGGCCGGACCACCGGCGGCCCTGTAACCGCGTGCCCTGCCCCTCCCACTGGAAAACCGGGCCCTGGAGTGAGGTGGGTGAGCGACTCCCGCGTGCGCGCGTGCGTGTGCGTGTGTGTGTGTGCAAGCGTGCGCCCTATATTCGAATTTGGCACCCGTATCAGGTAGGCATTACGTGAGTTGGGATGCGGTTACAGATTTTGTGATCGGCAAGCACCTGGAGGTGCCAAGAAACATAATTTTAAAATAGGGCTCACCTTTTGGATGAGTCCGTAGGGGCAAACTACATGTGGGTGTTTTGTGACTTAGAGGCGCATCTAAAGGGGACTCGTCTTCTGTTCCGTATCTTTGTTGACTTCACACCATGCCTAGGGGATGAATTCCAAACACCTGACAGTCAATGCAGGGCCCTCTCCTCCTCCTCCTCCTCCTCNTTTTCGTTGAAATGTTTAGACCACTTGCATTTAGGGTTTAAATCTGTTGCCTTGGTATTTGCGCCTATGTCCTCTTCCCTGTTCCTTTTTCCCACCTCTCCTGCCTTCTTTAGGATTCATCAGGTTTCCTTTTGTTTCTTCTTTCTTCTTGTTCTTCCTCTTCCTCCTCCTCCTCCTCCTCCTCCTCCTCTTATTTCTTTGGGTTATAATTGCCATAACGTTATATCAGTTTCAGGTGTACAACATAATGATTCAATATTTGTATATGTTGCAAATATTCACAATAAGTCCCATCCTAACTGTTCTTACTCTGGTGTTCTCTGTTCCAACTCTGTTCCAGTTTGAGAAACTCCCTGCTGTTCCAAAAAGACCATGCTCACTGGAGTCTCCCATCTTTTAGCTGATGACCCTTCCTCCTCCTCCTGACTCACCACCTCCTCCATCCAATAGGGCTCATCTCCAGGGTCCAAAATACCACCTTCCAGGGCTGCCTTTTCCCCAGTCCTTTATCTGCCTTCCAAAATGGCCTACCTCTAGCATGCCATTCATGATGGAATACTGTGACTTTTGTCTTGGAGTTCGTGCTGGCCACTGGTCCACACATTTCTCAAAGACTCTGCCTTGGCTTCTGCACTGCACAGCTAGGACCTGTCTCGTCCATGTTTGTTTGCTGACTCAGTATCATGTGGCCTGAATTAATCCCACACCTTTGGTATTCCTAAAGATTCAAAAGGAGGAATCATGAGATCACAGGAGAAAAGCTTGTAGGAGGAAAGGGCATCACAAGGCAGATGGAGAATGAAGGAGGAAGTGGAGAGCAGACCCAGAAAGGAAGGAACAGGCGAGCGAAGGTCACCTGCATGGAACAAGAAAGATAACTTACATCTCCTTCTCCTCAGAGTCCTGGAACAAAGGTCCCTCCTCTCTTGCTCCTACCTGGAACAATAGCTTAGCTGGTCCTGGACTTAATTTTAGAGTGCTTAGCCCCTCCATTAATGAAACTAGTTTATGGGAATAAAATAACAGTAGTTCCAGAGAGGTTGAATTAACCAAGTTAGCCCGTCAGTAAGTTCTGCCATCAGTGAGGAAGGTGAAAGAATGGGAAGGTCAGTAACAGAAACTTTCCTTTCCCTGGAAAGAGGCACCACTACAGTTTTGAGGAACTTTACAGGTATTAACACTACAGTGATGGCTTCTTCCCTATCACATGCTTCCTGCCTGCACAGCACAACTGCTCTACAGACATTGTCTCCTTTGCTTTCGTTTAGTCCTGACAGCAGTCCTGAGGCAAGTGTTACCATCTGGCTCTCAGAGAAGCCGCCCTGTGCCCAGGCTGGTCAGTCATGCAGTCACGCTGTAAACCTGTGATTATCTATCTCCAAAACAAAATAGAGAAGGAACTCCAGAGCTGTGCGGGCATGTGCCTGTGTGTGTGCTTCTGTGTGTGTGTGTGTGTGTGTGTGTGTGTGTGTGCGCGCGCGCGCGCGCACGCACATGTGTGTCCACAGGGAGGAAGGTAGTCTTGGTGGAATAAACCTCTCTAATTGTAGCCTTGGTTTCTCTAGTGTTCGGTAACCTGCGGGGAAGGAACGGAGGTGAGGCAGGTTCTCTGCAGGGCAGGAGACCACTGCGCAGGGGAGAAGCCCGAGTCAGTCAGAGCCTGTCAGCTGCCTCCCTGTAACGGTAGGTGTGACGCCGATTGTTTCACTGCTTTGGCAATGGTTTTTATACCTCCAAAAGCAGCATTTCAGGATTATCAAAAAATAACCTAAGGACTCTTCTTTAAACCCAAAATTTCTTTTTTTTTATTTAAAAAAATAACCTAAGGAGCACCCCCCTGAAACACAAGCCTAATCCTCTTCTCTCCAATCAGTGTTTGAGGGAGTGTCCCACACCAGTGAGGGATCATAACCCCCGCAGCCTCCCTGGTTCCTGTCAGGCGCTAATGCAGGGGTGAGGGCACATCATGTATGTGAAGGTGCTGTCAATTTGTTTTTCTAGTAGAAGCTACTTATTTTCTGTGTCTTTATAATTTCACATCATTGTGAAAGGCATAATACTGCAGGAAGCTTTGAAGTATTTTGCTGTAATTATCTAGCTTAGACATGTGGCCCATCCATGCCATGCACAAGGCCATTTCTCTTCTCTCTCCATCCATATACGTGCCCTTCGGCAAGGGGATTTTGGAATAGACACCTTGCACGTGTGCAGACGTTTGCCTAGCCTTCCTCCTTGCCATAGCGCAAGCACAGAGTGTACTTTAAACTATGTATCAGTTTGCTGTCAGAACCCGAAATATGTGTGGGATGGTAGCCCTGTCTGTCGCTCTGTCTCTCTTCCACCTTTTCCGTGCTCCCTCTGTCTATGTCCATCTCTGTCCTCTGCTTCAGTTTGTATTTCCATCTGCTGTCCTCTGTCTCTCATTTTCTGTGCTGGTCCAGTCTGGCTCCCTGTCACGGACTTGTTTCTTCAGCAGCCTGCAGGTTGCTCACTTTCTCTACATCTATCTCACATGCTTTTCTACCTCATTCCCTCTCTCTGTTTCTCTCTCTCTTCCACACTCTTTCCCTATCCTCATCCCCTGTCTTTCTCCAGCCCTCTTTTCCTCTCCTCTTCTCTCTTTCTTCATCTCTTCCTGTCTCCTTTTCCCTTATTTTCCTCTTTCTTTCCCTGACTTCTCCCGCAAGCCTCTTTCTTCCTCCTGTGTCTGTCTGTGTCTCTCCTTCACTCCCACCTTGCCCTTCTCAGGGTCCTCCTGCCCTTTCTCCCCGGCCTTGTCCCTCTGCCTTTCTCTCCCACCCTGTGTCTGTATCTGTCACTTCATCTCCCTCACGCTTGTCTCTCTTCTCTTAGTCCCTTGTCTTCCTCACCTTCTTTCTTTCTCCCAGCCCCTGTTCCGACTGTGGCTGGCTCTCTTTCTTCTTGGCCCCTCCCACTGCACCATCTGCTGTCAGTTCTCTCTCCCTCTCCCTCTCCTTCTCTCTCCCCTTCCTCTGTCTCTCTCTCTCCCCCACCTCACACCCTCTCCCCCTTCTGTTGTTTCCTTACCCACCCTACTTCTGCCATCACAAGCTTCCTCTTAAATGCCATTTTCCTGAGTCTGTACCTAATGACAACTGGATGTTGCTGTCACAATAGTGAGACTTGGAACTTAAGAAGTTATTTTTTTGTTGGCCTGAACCATAGGAAGCCATTAATTAAATATTGACATCTGAATGATACTTTCTTTTTTCAAGAAAATTGTCAAGGTGCTGTTTTATCAAGTGTCTTATTTTTTTGGATGAAATTTCAAGTCAAATCTTAAACCTTATAAATGATTTCATTATAAATTTTCGTTTGAAATATGTGGTAGCAAGATCAAGTATGGCCATGAGGGGGAGACAAAGGACTTAGATATTTAATCATTTTTCTCTGGAAAATGTATTTGAAAATTTAAAACACAAGACAAACCTAACAGAACAAATTTTACCCGGTTAGAAGCTGTAAGTTTACTGTTGCCATAATATTTACTCATTTGTATTATTGCCAAGAAGTTAAAAACTTTGTGAGTAGACTTAACTGTTCTTAATAGTTGGTAGAGCTGTGTGTTTCTGCAACATATGCCCAATGTTCAGCAAGAATTGCTTGATTCTCTTCCTTTAGCTAAAAGAAATTCTTTTTAATTGTAAAACAGGTACAGATGAGATGGCATAACTATGTTAGGGATTCCACCATCTTTTAGCTGCTGTATTGCTCTGAAATCCAGGCCGACAGCCAATTCTGTGAGGTCTGAAAGGCCATACATTTCTATCACACGTTTCAATAAGTAATAATTCCCATCAGTCTTAAACTGCAATTAAAATCAAATGACTTTTTGAGACCATGTGTAATACCCTTTTCCTGAACCTCTTGTAGTGATGTGGGCATGGAACAAGAAGGCTGAAAAGCTTCCTTCATTTTAATGATTGCTTTTGTCCTGTGAATCCTTTCCCTAAGCCCCATGTTGATTGTAGTATTTCACTATTGCAGTTAAGCTCTTCCCATCTATCCTGAGAAAAATTGCCATGAAGTGAATGTGTATCCCTTTGCTCCTGTCTTCTTTTTTGCCGCGGAATATTTCATCCTTTCCTCCTCTATACAGAAGCATATTCCATCTGGCCCTGACTAGACCCATGTTGTGAACTAGTCCTTGCAGTGCCGGGTGCTCACACAGAGGGGAGACTCATACATGAACTCCTTCTCTAACCCAGAGAGACTAGGTCATGCTTTGAGCTGGGCCACAGAAAGAGCGTGAGAGGGTTCTCAGGGGGTGAAGGGCCAGAAGGAAAAGAGAGTACAGGGTCAAATAAAGTCCTCTCATCACAGGGTCTAGAACCTTAAACATACAGGAAGAAGAAATTAATATTCTTATTTTAAGATATAGGCATAGAAAAAGTAATTCAGAAATAATAAGGGTATTTGAGGAGAAACCCATTAATGTGACATGCAGACATTCACAACATAATTAGATGATTACCTTAGCTAACATGCAACATTCAGACATGTCTTACTATCTAGCATATCTGTAATGCCAGGCAAACACAGGTCATTCCAAAATTTGGGAAGGGGACACGATATTACTCTAATGGATAGTTTTATAATTAATTTTAGAATTGGTAATTGATAACAGTTATAGGTGGTAATTTTAGCTTTCTCTTGGTCTTGCCAACTGACTGGCCTCCCCCCCCAACTATAGAAAGAAAGATTCTTTAATTTCCCTAGCAATTTATGTACAAGTTCCTTACCCAGAAGTAGAGCATGACCAAATAGTGCTTTGTAATTTTAAGTGATTCTAGTATGTAAGTGCCACAGTTTCCAATTCTTTGTGCTTACGGATCAGACATAGGATTAGTATCTCTGTGTGGCACCGTGTTCGAGGGCTGTGCATGGGATGTGCCCTAAAATGGCTAAAAACAAGTACAAACTGATGTGTCCGTGAGCTCAACATTGGAGTTTTTGAAATCAAATTCTTATAACCTGTACTCAAAAAAATTTTAAAATGATAGAGTGTACACACACGTGTATCAAGTGTTTTATGAGTGTTACTTTAGTACTTTTTAAAGTGTTATCAACTCAATGAAATTAAATTTAAAAACTATGAATGATTGAAATGAAAGTTGGCACATGTTACCCAAATTTATGCTTTCAAATAATATATAGTCTGAGACTATTCGGTAGTAAAAATGAAACTATTGCATTGACTCTGGGTGTTGCCTTCGTTTCTCTTTTGGAAATATGTTTTTAATATTTCATTTGTTCCAATAGGTCCTTAGAATTTATTTTGATTTTTATTTATTATTATTATTTTTATAAGATTTATTTATTTATTTTGGAGACAGAGAAGAGGGGGGAGAGAGAGCAAGCAAGGAGGAGGGACAGAGGGAGAGAGAGAATCTCAAGCAGACTCCTGCTGAGCATGGAGCCTGATGCCTGGCTTGATCTCAAGATCCTGAGATTATGACCTGAGCCGAAATCAAGAGTCAGACGCTTAACCAACTGAGCCACCCAGCTCAGGATTTATTTTGCCCCAGGATTTATTTTTATTTTAAATTTAAATTTATTTATTTATTTTTTTTTTAAAGATTTTATTTATTTATTTGACACACAGAGAGAGATTACAAGTAGGCAGAGAGGCAGGCAGAGAGACAGGGAGAGGAGGAAGCAGACTCCCTGCTGAGCAGAGAGCCCGATGCGGGCCTCGATCCCAGGACCCTGAGATCATGACCTGAGCCGAAAGCAGAGGCTTTAACCCACTGAGCCACCCAGGTGCCCTTAAATTTAAATTTAAAGTAGAAGCTAATCTATTAGAAATCCAGAAATACCATAAAGTTAAAAAAAAAAAAGATGTCCCTTTATATCCTAAAAAATATCTGTGGCAAAATGAATCCTATTTTCTCATTCTAAAATCAGATATAGGTCCCTACTAGGAAGAGAAAAGTACCTTCAGTCTGCAGACTTGATGGAGATATTAAAATGGTGGTCAACACAAATGCTTTGCAGAGAAAAACTACTTATTTCGGTGAATTTAGCTAAATGTTCGTATTTGTTTATTGAGATATAATTGACACATAGCATATTATCTTCAGGTGTACCATATAATAATTCGATACTTTTATATATTGCAAAATGATCACAACCATAAGTCTAGTTAATGTCTATCACTATATATAGTTATAAAATTATTTTTTCTTGCCATGGGAACCCTTGAGATCTATTCTCTTAGCAGTTTTTAAATATGCGATTCAGTATTATGAACTGTAGTCATCACGTGTACATTACATGCCCACGACATCTATTTTATAACTGGAAGTTTCTACCTTTTGACCCCCTTCACCCATTTCACCCACTCTCCAACCCCCACGGATGGCAACCGCCAATCTGTTCCGCTGTATCAAGGAGCTTTTGTTTTTAGATTCCACATACAAGTGAGACCGTGCACTAATTTGTCCATCTCGGTCTGACTTATTTCATTTAACGTAACGTCCTCAAGGTCCATCCACGTTGTACATGGCAAGATTTCATTCTTTTTTATATCTGAATAATATTCCGTTATATACATATACCACAGTTTCCTTATCCATTCATCCATCCATTGATGAACAGTTAAGTTTTTGCCATATCTTGGCTATTACAAATAATGCTGCAGTCAACATGGGGTGGTGTGTATCTTTTTGAATGAGTGTTTTCATTTTCTTCTGATACATACTTTTGCGACTTACCAGATCATATAGTGGTTATATTTTCAATTATTTTAGGAGCATCCATGCTTTTGTCTACAGTGGATGCACCGGTTCACGTCCTCACCACTGACATTCATATTTTTAGCACAAAGGCTCATTTGGACAACTCCAACTAATGTCAGATTTTACTTAAAATTTTTTATATTCCAAAACAATTTTCATTTCTTCCTTTTAGTTTCTGTTTAGACGTATGTATTATTTTGTCTTCTCTTGACTTCTGCAGATGAGCCATGTATGGGAGACAAGTCCATATTCTGTCAGATGGAGGTGCTGGCGCGATACTGTTCCATACCCGGTTATAACAAGTTGTGCTGTGAGTCATGTAGCAAGCGCAGTAGCACCCTGCCACCACCGTACCTTCCAGAAGCTGCTGAAACTCACGGTGATGCTATCTTTAACCCTAGCGACCTCCCTGGATCTCTCGTGATGCCTACATCTTCAGTTCCTTACCATTCGGAGCCCCCTGCCGAGAAGAAGAAATCTCTGAGCAGGCTCTCTTCAGCGGCGGGGGGTCCCAATGCCTTCGCTGCTTCCAGGCCACACAGTAAACCTGATGGTGCTAACTTCCCCCGGAGGAGAGCTCAGCCAGCAGGAAGTAAGACTCTGAGACTGGTCTCCCCAGCCACCAGGAGCGGCCCCCTCAACTCCTCCTCAGAAGTGGCTGCGGCCCGCCTCCTCGCGGTCAGTGATTCCATAGGTGCTGCTTCCCAGGCGAGAACCTCAAAGAAAGATGACAGAATTATTGACAAGAGACGTCCAGTCAGATCGTCCACTTGGGAAAGATGAGAAAGCGAACCTCAAAGGCTAGAAATCAGAGGAGAACCTGGACAAGCTCCCTGTCCCTGTGGTGCATACAGCTTGTTTAAAGTACAATCTCCGTGTTTAAAGTAAATCTCCGTAAATTTGTCAACTCGTTTTGTCTGTGAGTGGAAGAGCAAAAAGTGCTGGTTCACTTTCTAGTTGCTTTCATCCTCCTTTCGTTCTGCATTGACTCACTGACCAGAAGTCATTGGAAGAAAGCACCAAAGATTATTGATAGAAGGAAAGTAAGTTGCTAAGTGTGTTGGTCACCCTCTTATGCAGCAGAGGGACTGGAACCAATTATGTGTATCGGCTGATTTTTTTATTTTTAAGAAGTTACACTAAAAATGAAGAGGTGCCAACAGTTTACACTTTAACGAAATATTTTGGAAATGGAGCAAAAAATTCTTAGACTTGTATTCCTATTTATCTATATTAGAAGTATTGTATGAGCGAATTTGCAGCTATTGTGTAAATATTGTATATTGCAGAAATCAGTATTATTTTAAGAGATGTGTTCTCAAATGATTGTTTACTATATTACATTTCTGGATGTTCTAGGTGCCTGTTGTTGAGTATTGCCTTATTTGACGTTCTATGGGTTGATCTTCGAAGCAGAACATTCTGAATAAGAAGTTAGAATTGTAGCTGCTGACAATACAAAGGGTTTTGTTGTGTGGTTTTGTCTAATCAACAGTGCGATACCTAAATTACAGAAAAAGAAAAATCACATATGCTGCGGATATACAGGTCCCAGCTTCCCTATTACCTTCCACTTTTTAAACGAGAAGGAATAGGATTGATGTGTTAGTCTACTAGAGGTCACAGGGCCAGAGACTAGTAAGTCAGCCTGTGTGAGACAAAATTAAAACCCTCTTACCAGGACCTCAATAGGCACCACTGAAGTGTCCTGTGTTCTTGTGTTGATTTTTCTTTTCCCTTTGTTGACATATACAAACGGTTATTCTCAATGTACTGTAATAATAACAAAAGAAAAATGTTTTGAGATAATTTGTTTGTATGTTGGTAGCTGAGAAAAGCATCATCGAACTAGAATTGACACCCGAATATAATAGGGCTTTGGGGCTTTGGAGGAAGAGTTGAGAAAGTATTTGTCAGTGGTCACAATATTTATTTTCTGCATGGTCCATATTCAAATGTTCACAACCACAATGCATCTGACTGCAATCATGTGCTAGTAATTTATGTCAGTGGTCACCTTGCTCACAGTGAAGCCAGAAATGCTCTCTCCAGGGAGTAGATGTAAAGTACTTGTATATAGAATTCAGAACTGAAGATATTTATTAAAAGTTGATTTTTTTTCTTGATAGTATTTTTATGTACTAAATATTTACGCTAATATCAATGACATATTTTGGTAAACTAGAGAGACATAATTAGAGATACACATGTGCGTGGAGGAGAAATTTAAGCAAACAACAACAGCCAAATCAAAGAGCTAATATTAAACAAATGTGATGTCATGCAGACTTTTTGCATTTTTAAAGTAGTTGATTCAAAGTGAATGACTTCTTCCCTTTCGATGAAACCTTTGCTAGTATAGGTCCTGATAGCTGTTTAATGAAATAGGGAATTAGAAACATTTTTTTAAGTATATGAAAGAGATAAATATTTAAAATAAGAAAGTGTTGTGAGCATAATGTTCTTGAGGTCAGTTCCTGAACTGCCTAAAACTATATTATGCAAATGAACTCTAGAGATGTCAACCTCTCCAAGCACAGAATGTGCAAGGATATTTGCCTTTTAACCACGGTAAACTCACAGCTTCACCTGTTGACTCTATACCTCTAAAGAATCGCTGCTACTTCGTGCAAGACTTTTAAAGTTTAACAGAATTAGGTGAGTTCCAGATAGAAAAACAATCTCTGAGCCTCAAGTAGAAGTCACTTTTTTTTCCTGAAAGCTTCCCCAGAATGAAATTCTCTCTAGTTTGCTTGCATATGTATGCGTCTGGTCCACAGGAGAATGCAGAGAAAGATGATCGCACACATACACCTCCCATAAAGATGTACATATTTGTTTTACTTCTCATCTTTGAGCTTCCTTTTCTACTAAGCTAAAAATCCCTTTTTATCCAAGTGTACACTACTGATGCTGTTTGTTGTATTGGGAGCACGTAGCAATAAAAATGTTAACAAAATATAGACCTGGCTCTATCTAGATTTTATCATTAGATTCATCACTGAGTAATGGAAACTCTTCTTTCCTCCTCCTCCAAAGTCGAAATAGTGTCAAATTTATTAGCTACTTGGACTTTCTTTCTCTGAAGAGGCCCAAATACAGTGACAGTGTCTCCTAAGCCTCACACTAAGGTTTATCATTAATATTTTTTTTTGAATTAAAAAAGAGAGAGACTAGGGGTGGTGGCTTTTGGCTTAAATCCGTCCCACAGAACTATGAAGATGCAGAGAGGAAAGGGCAATAATGCTATAGGTTGTATAAGGAGGAAAAGGGGAATTTCTGTCTTTTAAATGTGCAACCCCAGAGTGGTTTTTAAGGAAAAGCTGTTGAGCTGCTTTAGAACGCTGATTACCTGAGGACTGCTGGGAATACATGACACCTGACTCGAGAGTGTGGGCAGAAGTGGGGCATCGAGGCAGTGGGGGAGGGGAGATGGCTTTGCTTGTGTCACAGGGAGGCACTATAGTGCCATGGTTAGTTTAAAGGGCAAAGGCAGGTTTGAACTGCACCTGTACCTCTATACCTGAATGGTCCCGGGGAACCATACTAAATGTCAGTTTCCTCATCTTTCAGAGTGGGAGGCAGAACTGTCAAACATCATTGCATAATTGCTGTGAGAAACAAGAAAGTAAAGTTGTTAGCACGGGGCTTGACACCTAGTAGTTCTCAATAAATACTAAGTATCATTGCTGTCCTTCTGTTGTCCCCATCCTCCTCCTCCTCCATCATGTGACCAAACCACAGTTTTTGTCTAGGGCCCACAGCTAGTTTGAATCATGGTCACGGAGTCTCATTAATGGCGATAAAGAATATAGTTTCAGGAATCCAAAGACAAGCACTTTAGCTTCAAAAACTAATAGGAAGGACAAACTCATTAAAAATGATCTCCAGCCATCAGTTTTGAAAAATTTTAGCTAATTATGTCCACTCTCCCTTCACAAACAGTAAGTAGTCAAACTGAAGAATGATTACTAATTCTGTATTTCTGCGAAAATGGCCAGTGGTGAAACAATGCTCCAGATTACTAGCAAAAAAAATGTTTTTCATATTTTACATTGATATACTTTGCAGAAATATCAAGTCATTCCTTTAAACATAGCTTATCACGAGTAAGCTGCTTAAATATATGAAATTTAAAAAATCACTTGAAGAATGAGGAAGTGTGGACAACCAAAAAGTATTTGTTACAATTTTTATAAAAGTACTGAAGAGAATGGTGTAAGTAAAAGGTTAAAGCTACTTAAAAAGCAATAAAATATAAAAATCACCCAAGGGTGCATAGGCATTATCAACACATCACTTAGTATTAGAAAATATTTGTTGTGGGCCCTGATACTTGAGATATTTAATTAGAAATTTAAAGGTAGAGACATTATTCAAAAATTAATTAAAATACTGCCTACTGAGCAAAGGCATAATCTAAAATGAATTTGCCATGAAAAACACAAATTCTAAAACAAACCAAAGTGCTATCAGTTTCTGCAAAATTATCAGAGAGTTCACCTAGGTATTGGGATTACTTCCTAAATTACCCCATCTTTGTAAATGGCAGGAGCATAAAAAGTTGCCCATCTGCTTCCCGCGGCACTAAGCTTCCTCGCAGGAGCGCTGACGACACTGACTCCACCTTTGGTCCCCCATCTTGGTCGCCCCTCGCACACAGATGGCGCCACTTTAGGTAAGTACCCCGTGCCCGCACCCGGTGCTCCTTGCTCCATAAAAGCTGGGGATTAAGGTCTGGATAGGGGCGGGGAATAGGAGTCCAGTCCGGGTCGTCCCGTGGTCCGTCCGCTGCCAGGTTGCCCCGTCTGTAAGTTACCCCAGATAAAACTCGGTGAATGGTATGGGGTGGCTTCCCTCTTTTTCTGGTATTGTAGTGCCTTCTCAGTCTGGAGGATCCATGACTGACCCTCCTCCACCTTCTAACGATCGGTTACTCTGCTGGGTATCAGAAAGAAACAAGCATGAGAGGCGGGGCTGAGCAACAGAAAGCCCTTTGTTTCTGGGGGAGCTCCCCAGCTGGCCGCCACCGCCACGTGGGGGCACTTGGCCAGGTCTTCTGAGCATTTCCGACCAGGGCTTGAGTATGGGGATGCGCTAAAAACACCCGTGCGGTCGCTAGCTACCCCATCTGAAACTGGTGGGGAAGTAAAGGGGTCGAGAAGGGGTGGCAGCTCGGGTGTCCTGACTGTGGGACCCTGGGAAGATGATGTCGAAGACCGTATCTTACAGTCAGCTGAGGGCATGATAGGGGACCTGTAGTATCTGTCCTTGCGCTGTGCTCGGTTAGCCCGTCGCTACCGTAGTCTCTTGGTGGCTGATTTTAGGAAAGCCTAAAGAATCCATTAGGGAAAGAAGTTGAAAAACAGGGAAAAACAAAGGATATTGCTCATAGTAAAATGGTGGAAAGGGGCCCCATCTTGTAAACAGCTGTGGCAAGAGCTAACATTACCTGGAACCCTGCGAGAAAATCTAGACAAACAACCCAATTTGGTCTTGCTAAGCCTAAGGAAGGCATTGCCTAAGGGAAAGCAGTTTACTCCCTTGAAGGAAGTCTCAAAAAGCCAGGGGCGTTGCAGAGTGATCCTCCAACAAGGAGGAATTTCAGGGGTGGATACCCCCTACCACTGGAGACTGGGGGTTAGGCCAATGTTGCCCTCTAGTGTGTGCAGTGAGGGGGCAGCCAGAGGCCCCATGGTGAATTAACCATTTATTGGTCTAGGACTAACCAACAGACCATACCAGCTCTAATAAACTGTGGAGCTGAATGCAGCTCTTTGGATTCCCTTTGGAATCTCCCTCAAAATTTCAGGGACACATAGAGACTATTTATGGCTATGGGGACAAGTTAGCAAGGCCAAACTAATCCCTAACTACAGATTGGCAGGCTTCCTCCCTGCTGTTCTGTTGTGTATATTTCCCCCATTTCTGAGTATAATTTGGGCACAGATGTCTTACAGGATCTGGATCTAATTGTAATGACATGCAAATTGAGCTTGGGTATCTGAGTAGGGAAACCCATCCTCGTGGGTCATGCAAAAAAATGGGAACCTATGCAGTTGCTGGTTCCCTGGAGTATAATACAAGTACAGGGCCTGTGGGTGTTAATGCCAGATGGGGGCTGTGAATTAGATGTAAGTTCATATCCAGAAGGGTTTGGGTGGGGCTTGTTGCAATGACAAAGTGGGAAATCAATTATCATTTCTTTTTTAAAGTTTTTACTTCAATTCCAGTTAGTTATCCTACAGGGGTATATTAGTTTCAGGTGTACAGTTTAGTGATTCACGTCTATACATCACCTGGTGCTCATCACAAGTGCCCTCCTTAATCTCCATCACCNGCCCCCCCCCCCCCCCCGCCCCCAGCTCGAGGTTCAATAAGAATCTGTTCTCCTTATAACATGACACCATTGGAAACATTGGTTACATTACCAAGGCTTCGAGTGGAATATCACATTTGAGAAAGACCTGTGTAGGCTCAGACAGGACCAGACAGCTTTAAGGAACTATGGTTGATTTTTTTGGAGCCAATGAAGCTGGGGAAAAACTGGCCTGATTTCTTGCTTACAGGATTCCCGGGAACCTTACCAGGTAAATAGGGAAGGTCACTTCCTGGCAGGTTTGGGAATCTCAAGTTATTTGGGGGGAAGTAACCCATACCTACAGGTATTGCAGGTGAGTCTGATTTGGCTTCACTCTTAACCTTGACAGATGATTAAAAGCTCAATCTGAAGTTCCTTATGAGAAGTTCCAGTGTCCTGAGCATGTTATGAAGGCGGCACACACGTGAGTTATGTCTTTCCACATGATTAGCTTTATTCAATCATAAGGCAAGGTTAACATAATTGTAAAGCCAGTTCAGGATTCCAAACTCAGTGACATTTCACCACAAGTTTAACTTGGTTTCTTACACGTAATGCAAAGTAAAGTGTTAGTCTCACAACAAATTAGAACAAGGGGTAGGAAGTTAACAAACCAAACGTGAAGTCAATCTGTGAGCATGCAGCTGGGATGAGGACCTAGTCTGCTCAGAGTCAGCTTTTGGCACTTTCTGCTTATTACCTGCAAGGGGTGAAGGATCTCAGTTCCACTCAGGTCAATGAGCGAGACTTAGGCAGCAGTTGCCTTTCTGTTGTGATAAGATGTGAAAGGGTCAGTGTCTAGAGTTGGCCGCAAAGTCTGTCCTTTTTAAAGGGTTTTCTTCAGTCTTGGACCTCTGCAGACTTCCTCTGGTTCTGCTGGTTATCAGCGCTGGGTCCATGGTTGGCCTTGTGTTGGTTTCGGCCATACCTGGTCTTAACACCTTAATACCTGCTTGTGTCACTGCTTGACGTGCATGACTCCATCTTGCTCTCTATGTTCCACCCTGTGATTCCTCACGACAAACCTATAAGCGTCATGCAGGAATCAAATAGGTCTTAAACCAGGTCAACAGTGCTATTCTGCTAATGTGGATAAAGGCAAAGGCATTTAATCATGTTTTCAATGAAAATCAAAATCAAATCCTATGAAATGTCAACTGACATCATAGGATGAAAATCTACACTAAATCAAAACTAGTTAAAATAAACTGAACCAAATAAAGGTTAATCAATGTAAAGAAAATTACAGACTAAATTTTAAAACTCATTACATCTAATAAGAATTAAGTCAAAAAGAGAAGAAAAACTAAATCTAAATTTAAGATAAGTTAATAGATCAGCAAAGCAATCAAATAAATGAAATGAAAATCATGTTACCTAATATAGGTAGATTGAGGTTCAAAAATACATATGGAATCTTCAATATGGGCTTTCACTGCATCCAGAAAAGAATGGCAAATGTATGGTTAATCATAGTCTTTCTGTGATTGTTTCCTTCTTAAGCCTGAGGATGCCTAACATTCTAATATTGTGTTTAATAAGACATTTAGCAAAAACAATAGCTAAAAGCAATAGAAGAATTTCCTTAATGAATTCCCAAACATGAATAGAGATAATTCTATCCCATTCTAAAGTATTTCAAAGAATTATAGTCAGATCATGAGTCTATCACCTATTTGAAAGGAACATTTATTATGTAAGTTTTATATATTTTTGTTCAGTGCAGCTAAGTTGGCGTTGTTGAGCACCGAGGCCACATGAAGTTTTTTATAGGCTGGTTGGAGCCCTTCTGAGTTTTTATCTGAAACTTTATCAATTTTGTTAGTTTTTACTCAAGGCGTGTCTGTTACTTTGGTGTGATAAGATTCTGGAAAACTTTATATGGATATTCTAAGATAAAGGTGCCCATTTGGGTAACATTAAATCTCCTATTAATAGTATGCAATAATTTAATATGCTCAGTGTCTATGGTGATAGAAGTATCATTCATCCTAGTATGACTAAAGAATGTGACCTCTAAGGAGTTACTAGCACAAATTATCCACTTCAAGTATCTCATATCTAAGAATAAATTTTCAATGGATATTTTTAGGAGTGGATAAAAATTAGTATGTATTTTTAATCCATGCCAGGTATAACACATGATATTAGGCCATTGAAATGCCATCCCTTTGGGTAATATCCATCAGTCCACAGGAGTATATGTGTTGCCAGAAATGCTGTGTTACCCTTATTTGTTGTGGTAAAACATATGCATCATCTGCTAATAAGCTTTGACTCCCCCTAATAGTTTTGACAATGAATGTTTACAGTGTCCTGTTCTGTCACAACCTGATGGTCTGGAGGTGTCTGAGAGGCTCTGTCCAGTCAGAATATATTTTTCCTGCTACAGTAATGTTTCTGATATCCTTCCATGCTTTCTCCAGTAGGTTATCGATTCTGTAGCAATGATTTTTCAATTTTCTCATATAGAAATTTCTAAAATTAACTTTTGTTGGAGGGCTTGGGCCCTATGGTCAATGTTACTGTTAAATTCCAATTGGTAGGCATGGTAATCACATATAGTTGAGACAATGGAATGTAGTTCTCTGAATGCTGAGGAGATTTTGGAACATAAATTTCCTACTACATTAAGTAGAGGGTTAACATGTTTTTTAAATGCAAATAGCTCCTGCTTAATAGTCTGGATTCCTGAATTCCAGAGATAATTAAGTTAGAGGTGATGCCTGGTCCTACCAGATTATAGAGGCTTTCCAAGTCTAATTCTTTTGATGGGTGGTAGGTTGAGTAGCTCATGGGGGATTGTTCCTGCTCTGTTGCATAAATCTTACATTCAGATTGTATATAGGACAAATTGAATCGTTCATTTGGAAGGTTATTTCAACTCTCTGTGGCATAGGTTTGTATACAATTCTCATGGGGTTAAGTAATAGGTTCAAACATATCTGGCTTGAGGAGTTTTGGTGTTGGGTTGGTAATGCCATGTGCCCGTTATGGCTTCCAATGGAATGTTCTACCGTGTGCAGTATTTCAACATCCCCTCTCAATAATACATGGGTCTGGACTATTAAGCAGTACACCACATTTGTCAAAGGGGACTCCTTTAGCTGTGTAAATTGGTACAGATGAATTAGTTCTGGTTATATTCTCATAAAGAAGATTCTGTGCCAACCATGTATATTCTACTCATTAAGCATCAGATGGTTGGATCAATGAAGAAAAAAATTGTTGCATTCCTGAATCTATTTGTGCTCCTAAGCCTGCATTAAAATCCTTTCCAACATTTCCCACCATGCTGGTTACCTTCTTTGTATAATTGAGGTTTTATTAACCAAAGGATAATAAAAATGTATTGAATCTAATTGAAGATACTGGCATGATCAGTTCCTTTGTTCTGTAGGTTGATTTCAGATTTGGTTACTAAGGTACCATAATACCGCCAATCATATTAAGTAATTTACAAAAGATGTGTCAGGTGGGAATAGCATTGGAGCAATCGAATTGTGTCTTATACCCTGTAGGTATGAAAGGACCTACAGTGACTGGACTTCTATCTGCAAGGCTATTAACACTAGACTATTAACACTATCTGGAGCATGATCACAGGTCAAGATCCCATTACCCTATTTACCTCTCATGTGCCAGAACTCCTTTAGATAGGACTGAATGGGTGTCATAAGCTATTCTGGGAACCATTTTAAATATGGGGTGCTCATATTTCCAACAATTATTTATATTAACTGGTAATTTAAAAGTCGTGATGTTAGCCTGAAGTAGAAGACTCCATGACTGGTAGTCCTTAAAGCTGTAAACATGATCTCTAGAAATATTCCACCAGGTTATATTGCATCCAATTTTTGATAAGCATGGATCGTGTCCAAAAGTGTTCTCATTAGAAGAGATGTCAGTTCCATGAGGGCATGGTGCAACAATGATACATTGCTGTGGGGAGATCTCCACACATTGCTGTGGGGAGCTGTTGTAGGGCATCCATGTGGAAACTTTGTGTCCCCATTCTATTGTATCTTAAATCCTGTGTTATTGAAGTGTAAATTCTTTGATCCCATTAGGTGAGAGTTGTCTAATTATAGCATTGTTCAAGAGCTTTGATTCCGTCCTATTGTGATTTGGCATGCAGAAGCTTTCAGTGCTGAATTTGAGCTTATCCTGTTCTAGAGCAATTTACTAGTCCATCAGGGTGATGCCCCCACCCCGTAAACCATTGTTTTAAAATCTCAATTGGTCCACATGGATAGTTTAGGTGCTGGTTCCCTGAATGTTCTGTGTAAAAATACCCCTTTGTGCTGCTGTAAGTTTCAGTTAAAAGCATGCAAGAATTGTTTTAAAAGTATTGTCCCTGTATAGATGGGTGGGGCAAATGACCTTTAAGGCTTCTCAGGCATTTACTGTCCAGTGATGGCATAATTGTTCCATATAATGCTTGTTTGGGGGTACATGTCAATCAGGTCTCGCTTGACGTGTGAAGCGGTGATCTGGCTGCATGAGCAAGGTTGGTCCTCTTTGTAATTTCCAATCCAATTAGCAGGTGCAAATGTTGTATTTCTTCTTTTACAAAATTCTTCAGGTATTAAGTGAAACCTTAGCATACCGAGTGCCATGTATGTTATCCCGTTGTGTATCTTTATGTCTCCCATAAAATTGCCAAAAAATGGAAATCTTGGAAAATATGTTCAATAACCTCATAGTATATAAATCTTCATTTCTGGATATAATGTTGTAATCCCTTGGGTACCCTGTTGGCACTGGAAGCTTGTCTAGGTGTGTATTAAAGTATGGAAAGTGATATGAGAGGGTTTATAGTAGTATTAATTTCAAGATATTTATATTTGTCATATTCATCAGTATTTATATTCATATTTCTCCCATATATCCTCTTGTTCCATGTCCAGTTGGTACCAAAAGTCATACCATGTGTTGACAAAGGATTTGTATGAGTGTATGATAAGTTTCATGCATGTGATGTCTGGATACTCTGCATTATATGGCCCTATGTTCAGTACATATGTTTGTGTGGTGGGGTTATGCAGGATGGTATTAATGTTTTTAAATTTAATGGATGTGGTGGATTCTATGTTTTCACTTAGTTTTCTTATTTATAATGTGAGTGACCTGTTGGTTTGAGATATTAAAGTCTTTGAATGAACATAATTCTGGCCTTTCACACTTTATCATTTTGTCTGCAGTCATGTGGTGTGTGTGTGGTGTGTGCGTGGGTCTTATGAATGGCTTGGTAAAGGTGTGCAGTGAATAGTTTGTTGGCAAAACTATATATGTGCTAAAGCATCTTAAAGATTTTTTTGAGTACCATTATGTGCATATGTAATTAGCCTTGAAAAGAGCGAGATTATTGTATAAAATATAGCCTGGTATGGCTACAGGCAGTGCCGGTATGGTTGGGGGATGATTTGAAAAATGAAGTTTTGGTGTAGGCTGGTTTTGTGGTCTAGGGGAGTTTACATTGTATTTAGGGCTAAAGTCCTACTGGAACATTCTGAGCTCATGAGGATATCGGCCATATTTGTGGCTGTAATACATAAGACCAGACACCAAATCTCAGCTCTCATGTGGTACAGGTGGGTATACTTGTAACCTAAAATTGTCCTCCATTATCTTATCAATCAGCCTTTGTAGGCATTGACAATAGTATATTAAAAGCCAATTAATATCAATTGAGTTATTTGTGTTTGTGACCTCCACTAGTTCTATAAATTTCCCGGTGCTGCTCCTACTTCCATTAAGAAGCAACCATTAAAATTGAGATGCCTCATGGGAGCCAACACATGTTGGCACCCAAACCAATCAGCAGGTACATGTTGTGGCTGGTGGGGGGGTCATCATCTACCGTATCTTCTGAGAGCTCTTCCCGGGCTCTACCAACCAGCAGGGTAATTTCTAGATCTTCCTCCCACATTATTCGCATCAAGTCTTGAGTGTTGTCAGGAGGTTCTGGGGAGGCTAGTACAGTAGAAGATCTAGTATTTGGTGCATCTCTCACTCTTCCCTAATGTGAAAAATCTGACTCTTACTGTGTTAATTAAGCAGATAATGTGGTTAATTAAGTTGCTGCATGATGCTGGGGTCCTGTTATTGCAGTGGCAATTCCTGTGGTGGCAAGAGGTGAAATATTTGGTTGACTTGGCAAGACCCAGACTTAGGAGAATATTGGTAATTATAAGGAATAACTTTTGCAGCGGCATCATTGGCAGGAAACAAGATTGACCCTGCACACTTGTATCCTAATTGATGGTGCAGTTGAGTGTAGGTATCTGACTTGGCCACCTTTGCACTTGTCATTGTACGATGTTGTACAAGTGAGCGGGGGCACAAGAATCAGATACAGTCTATAGCAGTGTTCTCATCTGCAATATGAGACCTAGCTGGTATGTCCCTTTCCTCCACTTATTCTTGAAGTATGGCCTGGGGAGAAAGGGCCTGGATTTCCCTCAGTTGTAGCCATCCTCGGCGCTTGTGGGCCTATAAGTGTTTCTGTGTCTGTGAGCAACAATATCCTGTAATGAGACAGTGTTGTCTCTGCCTTTTATGGAAGTTTGGCTGTGAACGGCTATCTCCCCTTCTCCTATATCTGGGGCAGAAGTGTTTAACCTCCTATGAGGACTGTCTTTTTGTAATCGGTCTCTCTGATCTAGCATAAAACAAGCCACATCCAGGGCCTATTGAAAACTATCTTGTCTTTCTGTCCATTGCAATTCTCTTTTTAATCCTCCATTAAATCTCTCTACGTATCCAGTGGCCGTAGGTTTGTAAGCTAGATGGTAATTCCATAGTAAGTCCCATGGGTCAGAGCTTCTTACCTGGGGTGGCTCTGAAAGGAGTTCACTGATCATTTTCTGCTATTGTTGGTGCTCCAAAGTAAGCAGCCCCTGATTTAGAGCTCTTGTTGCGTGGGCTTAAGGGCTAGAAGGTTTGGCTGTATCTTTTGGTGCAGTGGATCTGTATTTGTCCTCTGTTTATATATGATGCATCCTTGTAATGTACTTTTCATGTCCTGCCGGATAAACTTAAGATTTCTTTCTGTGAACCACATGTGTGCCTCTATCCTTTCTGTCTGTGTTTCCATAATTGTATGTAGAGTTAGTGGTACTTCTGTTGCTTACTTATTTATGTGATACTGGTCTCCTTTTAATTTTAGTGGTGGTACTTCCCCCCCCCCCCAAAGGATTTTTAATTTCAGAACATTCCAGGAGGAATAAATGACAAGTGTAAAAGCCCTCAGGTAGAATAATGTCTGGCATGTACAGGGAACAGTGAGGAGGACAGTGAGCTGGGCGGGAAAGATTGAGAGGTGAGCAGTAGCAGGGAAGGGCTGACTGAAAATCACCAAGACCTAATGGGTCATTATAAGGACTTCTACTTTTCCCAGATTCTCCATAGCCTTTCATGGTCTAGTGAAAAGAATCCGGGATTTGATCCCAGACAACTTTCCTTTCATGAACTCTGGGACTTTTAACTTCTTTTCGTTCCCTCATCTACAAAATAGAATTCAGATTCTTTCTACGAGACTGCTAGTGTAAATCAAATGAGTTCATGTGTCTAAAAGGTTTTTTTAATGCTATTACAAATGTTTATTACAAGTAAACCTTAATTTTCATGTGATCAGCTTTGCCAATTTCTCTTTTATGTGACCTTCTACAGTCTGAGTCAGGGATCTAGTCGGATCTCCAGGGAACTGCTCTCTGACTCTTCCTTCCTAGCCCCTTTGGCTGGCTCCTCTAGCTCCTCACCACTTAAAAAGTTGACTCCCAAATCTGTGTGTACATCTTCTGTTCCAAACCACAGACACGTGTAGCAATGTCTGCTGGGTAGCTTACCTCTGCTATCCCCACAGTACTGTAGCGTGTTAAGATCAAATGACTTCATCTTTACACAGATCACTAGCTTGATGTTCTGTGTGTCTCCCTAAACTGAGCCTCTGTACTTTCTAGTCTTATTCTTTTACTCTGCGAATTTCACCAGCTGCCTTGTCCGGGTGATTCTATTCTGAAATGTCTCCTGCAACTGTGTTTTTTTTTTTTTTTTTTGTCCTCATGGTCTCTGCCTAATTCAAATCATTCCCTAATGGGAATGATCACAATTGCCCTGTGATTGCCTCCCTCTGTTTTCTCCAACCTTATCACCCTACCGTCAGATTTCCCTTTGTGGAGGCAGCTGACCTGCCAAAGCCACGCCAGCTCGGAGGGAAGCATGTGCAGTTTCTCTTTCGTATCGTGGAGTCCCTCTGCAACTTCTTATACTCCTGTCTCCCAAAACCTCGTCCCAGATCTGTTTGGACACCCTTACTGTCCTCCTATAATGAACTACAGCTTTTTTAGCCCCCATAAAAAATTATTTTTTTTTGGTCCGCTATCCTTGTGGTTTTGATTTTCGTGAAAGAAGGCAAGGCCCCAGCCATCAGAAAGGATGAACACCCAACTTTTGTATCAACATGGACGGGTCTGGAGGAGATTATGCCGAGTGAAATAAGTCAAGCTGAGAAAGTCAATTATCATATGGTTTCGCTTATTTGTGGAACATAAGGAATAAAATGGAGGACTCTAGGGGAAGGGAAGGAAAAGTGAATTGGGGTAAATCAGAAGGAGAGATGAACCATGAGAGACTGTGGACTGCGAGAAACAAGCTGAAGGTTATGGAGGGGAGGGGAGCGGGGATGGGTGACCCTGGTGATGGGTGTTAAGGAGGGCACGTATTGCATGGAGAACTGGGTGTGGTGCGTGGACAGTGAATCTTGGATCACTGAAAAAATAATATAAAATTAAAAAATAAAGGCAAGGGCCATGTCACAGTCTTTATTTTCCTAAAGTCTTGCATACACTGGTACACAGCAGATGTTTACTGAGTGAATAAAGAAATGGGTGTAAGCATTCCTTATAAGAGGCACATCTCTCTCACCTGTCTGTATTCTCACTCCCTTCTCCCTGCCCATGCCTTGCCCTGCCTACAGGTTCCACAGATTTTCATGGCCAGGGATAACCAATTCATTGCCTCTGGTTGAGAATATAATTTTCACAGGGTAAACTAAATTATGCCCAGTGACCTGAAATTCACAGCCCTTATTTTGGACACATTATTAGAATATTTTTAAACTGCTAGGTGAAAAAGAGTTGTAGCCATACTGTTGAATTCACTTCTAAGGAATGAATGGAGTCTGGGTAACTGGACTAAAGCAACCTAGGCAGGGATTTCTAAGTGCAGTAAGATAGTCTGGTAATACTGTCTAGTCTTCTGTCTTTAAAAAGCATCTTGTAGTTGGTACTTTAAACTCCCAAGTTTATCTCTAGCCCCTAGGGTCTCCTGAACTGCAGACTTCTTATAACTACCTACTTGACATTTCCATTTGAACAGCTCATAGAAATTACTAACCCGAAAAGCCCCAATTTAAATTCTTCCCACCTTACTGTCCCCAGCCTCTTTCATCCAGAATTTTCATTCCTCCCAGCATCTCATGCCCAAATCAGGGTCACCCATGCCTCCCTGTGTTCATTTTCTATTGCTGCTATAGCGAATCACCAGAAATTTACTGGCTTAAACGATACAAATTATTTGTTAATTATCATCTTACAGTTCTGCAGGTCCAAAGTCTAACACAAGACTCGAGCCAGTATCAAGGTGTCGAAGACCTGCACTCCCTTCAGGAGGCCCAAGGACAACACGCATTTCCTTGCTTTTTCCAGCTTCTGGCTGCAGCCCGAGATTGCTCTGCTTGGGATCCCTTCCTCAGTCTTCAAAACCAGCAACAGGAACTCCTTTTCTGTCTACATTATTATCACTTCCTAGCTGTTCTTCTTACTATCCTTGCCCTGAGTAGCTCTTTACTCAGAATATTTACAATGACAAATGACGGTCTATGTGAATCTGACCCAGTACGTCACACCCCACCTCCAAACTCTTTACTTCACCCCCTCCTTTCCTATTAGTCCCTCTGCACCAGCTAGAGTAGCCTCTTTCCTTTTCTGAAGACTTTCCAGGTGTATTTTTGCATTAGGACATGTGCATTAGCTGTACTCTCTGCCAGGAACTCTTTCTGAAGATATCCATTGGCTGAATTTCTCCCCTCTTTGCAGTGCTTGTTCAAAAGTCACCTACTCAATGGGGGACTCTTGGCCATTCTCTTTAGCACCACAACCCATATCCCTCCCCACAGGACTTCCAGTCTTACTACTCTGTTCTACTTTTCCTTTTTCTGTAGCACTTACTACCTTCTAATTTATCACATGAATGACTTTCCTTATTAAAGTGTAAGTTCTACAAAGGCAGGGTCATCTGTTTTGTGTTCAAACACTTACAGTAACTGGCAGACACTCAAGTCCATGTTGAATGTCCAATGAATAAATGAATAAAACAGTATTAAGCCACTGTTTCCCGCCCCACCACCAACTTTTCTTTAATCCTCTAATACTTCTATTTTTAGACCTCTTTTCTCTTTTCCTATGTCTCTTAAGTCCTGGTTGCTGGTTATTGCAATAAGCTTTTGGTTTTCCTCATCACATTTCATGACTATTTCATTCTACTTGATAGGATCACACAGAGGTTCTATTCTTAAGCTATTGGACACAGGGCTGTGTGGTTATCTCTGCTCCGTCCTGCTTAGCAGACTTTTCTTAAAATGGACTGCTCAACCTACCTTCATATTATGTAGAATAACTGGAATTGGTTGGTTTCTTGTTTTAGCACAATTCCTACCTCTCCTGGAGCCATCCGAGTTATTGCCAATTCATTGTATCTCTCTTTAACTACATAGGTAGCTAAAGACTTATAGACACAGACACGTCTAACATGTATTATTTAGAGACAGGTATTTAATAGAAGAAATGACATACCAATATTCAACAGAAAAACAATCTGGGAACAAATTTTGGCATTCACAGAAGAAATCAGGGCTGCAAATTGTATGCCTCTGAACTAAAGCTGATATACCTAATTGTAATCTCTACTAGAACCAATGTCCTGATATCCTATTAGAACCTCTGTTAGACTAAAACTGTACTCATTAGATTTTCCATTTGTATAGCTCTGTGACCATTGTAATGGAGAATATTTACTCTCTCAAGTTAGAGCTATAGTATGAATTTTCTCAGCTGAAAAAAATAAAAGCTTTTCAACATACTCTTACACGTAGCTATAGCATTTTTTCATGCAAAAATACTTATTAATGTAAGCACTCACCAAAATGTATTCCTTCTATGAGTATATTTTGAACTTTAAGAATATATTTGCAGGCGCCTCAGTGGGTTAAAGCCTCTGCCTTCAGCTCAGGTCATGATCTCAGGGTCCTGGGATTGAGGCCCACATCAGGCTCCAGGCTTGGCGGGGAGCCTGCCTCCTCCTCTCTCTCTGCCTGCCTCTCAGCCTGCTTGTGATCTCTCTCTGTCAAATGAATAAATCTTTAAAAAAATATATATTTGATATGTATAAGCCTCTGATATGTCTTCAAACTTTGTAATAATATTCTAAGTATGGCAATTAATTGAAACTAAAGATAAACTTTTAATATGAATATTTAAAAGCACTTTTGAAACTCAGGATTGACTTAAAATCCATAAACTAGGTAGCTGATCATAGCTATAAAGAGCAATAATCTCTGAAAAACATCTTAAAAGCCTCAGGCTGCTATCTTAGCATGTCTCTAAGCATTTTTTTTTGCCCTATGTTTTACCATGTGTTCTTTGTGCTATTCATTTCCTGTCATACTATATAAAATTTAAAATACTATTTTCTGAAGTGGCACTTGAGGTCTTCCATGGTTCAGACAATGGAAAAAGTGAGTTATGGTTTTAGGAAGTCTGTCATTTCCAAAGTGAGCCCTGCTCCATTTCCACACACCTCTAAAATAACCATCTGTGACCTATAACACCAAGTTTAAGGGGCTAGAATTTTGCCCCCAGGAATATGTGCTGGATGTTCATCTAGATCACTGTTGTCCAAAGTGTATTACATTGGAGAGCTTTGCGATGGTTAATTTTATGTGCCAATTTGACTGAGTTAATTTTTATTTTTTTTTACCCAGATAACTGGTAAAACATTATTTCTAAGTGTGTCTGTGTGGGTCTCTAGAGGAGATTGGCATCTGATTCAGTAGACTAAAGATCACTTCTTTGGGGCACCTGAGTGGCTCAGTTGATTAAGTGTCTGCCTTTGACTCAGGTCCTAATCCTAGAGTCGTGGGATTGAGCCCTGTGTCAGCTCCCTGCTCAGCAGGGAGTCTGCTTCTCCCTCTCCCTCCGCTCTCTCCTCCTGCTCTCTCTCACACTGTCTCCTGAATTCTCTCCCTCTGAAATAAATAAAATCCTTAAAAAAAATCACCCTCATCAGTGTGGGATGGGCACTATTCAATCTATGCAGGGGCTGAATAGAACAAAACTGCAGAGGAAGGGTAAATTCACTCTCTGCTTTAGTTGAAAATTCATCTTCTCCTGTCTTTTGACATTGGCAATGACTTCAGATGAAGTTTGAAGGCAGTCTGTGGATAAATCGCTCTCTGCTCAGAGAGGCAGATCTTTTAAGTCCATTCAGACCTTCAGCTGATTGGATGAGGCCCACCCACATCACAGAGGCAATCTGCTTTATGCAAAGTATATCAATTGAAATGTTAATGTCCTCCAAAAATACTCAGGATACTTTTGGAAACACTCAGGATAATGTTTGACCAAATATCTGGGCACCCCATAGCCCATCCTTGTTGACAAATAAAAATAACCATCAATATCTGGGTACCTCATAGCCCACCCTAGTTGACAAATAAAAATAACCATCACCATCTGTACTGCCAAATCTAATGGATGCTTAGCTATACTCATATTATGGGTCTTAGCTACAGCATTTCAATATAGTTCATTATACTCTGAATTATTCCTAACTAATGCATTGATTGCCTTCAGTCAACTGCTGCTTTCCCTTTGTTCCTAATTCATGTTCAATTGGTGCAGATCAGAAAATCAGAAGAAAAACTGATTGTGGGATGCCTGGGTAGCTCAGTTGAACACTTGCCTTCAGCTCAGGTCATGATCCCCAGGTCCTGGGATTGAGTCCTCTGTCAGGCCTCCTGCTCAGTGGGGAGCCTTCTCCCTCTGCTTGTGTTTGCATGTGCTCTCTCATTCTCTCTCTGACAAATAAAAACCTTAAAAAAAAAATTAAGATAAAAATTGATAGCTATGCAAAACAACTCTGACCTGTGGCTTATGACGGAATTCACTTATAAGCCATCTGGTGTCAGACTAATCGCAGAAATTGGTATTTACCTAGGTTACTGTATTTATCAGGACAATATTCAGAATCTCCAAATATTAACCCAGCTGGAACTGTTACAAAAACAAATGGATCTGCTCTCTTTCTCTTTCTAAAATAAGATAAGCCGCTATTTTTAGCAGTGATCACACCACGAGGATGCAAGAATGCATGATCTGTGACTCGTGTACAGACTGTCACAAACTGTTAAGACAAATCTATTTCTTAGAACTTCAAAACCTTTAAAGTTTCCTCATCAGGAGATGATCAAGTTCTTTTCCAACTTGAAATCTAAAACTTCATTTAAAAATATCTGATTTCTGGGGGCTCCTGGGTGGCTCAGTCATTGGGCATCTGCCTTCGGCCTGGGTCATGATCCCAGAGTCCTAGGATCGAGCCCCATATCGGGCTCCCTGCTCAGTGGGAAGCCTGCTTCTCCCTCTCCCACTCCTCCTGCTTGTGTTCCCTCTCTGTCTCTCTCTCTCTCTGTCAAATAAAATTTTTAAAAAAGTCTGATTTCTAGCTTTAGCAAATGCAGTTTTCTTCATGAATCTGACAAACTGCATTTCACGTTCTCTCTTGCTGATCTCTAAGAAAATTCCATTTTGCTCTTTGCTCATTTTCTTCAAATATTTCTCCCTGTCATTATCAATCTGAAAAATTATGAAGCTCCTATTTTATTGTGTATATTAGAAGAGAAAGTGGTGTCAGGATCAAGACCATTTGCTTGTGATTACACCTATTTACAGAACAAAACTGAGTACATTTAATTCAGTTGTTGTAGTACATGAGCCAAGTGAGCAGAGAATGAAAGGAGTTTTGGGGTAACAAAATCTTCCTGAATGACATTTATTTGGAGCAGGAGGCAAAATGACCACAGAAAATACAAATCAGAAGTTGAATACAACTTAAAAAACAAAACCCATTTCTCTTATAAACTTCTTTTGTTCTTTATATAGGTTCATGCATGACACTTGACTAAAATTTCTGTCAAAGTCTTCGAAGGGGCACCTGGGTGGCTCAGTTGGTTAAGTGTCTGTTAGTTTTAGCTCAAGGTCATGATCTGAGCATTGTGAGGTCATGGAGCCCCACGTCAGGCTCCAGGCTCTGTGCTCAGTGGGGAGTCTGCTTGAGATTCTCTCTCCCTCTCCCTTTGCCCCAACCCCTGCTTGCACTCTCTCAAAATAAATGAAATCTTCAAAAAAAGAGAAAGATGGATTGTTATCAAATTTTCACAGAAGTGGGACCTTTTGGTTCCATGAATGGGACTTCAGGAGTATCTAAGAACCTGGCTGAAATTGGGGGCGCCTGGGTGGCTCAGTGGTTTAAAGCCTCTGACTTTGGCTCAGGTCATGATCTCAGGGTCCTGGGGTCGAGCCCTGTGTCAGGCTGCCTGCTCAGTGGGGAGCCTGCTTCCTCCTCTCTGTCTACTTGTAATCTCTCTCTGTCAAATAAATAAATAAAATCTTAAAAAAAAAAACCTGGCTGAAATTGTATGTAACATTTTGTATATTGTGGGTATGGATATCTTGGGAGAGAGTTTTCATTGTTTTCATCAGCTTAGCAAAGATGCTGTGACCCTCAAAATACTTAATCCACAAATTTAGAAACGAGTATTTTTAGTATTTCAGAAACTAATATTTTCTTTTTCTTTTTTTCTTAAAGATTTTATTTATTTGACAGAGAGAGATCACAAGTAGGCTGAGAGGCAGGCAGAGAGAGAGGAGGCAGGCTCCCTGCCTAGCAGGGAGCCCGATGTGGGCCTTGATCCCAGGACCCTGAGATCATGACCTGAGCTGAAGGCAGAGGCTTTAACCCACTGAGCCAGCCAGGCGCCCGAAACAATTTTTTTTTAAGACTAGAATAGCTACTATCGGTACATGTTGGTTAATGTTAGCCCTGCCTGATGATCTCAGAGCAGAGCAGCAGTTAGGAACAGCTGCCCTCTTACCTAATTCACTCCACGGTGAAAAGCAAGGAAGAGGTGTTGGAGGGACTTGGTTCTGGAGACAAGATTGCCAGCCCTCTGTACCCACTCCTCTNATATTTTCTTGAGTAAGTCAGAATCCATCTGTGTCCATATCTTCACATAAAGCAATTAAGACTGGATAGTTCCTTACGTATATACATGGTGGCATGTGACACTATTTTATAAGTTTTCCTCATAATTTGGAGTAGTTTTTATTTTCTTATAGTTTATTTAGCCATACTCAAATTTGAATATGTTTCTGTAAAATCTTAATTTAAATTTCAAAATAAAATCTAATAGTGTAATGTATCCTACCAAATAATGGGACCCACCAAACTAAGAGAAAAGGTATAGACCATCTCTTACTAGTTAATGAACTTCAATATGGCCTACCTTTGAAATGTAATTGCCAATGTGATTGTGTCCCTTTCCTAATTCACCCAATAATTAATTTCGTGAAGAACTGCGACTGATGGGAGAAGGTGAGGAGGACACTACCAAAACTCTTGGGAACCTAAGCCAGGAATGCCTGCCAACCTTATTGATGGCACTTCCACCGTAAGATTGTCAGAATAGGAGCTTCATCAGTACACTGAGCGTTACACCAGTTAAGCCAGAATTTCTTGTTCTGCCACATTTAAATCCACAGAACTTTCTCTTGGTGTCTGGACAGAGTTACTGTCTGTTCAGTCACTGTCTTCTGGTTAGTGTACTTCAATTGAATGTGCTTTGTTGGTCTCACTTCCTCCTAGATCTCAGCCATGTTGTTAGCCTCTTGGGTTATACTGTAACCACTACACAAATACAAAAATTTTATAGCTTCAAGAAAATAAGTGAAAGTAAGTAGTTGCTGGGAATTTCATTATATGATACCATCTTTCTCTACTGAATGTCACCACCTTTTCTTTTCTGCCCTAGTGTGTGTATGTTTTATTGGGAAATAAAAGATTTTATTGGAAAATCTTTAATTGGTAGCAGACTTCTTCATCAATGGCAATTATTCCATTTTATCACTAGTAGGAACATGTCATTTTTAGGATCATAGTTTATATGAATAACTCATACACATACCACATAAATGTGTATACAGGTATAATTTGTGGGATAGAATACTGAGTATATCTACAAATATAATTGTATATATTGTATACAACACACACACACACACACAAATTTCCTATTCTGTGTAGTACAGCACTCAAGACTCCAATAGTTTCACTAAAGTCTGTGCAAGTGTCTATGTGGGTGAAGAGGAGAGAATGGGTTGTCATACAACAACAATGAAAAACCTCTCTTTAAAAACTCCTTGTCCTCCCCAAATATTGTATACAATTTATAAACATTAAAAACACGACCTAGATCGTCTTGACTTCTGACTTAAGCATCTTGCTCTCAAGAACCTTTAATCTCCAGAATACTGAGTGTAAAACTGTCATTATAAGGTCTTCCCACCACAAACAAGTATTTTAGCTTCCTTCCTCAGTCTCCTTTGAGTTAAATGCTTATCTGGCAGTTCACCAAGCACAGCACATTAGAAACACAAAAGGAGAAGCGATTTTCTTTTAAATTTTATTTTTTCAGTGATCCAAGATTCATTGTTTACGCAGTACACCCAGTGCTCCATGCAATACAGAAGCGATTAAGAGGAAGTCCAGGGTGACCTTCTGAAAGCGGAAGTCTGGTCTCCTCCTCCTCCCCATCTTCAGGAGCTCAGCACTGGGGGCTGTCCCTCCTGCTGCTCCTCTTCCTAAGTCGACGCCATCCTCCGAAAACCACTCCCCTCTCACCTCTTTCAACTCCTATTAATAATGGAAAATGATCTCAAACTTTTTCTGACTCTTCCCACACTGATTCTTTGGTATTTCCACTGTACCATGTACAGACTTTACTTTCATAACAACATCACATTTTTATTGCTTGTCTGTCTTCTTCATTGCGCTGTAAAATCTATGAAGCTGAAGGCCTTCTTGCTCAGTACTAGATGCTGGTGGTGGTGAATAATGAATGAAAGGGCTCCATCTGAAAGTTCTCTATGCTGCCCTCGAAACTCCTGATGCCTCTCCTTCCAGGTTTCTAATCTTTCCCCTGGCAGGAGGCACCATTCACTTCTCAGCAGAAGCCGGTCTCTTACCTGGCTGTCTTCAGTTCCACCACCACAAGGCTCTGGCCGCAAATCCTGAAAAGAGATGAAAGCAATTAGAGTTAAGTGATAGATGAAGTACTTAGAAGATGAATTTTAAGTGTTCAGTGGTCAACAGCATATGAAGAAAAAGGGTGGAGATAAAATTGCTCTGCCACAATTTTGCTCTGCACACTGCTCTGCTCTGTGCTTTATACCACATTAAGTACATTAAAGTGTATACGCCTCCTGCATTACATAGAATACTTGATGCACAAAAATGATATTTATAATACCGTTTTGAAAAATATCTGGCTATGAGCAGTGAATTGGCTCTGATTTCTCTCAGATCATGATGTCTGTGTGGAAACTGAGAAGTGAGGAAAATTGAATTTATAAATACTTCCCAACTATAATAGAAATTTTATTAATACTAAATAGGACAGCAGTGTGACTAATGTAAAGTTGTTTTGTTGACCACTAAGTATTTACCAATCCTTATTTTGTAATCTTCCTATTGCTGAGCCAATGTTTTCTGGTTTCAAAATTGTATAGGCCCCTGAAAAAAGCACATTGTCTCTGGCTGCTGTGCCTGTAGTTCCTACAGAATAAAATGGACCCAGGTTCAGCAAATATCAAGGATCTGGCATCACCCACAGAGCCTCTGGGGGATCTTTGGGAAACGTGTATTCTGTGGATCGTTCTGTATTTATGCCCAGAAGACCCTCTTGAAGCCTCACTGACTTGGTTGGGAGCCATGTCGATGCCTTGGGGAGTGGCCTCTCTGTACAGAAATTTTATAAAGGGCAACATAATCTTGGAAGATATTATTAAATTCGCATTTGTTATTTTAAAATAAGAATTCATGTAGAGCAATTTATCCCTTTTGGGTGAGATTAATTTAAGTACGTATGACTTGTGATCTCTTTCTGCAAAGCCTCCGGAGTCAGGCTTTCATGTAAGTACAGGTATGGTTCATCTTAAACTCCAATTGTCCTCCAGCAAGAATTTGCCCTTTGAAAGGCCACAGATGAGTAATACACCATCCTACAACTCATTTCTGGTCCAATGTTAGATTGCTTTAAATCCGAAGGTGGAACACAGAGCTGTCGGCAATTTTTTTGAATGTGAGCTATAGATTTCTTTACAATTTCTGATGGCTCATTATTTACACGCAAAGGAGGACAAGTTAAAGGAAGCGTCTTTACACACATTCTCTCTCTCTCATTGCAGCAAGCAGGTGTAACACGATGCCGATAATTATGAAAGCATGCATTTTAATTGCCCAGGAGAGTTCATAAAATCCTTTCTCAAATATAATCTCCTCCTTTTTCTAACCAGATGATGAAGGTGACACTTGAGAGATTTCTAATCCTATTTAGCCATTTACTTACATAACATTAAAAACAAGAGTTAATCCAAGCTTTAAGGCATTGTTGATATTACAAAAATAAGACGTGTGATCTGCAAAGTGTTACTTCACCAAGAAAGATGAATAAACTATTACAAATATTTTGAGTGGAAGCAAATGAAATGAGTTAGTATCACTATCATACAGTAAATTTAGACTTTTATTAATAACCTCCTGATTATTACAAGAATGAAAGCTACTTGAAAATAAACCAAGAGAAACCGTAATAAGATTTTACCCCTGCTTTACCGTATTTTTAAAATTTCTCTGATTTAGACCTGTATTATGGTAAAGAGGAACACAACAAATTGTATAGTAGAAAAGGGTGATGTTAAACATATGTTTCTCAGTATGGCAGATCAAGTAGGAATAATAGAATATGGAGGATCTAAATGATAGAAAATTCTCAATTTATGGAATAAATGTTTTGAACCAAACCCTTCTATTAAATAAAGTGCCATTTCTCAGCACCTAAAGAATATCCTTTTTTTTTTAAGATTTTATTTATTTATTTGACACAGAGAGATCACAAGCAAGCAGAGAGAGGAGGAAGCAGGCTCCCCACTGAGCAGAGAGCCTGACGCAGGCCTCTATCCCAGGACCCCGAGATCGTGACCCGAGCTGAAGGCAGAGGCTTTAACCCACTGAGCCACCCAGGCGCCCCAAGAATATCCCTTCTTTCAACAATTCTCTATTAGTCCACAAAGAACACTTACTGAATTGACGTAGGGAAGGAAGGTGGTATCGGGTTGGGCTTTAGAAGTGTCTCATCAAATCCCGAAACTACTGAATAAAGTGGTGACACATGTAACCACATTAAAACTTAAAATTCTTGTACATTGAAAGTCAAATGTCAAATCTAAGGAAATCAATTATGTGACAAAAATGAATGATAGCCTTCATACATAACATCTACAAACCTATTTATCTCTTTCTCTTTCATTTATTCATTTCACAAATGGCATGGTAGTTTTCTAGGCCTGGGTTTGGTATCCTTTTTTTTCTTTAAAGGATTAGATAGTAAATATTTCTGAGTATGCAGGTCATAAGGTCTCTGTGGCAACTTGTGTGCACTGTAGCAGGAAAGCAGCCACAGGCTTGAGGAATGGGCGTTGCTGTGCTCCAGCGGAGCAGTTGACAGAACCTGCAGAGGGTGTATTTGATCCAGAAGCTGTTGCTTACTGATCCCTGTGCTAGAACGTAAAAATAAATGAGAAAAGCAAAGTCCTTACTCTCAGGAACTTTCATGCTGGTAGTAAGACAGATGATAAATAAATAGAAACCTGTAAAGCGTGAAGTGGTGAAGAGATACCATATCAGGGTAAAGACAGAGAATGAAGAGAAAAGATGAACAGATTTGAAAAAAATCTGGAAAAGTAGGTAAAAGCTAAATCTATCAAGAAGGCATATAAGATGCTGCAAAATCTGAAGCCTGTAAATCAAAGAAATTAGCCAGACAGTCTAATTTTTCACCTTTCAGAATGGCAATGACTAAAGTGATAATTCATAATGTTATCAAGAATTGGAGGAAAAAGGCCTGGAATTTCATTGCTAGTGGGAGTGTATGTAAACTGAGACAATTCTGAGAGCGAATTGAAAACATCAGCATTGTAAATATGTACCTTTTGGATTTTTAAAATTTTTTTTCATACTGAAGTACAGTTGACCTACAGCGTTGTTAGTTTCAGACGTACAACCCAGTGAGTCCACAAGTCTATACACCACTCAGTGCTCAGCACGAAGTGTAGTTCCCAGCTGTCACCATACAAAGTTATTTCAGTATTGACTATACTCCCTGTGTTGTAATTTTCATCTCTGACTTATTTTTTCAGATTTTAAATTGAAGTATAGTTGACATACAATGCTACACTAGTTTCAGGTGTAGAACACAGTGATTTGACAACTCTACTTTTTGCTATGCTCAAGTGTAGCTGCCATCTGTCACCATATGACACTGTCACAGTACCACGGACTGTATTCCCTGTGCTCCACCTTTCATCTCCATGACTTATTCATTCCGCAACTGGAAGGATCTCTCTCCCATTCTCCTTCACAAAAATGGGCACCTTTTTGATCCAATATTTTTTTTTAAAGATTTTATTTATTTATTTGACAGAGAAGGAGAGATTACAAGTAGGCAGAGAGGCAGGCAGAGAGAGAGGAGGAAGCAGGCTCCCCACTGAGCAGGGAGCCCGATGCGGGCCTCGATCCCAGGACACTGAGATCATGACCTGAGCCGAAGGCAGAGGCTTTAACCCACTGAGCCACCCAGGCGCCCTGATCCAATATTTTTGCTTTTCAAAATGCCTTCTACAGAAACGTAATTAAAAGGTACAAAAATAGATATGCTAGGATATTTGATATGGCAACATATTTATTGCCATAAACAACTTGATTATTAACAAAAGGATTGTTGAAATTATGACCATTTCATTCAAGAAACGTCTGTCAACCATTTAAAGTAATGAAGTAGGCGTCAATATATTGACAGGGTTGTGAGATAGGTTACTATTTAAAAAGGCATTTGGTAAAAATTAGAAGTGTCCTATTACCTTAAAAACAAAACTGTATTTCTGACATTGCAGTGTGAAAGGTAAAGAAAATTTTTAATAAATGGTACTGGGACACTTAGGTATCCATATAGGAGAAAATTAAGTGTGATTCCTGCATCACCCTATCTATACAGGTAGGTTGAAAACTAAAAGGCAAAAGTAAAATTTTAAAGCTTAAAAAATTAATATAAATAAATATGTTCTCAGAATAGCAAGTAATTTTTTAGCAAGATACAAGATTGATGACTTAAAAGTTAAGAACCATTATTTTCAATTACAAGACCTGCAGAGAAAAAGGCAAGTAGGCTCAAATAAGCAGAAAATATTTGAAACACATATAATCTAAAGGATTTATGGTCTAGAGTAAGGTATGTCTGCAATCAATAAAAAGTAGAAAAATAATTCAATAGAAAAAATTGGGAAAAAACAGGAAGCCCTTTCCCGAAAGATAACATAAACACATAAAAATGTTTGATCTGGGCAATCATAAAAATTCAAATTAAAGCCACAATCAAATACTATTTATATCCATCAGATTGACAAAAATATTAAAGGACAACAGTCCCAATGATGGCAAAATAGTAGTGCAATGACAACTTTTGTACATTGTTTCAGGGAGTATAACTTGGTTATATTTATGAAAAACCACTGGGCATCTTAACAGTAATGAAGGTGCGTATGCCTTCGACACGGCAATTTTACTCCTGGGTGTATACTCTAGAGAAATCCTTATGTGTTTACACCAGGAGATGTGTCCCTAGCAACACGGTTTGTAAGTACAAGACATAGAAAATAAAGATCATCTACAGTAGAATGAATAAATCTATTGTGATATAAGTCACGCAATGGACTGTCACATAGCAGTGAGTTGAATGAATGAAAGTTACATGCATCAAAGCAGTACTTACAACAAAATGAGAAAGCTCATACATTCTTTTTTGTTAGCGCTACGGCAATGTTTGAGACCTTGCTTTTTTAAATATCTAATGTAATATAACTATGAGTTATCAAAAAGCATAAAGAACTAATTGCAAGCTTACCAGAAGTCTTAGAAGAGAAAATGCATTTTAAAATAACTCACTAGCCAAAATCTAATGTGTGTATATACAAAGTGAATACATGAATATTCTTCATATATTAAATATACATGTACTGGCAGCCTTCTGGGTTTTGAAGATCATCATGCTTTCTGTTCGACAGAACTCCAAACCTCCAGGAACTTGGTCTTTTCTATTGTAATCTTCAGACTGAGAACAATGGCTGTTCCAAATTTGCTGATTATTTTCTTCAAATATCTTGTCTCTGTTTTTAGATAGAAAATTCCGTATGACCTGTGATAACCTCTCTCTCAACTCTTACTGCTCCATCTCACTCATACATACTATTAAGACTTACAGGAAAGAGGTTTAATAAATACTTGTGGTAACAGGATTATGAAAATTTTACCACCAAATCTCTAAAGATCAAAATGTATTTCATCTTCTTGATATTATTTTTTCCTCCAATGCATTCATTCTAGAGCAGCTATAAAAATGAGTGTGGCCACAGGCAGAAATTAGAAATTAAAATAGACTTAATAGATAATACTCTGAGAAAGTTATGAGAAAAGTGATAAACAAAAATGAATGTTTGACCCAGAACTAATGTTACATTTCTCTATGCTGCCATATCCCCCTGCTATCTGTATCTTGATTACAGAGTTCACAGTTTTGTAGCTTAAAATAATGTGCGTTGAAGTGGCTCAAAAAGGAAAAAAAAAAAAAAAGCTTGTGCAAAAGAAAAAAGGAGTAAAAACCAAACCAATTGTTTAAAGTATGGTCAGACTGTTGGAAGAGAAAGGTCCAGGTAAAACAAAAGTAAACCAATTTCTTAGCTGCAGGACTGCACATAGCCTTGAACCTGTTTAAGTGAATTATAAATCTTGGAAAGTATAACATAAGTTAGAATCATATTAAGGCAAAGCAATAGAAATCCTTGCCCTTAGGCCCCAGAATTTAGAAGTTGCAAATTTTTAAATGCAGTGATAATTTTAAAAGTTAACACCTTGTTAACAAGAATAATTTTTAACATAGGAAATTACTAGAAGATGCATATTATTAGTAATCCCATCTGAGCTCTACAGAATGAACCCAAATGTTGATTCAAGAGTAGCGTCCCATGGTACTTGCTCTAGGTAGTACAAGAGGCTCCAATAGGGGCGCCTGGGTGGCTCAGTGGGTTAAAGCCTCTGCCTTCTGCTCAGGTCATGGTCTCAGGGCCCTGGGATCCAGCCCTGCAATGGGCTCCCTGCTCAGTAGGGAGCCTGCTTCCCCCCCGCCTCTGCCTGCCTCTCTGCCTACTTGTAATCTCTCTCTCTCTGTCAAATAAATAAATAAAATCTTAAAAAAAAAAAGAGGTCCCAATAATGTATATTTTCCCCCAAAATGTTGACTATAGAACATCTTCCTCCTCCTTTCTGAAAAATGTCTAATGGGATTACTATTCCTTAATATGAATTTTGGGGAATACTTACTGTGCTTTGCGTTCGTAAGTGTGGATGAAATATTTTAATATAAATACTTATGGCGACCTCTCTGGGTTTTGTTTTTGACACAAATTCTATTAATTTTAAACAGAGCAAAGAGCACTTTTATTTAAGGAAAAAAAGCATTTGGGAATAGAGGGATTGCAATTTGGGAAAAGCAAACTATGGTGAACCATAGGCAAGTCTGAAGGGGCGAATGGGAGGTCAGCTTTAATTAGGTTTTAGGAGGAGATGAGGGAAGTTTGTTTTGAACAAACGTTTTGGAGAAGAACGAGAGTTTGAGGTTGCAGTGGTTTTTCATTGGCTGCAAGCGGCAGTTAGTATATTGTTGCTGGGCAGGGAGGGATATTTGTTCATTTTCTTGAAGGCAGGAGATAAAAATCCTGTGTGAAAGGTGCCCTTTCTTATCAAAATAATTGTTTCCTTCCCTCTACCGGCTGGTTATGCTGACTGAGTGGTACGTGGGGGAGAGTATCACCCCTTCAGGGTGTCTCCATTTTAAATAAATTTTCCTTTATTTCCACAAGACAAAGTTAATTTTATAAAGGTAATTGCATTGGTGATTCATCATGTATCACAGACCCCACCCCCCACCCCAAGTTTTTGAGTGTTTGTTCTGTTTTTCAAAAAAAGGGAGGTGCTTGTCCTTCAGAGGCGGTCCAATGTCAGGAGAATGTTACTGGCATCCACTCCTTTCTATGGAGCAAAAATAAATAATGCGACTCAACAGCAATATCTGGATACCTTTGATAACACATGGGATATGGTTAATTATCATATTGAATTCATAATCATGATTTTAAAACCGTGTTTAACCTTCACTTTGGATTCAAGTTTTACCTTTCCCTCCCCTGTCCTCCTGAGCTAATCCCTAGTTACTACACTAACAGCAGCTTGACTTTCCTCAAAGTTTAACTTTTTATTAGGCGGTTTGTTTATTTTTTCATGAAAATACCAATGAATATCAAAATGATCAAAACCGGGCGCCTGGGTGGCTCAGTGGGTTAAAGCCGCTGCCTTCGGCTCAGGTCATGATCCCAGGGTCCTGGGATCGAGGCCCACATCGGGCTCTCTGCTTGGCGGGGAGCCTGCTTCCTCCTCTCTCTCTGCCTGCCTCTCTGCCTACTTGTGATCTGATCTCTCTCTCTCTCTGTGTCAAATAAATAAATAAAAATCTTTAAAAAACAAACAAACAATGATCAAAACCAAGAAGCTGACGAAAAAGCAAAGTCCAGCTCCTCTAAGACTTCCATTGTNCAAACAAAATGATCAAAACCAAGAAGCTGACGAAAAAGCAAAGTCCAGCTCCTCTAAGACTTCCATTGTCAGATTTAATTAACTGAATGTATATTCTCAGAGTTCATATTCAATTTCATTACATGCAAAATTTCCTTGTCTAGATTTTTTCTGATCACCATCCTCTTCCTAAAACCCCATGATGAAGTCCTTCAGGGTAGACAGGAAAAATAAAAAGCACCTGATTCATTCTAGAAGACCTGCCCTACATTTGTATCATGATGGCTGTGGAACACATGATTTGATTGGCAGGAAAAAGTCACCAAGAACTCGGGAAACACTTTGTAACCTATTCTCTTTCCCCCTCTTCCTCACATTTCCTTCTGGACATTCAGCTTCCAGTATCTTCTCTCCCATTCCTTTCTCCAGTGTTTCTTCGGTTCCCACGTGCGGACAGGCTTTCTTTCCTCCCCTGTTCTTTTGTCCTCCCCTTTGTCTTCCCTTCCCATCTCTTCTCCCTCTTTCTCCCACTTTTCCCCTGTCTGCTCACCACCGTATCTACCTTCAGGGAGGGGGATGCGTTCGTTTTCTTTGGAGTCTGAATGCAATCATAACACATTCAGACATGATTTAGACCTCACTGTGTTGCAGGATTGCTCAGTTCTTGTACACAACAGGGTGAAGTGAAAGGTTATCAAGTGAAGGTGAGAGCAGAAAGGAAAGAAAAAAGCTCTCTAGAGCGAGAAGGGTCCCAAATGGGATGCCAATGAGGGCTTTCGTGGAAAACTGATTGGGAAGCTTGTGGCCTTGAGATTCTCATGCCAGCTTGGTTTGAGCAAGGACTATTGATAATGTCCTTAACAGCTTTCTTCTTTGAGGTCTGGTCATTTTCTGTGATTACAGTGTAGCTGCCAAAAAATATACTCCCTGATATCCAGGGCCAGGTGGTCTGGTTTGTTCCCTTATCTCTGGCTTTCTACCTCTGAGCGTTTCTCCAGGTCTGGGATTTCTGTGAGCCCAGTCAGGGGAGTCAGGGGCCTCCTACCTCTCCCGGCCTATACCGTAACCCTTTCCTTACACAACTGGTTTGTTTACTTGTTAGAGGCGTACTTAAGACTACATTATGTTGTTTCATATTGAGTCTATTAAAAGCGATGTTTTTTTTAATTGAAGTATAATCGACATACAGTGTTGCATTAATTTCAACTGTACGACAGTGATTCAACAGTCCATGTCTTATGCCATGCTCATAAGTGTGGCTCTAATCTGTCTTGTGTCCCCATCCCAAAGATTCTGACTCCCTGGATTTGGGGCCAGACCTCATAACTGGCATTTCTAACAAGCTCTCTGGTGATATTTGTTGAGGGAGCAAAAGGCAAGCTGAGGGCAAAGCACAAGCTGACACCCACAACCCCCTCCCCCCCACAACTCCCAGGTGGGATACGTGTGGCACTCCTGGCTGCCCTAAAATTAAGGGAAGGAAAAAACGGTGAACTAACAGGGATTATAGTCCTGCAAGACATGAGTCTCCATTGGTTTACTAATATCTTAGTGATTTATAAGGAAAAAGTATCAATAGCCTAACTATCAAGACCCATGAACTCAATTTCCTGGAGCCCTTAGCATCACCATCCCATTCATAGTGATGTGGGAAACAAAGGTAGAAGATAATGTAGATAAAGTTAAATGTCCTTATAACCTGCAGTTCATTGACAAATATTTGAGAGGCAGAGTATAACATTCCTCCAAGAAGTTTCCAACTACCTTAATAGCTAATGCCTCACTACAAGGAAAAGTACCCCGAACTTGACAATAGCAAGGCCTCCAGTATCCTGAGAGTGGTCTGTAGCAAATCAAAATCCTTTTGGACATCTCCCTTTTTCCTCAATTCCCCCAGATCTCAAGTATATATATAATCCATCATCCCACACCCCCACCCCCTCCACTCAGTGCGGCAGCTCTTTCTGCCCATGGGTCCTGTCCCCATGCTTTAATAAAATCACATTTTGCACCAAAGACATTTCAAGAATTCTTAGCTACCTGCTCCAGACCCAGTTACATTCAAAAACTATATCAATATTGATACCTCTGGTCTGAGGACTGCATTAGAAAGCACTTCCTTAACCTCTGTGTCCCTTGACTAGATTTCCCTCCAGTAAGTCGAGAATATTTATGTAAGTTGGAAAGCTAAACTACTTGTCCAAAGAATACTGAAAATATTTAACTCAGTTTTGCATTTTAAAATCTATTTTTTGGCTCAAGAGTATACGTTCACCTGGCATTGTCCCAGAAAGTTTTTAAAAATAGATCCTCAAAAGAACTTTCTTTTTCCACTTTGAAGGCTATGAAACATGTTTTGAGTACAGAAGAGATTTTAAAGCACCTCCTCTGTTCAATATATGCTAAGTAATATAATCTTGTGTATCATAGTGTGTTAGATTGTTTCTGATATGGACTTCAAAAGGTATATAAATTATCGATACAGTGTAGAAAGTGGCGCGGCTTTGAAGTCAGACACCTGTGTTTATATCTTCCCTACTCCATATACTAGCTTTATGGGCATGCACAGAGTAACTGCTCTAAGGCCTGTCTCCCTTGCTCGCAAAAGTTTTGAGCTGTTCAGTGACATCATGTATGCAAATCATTTAATATAGCACCTGCTAAGTAATAAAGTAAACACAAGTATGTAGAAAACTATCTGCTATTAACGGCTTCTGAACTTCAAATTGTCTTTCAAGATTCAGAGGATTTGGAACTTTTTTTTTCTGTCTCTATTCCCTCAACTATGAGAGTATCTTTTTTTTTTTATGTTCAGTTAGCCAACACATAGTATATCAGTTTTTGGTGTAGTGTTCAGTGATTCACTAGTTGTGTATAACACCCAGTGCTCATCACCACAGGTGCGCTCCTTAATACCCATCACCCGGTTACTCTATCCCCCACCCCCTCCCTTCTGTAACCCTCAGTTTGTTTCCCAGAGTCCAGAATCTTCCATGATTTATTTCCTTCTCTTTCTTCACATTTTTCTGCCCTCCCTTCCCCTGTGGTCCTCCTAGCTATTCCTTATGTTCCACATATGAGCGAAACCATAGGATAATTGTCTTTCTCTGCTTGACTTATTTCACTTAGCATAATCCTCTCCAGTTCCATCCAATTTGAAAATATAACCTAGGTAATGTTGGACCACATCTACCTCCATCTGAACCTATAGTCATACCCAAATAGTCCAACTGCTAAATAGTAATTAAACATGAATTCCAATTTTGAATCTTATTTAAAAAATTGGCAGGATTCAAATCACCCACAGAAATATGAAAAAGCCTCTTGTGCATTTTCCACTTCTTTCTCACTCTGTACCTGTAGCAGTCCCTCTCAGAGACAAAGACAAATCCCCAAGGCCGTAACGGCCCTCACAGTTTTGCCAGGCACTAGCGTCGCCTTTGCGCGCTCTCTCTCTCTCTCTCTCTCTCCCCCTCTCTCTCTCTCTCCCTCTCTCTCTCTCTCTCTCCCTCTCTCTCTCTCCCTCTCTCTCTCTCTCCCTCTCT
>LNAC01000013.1:7135840-7180534 GCA_002007465.1 Ailurus styani | reverse complement strand
CTCTCTCTCTCTCTCCCTCTCTCTCTCTCTCTCTCTCTCTCTCTCTCTCTCTGGCTTTTTTATTATGTAGATTGCTGTAACCACTCTGGGTGTCCTCCTCCCTAATTCCCAGCTGCCTTTCTACTTTTATCTCTTTTTACCTATTGTCTTGATTCTGAGTCAATAAAAAATTCCAAGAGCTGAGTTAACCAAGATTCCCTTTTGGGTTCCAAAGTGAGAGGGGAGGAACACTTACAATATTAGTAAATCATGGCCCCTTCGCAAATAAAAGTAGGATCCTGGTGCCAATTATTATTACTTTTCTAACACCACTGAGCCATTCTTGGACACCAGCTAGGTGTCAACAACTGAACTCAGTTCTGGCACTATATAATGTAAATAATGTAGAAAAGAGAAAATGTGAGTGCCAGGAAAAGATAAAGGCATTAAGAACGATTTTCTTTTATTTCTGGTATTAAATGAGAATTCACTTAAAAATGCAAGACGTTAGGGCGCATGCTCAGCAAGCTTGTTCAATATGCTAACACCTTGCTTTATTAGATTTAAGAAATACTAAACTTAGTTCATGGGCTCTGAGTGACTCTTCTGGCCGATATTTACTTGTCATCATTTCCCAACCTTAGTGAGAGAGAAGCTTCGCTAAATTAGACTGGATGGTAATGAAGACTGAGGAATTTATATACTCATTTATATAAATTGGCAAATTATGTATGGATTCAAATCTAATTTATACAAATGTAGAAGCTTAATGAAGCTTCAGACATCCTCTCAATTTTTAATAAATTGCAATTAAGAGTCAGCATGGAGTGAAAATACGATAGTCCTCTGGTTAGGCAAACTTAGAATTCATATTCTATGAGACCTACACTGAAGGGTTTTGAATACATGTTTCCATGTTTTAACATAGGGGTGATTATCTCTACTTCACAGTGAGGATCCAATAAGAAAATGGAGGAAAAAGGCCCTGCTGAGTTCCTGGTAGGTGCTCTCTAAAAGTTAAATTAGGTCTTGAAGTGTCAGAACAGGTTCAGCCACAGTAATAATCTTTATGATAGCACTTCAAATGTCACACCAATGATGTGTAAACTATAAATAGAAAATTCAAATAATTACTCCAGCAGGAAGGATTCCACAGTAAGATGAAGTAATTGTCTATACTTAAGAAAACTCAATAATTAAAAGTTTTCTGATGTAGGAAAGACGTTTGGTTTGAAGCTGAAGGCCAAAAAAGAATTCTTGAGATGTCTTTGGTACAAAAACGTGATTTTATTAAAGCATAGGGACAGGACCCATGGGCAGAAAGAACTGCGCTGGGGTCATGAGTGGCCCATTTTATTCAAGTTGCGAGGGGGTTGTGGCTAGTGTAAGTCTCTAAGGAATTTTGGAAGCAAGGTTTCCAGGACCTTGAAGGGGCTGGCTATTATTGGAAAAAGGTCATTTATTACCATCTAATAAAACCTCAGTCATAAGACCCTTCAGATGTGTATCGGTGGGCCGTATGCTTAGGGGATGGTTGCCAACTCGTATCTTGGGGCTTTAGAGATAAAGGAAGTTTCCAAAAGTATTTCTATATGTTAAAGTAGGCTTACAGGATCCTCGGTGGGGTTTGGTTTAGGATTGTCTATTGCCCTTAGCAAAGTATTAACATTGATGCATTGATTCCCTAGAGGAAGGTCACTCTGCCTGTTTCAAGGACTTGTCAGTGGGCTGTAGGTAGTAAGGAAATTTTAATAATTTTTCTTCTGCCTTTGTTTCTCACATCATTTTCCTAAGTCATTTGGGTCTCCTGTTATTCTCTGGAATATTTGCACTTCCACTAAACTCATGAAGCATTTAGCCTCAATATTTGCTTCCTGCTGTTGAAGTACATCTTCCAAAGGACCTGGCCCTGGCAGCTTGTTGATAAGACAAAGCCACAATTTATTCATCTCACCTGCCCTCATTTATTGAATTCCTAGTTGTAGAAGAAGCCACCTGGGTCTTGGTTACCATCATCACTCACCTCGATGATAAAATAACCTCTGATGTATTTTCTAGACAATCCACATTCCATGGGCCAGTTACAGTGATTTCTCTTAAACCTCAGATCAGAATCCTATTCCCCTCCCATCCTAAGCAAGTTAAGTACTTCTCATTACATTTAGAATAAAATCTCCAAATATGGCCTGCAAGGTCCTCCATGATCCAGAGCTATCCATCTCTACAAGTTCATCTTGCTCTTCCTCCTCTCCATCATGATTTTCCGCCCAGTTGGATGCTTCTCAGTTCCTCCAACACAGTGAAACCTCCCATACCCCAGGGCTGTAGTACATACCGCTTCCGGGGCCTGGAATGTTGTTTCTCGCATTCTTTAAATGATTATTGTCCTCTTACCCTTTAGTTCTCAGCATGAGAAAATCTTAGCTCTGCTGAAAGGTCTTTCTTTATGACTCTATCTAAATGAGGTCACCTCTTGTTTTCCTTGTTACGTTATTCTACACGGTACTTTTATATCATTTGTTCATTGTCTTGTTTTTACTTGTTATGTGTCACCGACTAGAATATATTCTATAGGGGGGCAGGAACTACATCTGTCTGGCTCACCTTTGTATTCCTAATTTTGAATTGTCAACTTATGTATGGGGGGGTGACACAGATATATAAATAGATGTTTGCTGGAAGGTTTGTTCTCTGGGTGTTAAAGGTACAAAGAAGTTGGTCCAAGATAGGATGACACATCCACAGACCTTTGCCTCTTTCTTTACAGATCATACAGATAAGCAAAGCTGAGGGGGGACCATTCCTAGGGGAAAATAATAGCATGCCTACACATTCATAGCTTTTGCAAGCGTGGCTAATGAGTCTTCCTCCCCAGTTTGATTTATCTGAATGAATGAACAAAAATGAATGTGATTATCTAGTAGTAACAGAAATTAAGTAATTGCAGTTTCTGGCCCAGTAGGAAATTGTGCTCGACGGGGTATCAACCAGCATATACTATTAAAATATTTGTTCAGTTAATTAAAATTAATGTCTCAAATTATATTTCAAAAAGTTCAAACCTCAGGGCTCTGTATATATTTATCTTTTACATATACATATATATATAAAATCTTAAGTCTTTGAGTATTTTTATTAGCAAATTTTTATCAGCAAGAGTATTTTTATTAGCAAAAAAAAAAAGTTTTCCTGAAATAGACAATCACTAGAAGAAGTTGTCTGCACCAGGAGTTGAAAATACCATGATGTGGGTCACTGATTTTATTTCTCCTCTCACCAGGCTCTGTTTCCCCTGCTGAGAGATGGATTTCCCACCATGTTTTTTTTTTTTTTTTTAAGATTTTATTTGAGAGAGCATGCACGTGAGAGAAAGAGCAGGAACAGGGGGAGTGGCAGAGGGAGAGGGAGAAGCACGCTCCCCCTGAGCAGGGGCACCCCCCACCCCCCATGCAGGGCTCGATCCCAGGACCCTGAGATCATGACCTGAGCCAAAGGCAGACACTAAAATGATTGAGTCACCCAGATGCTTCCCACCATGTTTTGGAGGGAGCAATATTATGAAGGTTTTTAGATAGGTTTTATGACTAGAGCAGTGCCATTTTGAGTCAGGATCTCAGTAGCCCTCAGGTGACCATCGGATGCTCCTTTGAATCCTTTGTTCTTTTTGTTTTTTTGTTTTTTTGTTTTTTTTTTTGGGAAAATGCAGCATAGGCTTTGGAGTCGCAGACTTTGGCTGAAATGATGAATTGTTACTTATTGGGTATTTAATACTCTGTGCCTCAGTTTGTCATCTATAAGTCAGGGTGAAAATATTTATAGAGTGGACTATATGAAATAGTGTACATATGCCCGACCTAGAATCATTATTAGGGTTGCCATTTGTTATTCTTGGGATAGCAGAATACTTTGGAAACAGATAAGCTGATTTTAAGTGAAATTATGGGATAAAGCAGTGCCTTATGCTACTTGTCTTCTGTTTTCAGTTGACTTGCCTTTTGTCTTTCCTCCTTTATCCTGACTACTCACTTCCTTTCTTCATATCCACTGCTTGCAACTTGCTTTCTGCCTGAGACTTCCGTGAATATTAATAAAGACTTACATCTTTTGGCTAATATTTTGCTTCTACCATGCCCCTCCCCCTCCAACCCCCAAAAAAACATACGAGGAAACTCCTGAGGGAAAAAATTAGAAATCTGTCTTGCTTCAATAATGATACTTGTGGTAAATTTATTTATTTATTTTTAAAGATTTTGTTTGACAGAGCACAAGCAGGGGGAGCAGCAGGCAGAGGGAGAGGGAAATGCAGGCTCCCCTTGGAGCAGGGAGCCCAATGCAGGACCTGATCCCAGGACTCTGGGTTCAGCTTCTGATAAATTTAGATGTGCATCTAGTTTAAGGCAAATTCTGTGCAGATTTTCTGTTGGATATATTATGAAACTGTATGGACTAGAATTTTCTTCTAGAACATGGTATCCCAAATTTACACTACAATCTAAAAATTTGTTGCAATTAGAAATAAAAATACTAGAAATTTTAACAAAATATGCATGCCTAAAGAAAAGGAACGCACCACTACAGGTAACACTTATGAACCCTATGTTGGTACATTGTATACCGGCTTTTAGTGAAGCCCTGTTTGTATGTTCTGTCACTTAATTCTCACAACACCGAGCTTTGTGCTGCAATTGTTGCAGGTGTATTGAGGAGGACCTCAGAATGTAGACCAGAATGAGCTTTGCTAAAGCCCTACAAAGGGAAGAGCTAGGTCTGGAGTCCTGACTCCATAGTTTTTTCTCTTAATCCCTAAGTACCTTCTTAATCTTACTTACCCTCTACTGACAATCTGTCTCTTCTGCTATGAATTGAAAACATGCAAATGGCGGTTATCTGCCTTTGATTAAAAGCATTAACTTGAACCTTGCTGAGTGCCTGCTTGATATTTATATCTATTTGAGATATGCCTTTAAACTCCTTTTTAAGGTAACACATGATTGAATGATTAAGTGATATAATGAAATTTGCATACGTCCATCTTTTATTTTTTCCTCTTACTGATGAATTTGGTTGTCTTAAATACCGTCTTATAGCCATTTGAGGTTTTTTATTCTCTGCCCTATTCCTATCCTTTGTTTATTTTCTTTTTCTTTTCCTATTTTTCTTATGCTAAGAAAGAGTTTCTTGGATTAGGTCAAGCCATATGTAATTGCTATGCTTGTAGGTCCAAATTTGACAATTTCATCTGCTATGATCTAATTATAATACAGATTAAACATCCATTTTAAATGTATAAATATCTTTGATTATTTTGTTGACTATTTTCCTCTCTTGGATTTGTTTTCCTTTCTCATTCAGGTCATCAGTGCTTCTGAAGTATACTTTTGCACATGATGTCAAATGGGGCCCAGCTCTATTTTTCTCCATATAAACTAAAGAGTTTTCTCAGCACCACATATCACATCAGTTTGCTCTCCTTCAGTTGGCAGGACTGCCTTGGTCATAGATCCATACATAAACGTAATATATACATTTATGTAATATTACATAATATATGGTTGTAAATCCAGTATAAACATAAGGCTGTTTCTGTGTTGTCTGTTCATAAGAGATCATATCCTATTTTGATCTCAATGGTATGACTCATCTCATTGCTTTGCTTTTTTTTTTCCTTGCAAAACCAAAATTATCTTTTCTAACACTTACCATTGCATACTAACTTTAGGACATGTATTTCCTATTCCTCAAAAAAAAAAAGTCCAGATGGATTTTTGGATGGTAATGCACAGAGTAGGCAGATTAATGAATTAATGCATATGAAATATAGAATATTAAAACTAATATTTTATATATTTACAATATGAATTCATACTGTCTTTGGACCTAGTATACTTCCCCATTTCTTCAGATCATTCACAATATCCTTTATGAGAGTTTGAAATTGTCCTCTTCAAAAGTTGCATATAATCTTTGCTAACTGGATTCCAAACTACAGTGACGATGAAGTACTTTTTTATATGCCCAATGTTGATCAAAACTAGGAATATAGTGGATAATGTCAGATGTAAACACGGCAGTGGAGGAAGAGGAAATTGGGATGTGCTGCTGGAGGGAGTGTAGATTGGCACAGCCCTTCTGGAAAGCATTCCAGGGGTTCTTAGTACAGAAGTATGCCCATACCCTTTCTGCATTTCAGTCCTGGACAAATTAATGCATAAATCAACGAAGAGACATGACACATACGAAGATATGTGCATTCCAGAATATTATGTAGTAATTATTAGCAAAATAATTAAAACTTTTTTTTAAACATTTGAGAAAATAGGAAGCCACAGATCTATAAACACAGTCTTAATTATATAAGTTAGCAACACAGGCAAATAAAATAACATTAAATGTTACAGGAAGGCATTCTTTAAGACATCCATGAAGCACATAACAGAGACTGAAGAAGAAGAAAAATATAAACACGAGTGGGGCCTTGCAGGGATTGCTGATAATAATGATGTGCCCTGAACTGAGTATAGTTAATTCCATCTTTTGTGTCTAGGTTTAAAAGACAAATTTCTGATAGGTTGTGAGAATCCTGTTTAGAAGCAGGAGACCCGTTTTTCAGTCTAGAACTTCAAGAACATAACCATGAGAGGGCCTATCATTTTCTTCACCATTATCTCATAATTAGGAAACGTGTCAACCTTGATGGAGTTACAATTGTCACTGAAACTGGTGGGCAGAACTGTATTAAAATGACATTTGAATGCCAAGTTTGAGCATTTATTTTAACTAAATCCTGTCTCAACTTTTTATATGATCCAAAGTCAGCAATTTTTTCATTAGATACTTAAGAACATGGGATCACTTATGGGATGTTGTAAAACATTTAAAAAAAAAATAGAGCTGTACTTAGGATTCACATTTCTATTTTCCTACCATGGCCAGGACGCTCTTGTGATTTGACCTTGTTGTTTTCCATGAAGATGGATGTGGCTGGTAATGCATGAGCTGCTAGTGACCCCCTTTGGACTATGGCACAGCTGCACAGGAGCTTTTAAAAGCCTGAGCTTTTGTTTATGGGAAAAATCAGTGGTTCTCAAAGCATCAGCCAGGAAAGTAAGATGCGCCCCACAGTGGTCCTGTTATGCATTTGGCTAATGTCAAAAGCTTCGATGCCTCACTCCTGTTTTTCTTTCAGAAGAAACCCACTTCTCACTCCCTTGTATCTCCTAAGACTATCAGATCTTAGGTTGGCCAATATAGTATTGTTATAATTATTTTGCTTCCTTATGAGAAGAGTGGAGCTCTGAACTCTAATTATTGGCTAAGGTGTTTTATCTTACATGGGGGAAATCTTTGGTTCATACGAGAGACAAAAATTTTCTGGAGTTAGGTTTGTTGATTTGTCCAAATTATCACCCATTTGTGGTATATAAAAATAAAAAATATACTTAATACATAGTTAAAGTGATTTTTTTAATCCTCTGGTGGAGATAATCAAAACATTCTTTAGGAAAGTGTCCATTCATGAGTTGGTAACTGCTTTTTGTTTTCTCTTGCTCTAAAGTGAGATAACAAAATGGAGAATATAGGAAATTTTCTAGAAAATCTTTAAGACTCTCTCTCTATAGAAAGAGGCAGGATGCATACCGTACATAGAAAAGCATGTGTGGTACCGCGATTAAAACATGAGCTCTGGGCACCTGGGTGGCTCAGTCATTAGGCGTCTGCCTTTGGCTCAGGTCATGATCTCAGGGTCCTGGGATTGAGCCCTGCATCTGGCTCCCTGCTCGGTGGGAGGTCTGCTTCTCCCTCTCCCACTCCCCCTGCTTGTGTTCCCTCTCTCGCTGTGTCTCTCTCTGTCAAATACATAAAATCTTAACAAGACATGAGCTCTGTGCTGCCAGCTGCTGCCCAAGTCACTGGCTCAGACAGCTTCTTGACATTGGATAAGTTGCTGAATGCTCTCTGCCTATGATCCCTCACCTATGAAATGGAAATAATCATAGTATAGAGGTCAAAGGATTGTTGTGAGAAAGAAATGAGTTAATATATGTAAGATGCTTAGAACAGTGCCTGGCTGATGGTAATCAACAAATGTTAGCCATTGCCTTGTAGCTGCAATGGTTAAAAGAATAGGCTCTGGAATCAGACAGCCAGTGGTCCTATGTGCTCCACCATCAGTCGAGTCTTGACAACTCTATGCTTTATCCTATTCAGTTAGAAATGATGGTGATCTTAGTACTTAATTCATAGAACTGCGTGGAACATTAAGTGGGATACCACATGTAAAATGTTTAAAATAGTGTGTGGTACGTACTATATGCTGACCAAATATTAGTTACATTGACTGGGATTTTGTTAAATCCATAGATAAAACTAAGGAGATCTGACATATAAATAATATTGAATCTTTTAATCCATGAATACATTGTATTCTCCATGTATGTAGATTTTTTAGATTTTTTTAATCATTTAGAAATTGTTTTCATTATTTGTCACCATATGTATCCTTTTCATAATTTGGGGATATTTGGACAAATTCAAAAGAGTGAATTTTACATGAGTTTGTCATTAGGTAAAACAAATCAGTTGGTTTGGAATGAACTGGTTTGAGGTAAAGGGCTTACTCCACGCACCTAGAATTAGCATGTAACTGGGGGATTCATTAAATATTTTTTAACCAAATTGAGCATGGTACCAATAAAAACTACTTATAATGTTTTCATTTAAGTAAAGATTTAAATATGGAATTATGCTATGCTTGATTATTCTAAGCATCCCTGTAATAATGATGGTTTGATCATATTTTGATTTAATTGAATCATGATTTGAATTTTTGAGCTCAATAAGCTTTTAGAAGGAATCTAATTTTATCACATTGAAAATAGAATAGTTGGAGATTTTATGATCCTGCCCCAAATCACATAGCCAATTACTTATGAAAATGGGCCCAGAACTTGGCCTCCCAATGGGAGTCTGCTGCAATACAAAATGATCTATTTCATTCCCCATTTTACAAAGAGAAGGCAAGAAAGGTAATATGACTTGCTCTGGTTGGTAATCCTAAAAGCAGTATCTGTAACCAAACTTCAGTAAACTAAGAGCTTAATCATTTCCCTTATGTAGCAATCAGCATTTGAATGTTTTCATTTACTCTACAGAGAAAATATTGTTACATCTACTCTTCATTTTAGAGTCTCTATTATTCTTTGGCAGATTGATTTAGTCAAAGCACAGCTGTGATGATATCACATCCCTGTTCAAATATCCTAGTGGTTCACCCAGCCTAGGAAGGCAAGAATCCTCAGTCTGGTATTCAAGACTTCTACAGTCTATTTTCAAGCTTCCTTTCTAATTTTATTTCCCACTAGTCTTCAACATACCATTGAAAATGCTTGCTATTTGTTTTTCACTTTCTTATTGCTGAGTCATCGATTACACTGTTTCTATTTGAAAATCTCTTCCTATCATCCACCCCACTCTTCTTACCAAACTGAAAGTAACATTTCCCTTTACTGAAATCAATTGTACTTTGTCTCAGGAATCCATCAAAAGCCTAGAGAACACAGGCAGTAACTCCTACAACATCGGCCACAGCAACTTCTTGCAGGGCTCATCACTAACAGGAAGGGAAACAAAAGCAAAAACGAACTATTGGGACTTCATCAAGATAAAAAAGCTTCTGCACAGCAAAGGAAATAGTCAACAAAACAAAAAGGCAATCTACAAAACAAAAAGGCAATCTACAGAATAGGAGAAGATATTTGCAAATGATATATCAGATAAAGGGCTGGTATCCAAGTTCTATAAAGAACTTATCAAACTTAACACCCCCAAAACAAATAATCCAGTCAAGAAATGGACAGAAGACATGAAGAGACTCTTCTCCAAAGAAGACATACAAATGGCCAACAGATAAGTGATGTGGAGCATTTTTTCATTTATCAGGGAAATACAAATCAAAACCATAATGAGATACCACATCACACCAGTTAGAATGGCTCAAATTAACAAAACAGAAAACAACAAATGTTGGCAAGGATGCAGAGAGAGGGAACCCTCTCACACTGTTGGTGGGAATCCAAGCTCGTGCAGCTACTCTGGAAGACAGTATGGAGTTTCCTCAAAAAGTTAAAAATAGAGCTACCTTATGACCCAGAAGTTGCACTATTGTGTATTTACCCCAAAGATGTAGTGAAAAGAAGGGGTACCTGCACCCCAATGTTCATAGCACCAATGTCCACAATAGCTAAACTGTGGAAAGGGCTGAGATGTCTTTCAATAGATGAATGGATAAAGATGCGATTCATATATACAATGGAATATTAGCCATCAGAAAGGATGAATACCCACCATTTACATTGATGTGGATGGAACTAGAGGGTATTATGCTAAGTGAAATAAGTCAATCAGAGAAAGACAATTATCACATGGTTTCACTCATGTGGAATATCAGAAGTAGCACAGAGGCTTATAGGGGAATGGAGGGAAAATAGAATGGGAAGAAATCAGAGAGGGAGAAAAACCATGAGAGACTCTTGACTCTGGGAAATGAACGAAGGGTGGGGATGGGCTAACTGGATGATGGGCATTAAGGAGGGCACGTGATGTGATGAGCACTGGGTGTTATACACAACTAATGAATCAATGAACACTACATCAAAAACTAATGATGTACTTATATGTTGGCTAATTGAATAAAATTTTATATTTCAAAATATTCACTGTATGCATCAGCTGTGGGCGATGTTGGGGTTAAATTTTCAATTAAATGAAAAAAATTTTACTTTGTCTCTATGTATCTGATGNTACTTATATGTTGGCTAATTGAATAAAATTTTACATTTCAAAATATTCACTGTATGCATCAGCTGTGGGCAATGTTGGGGTTAAATTTTCAATTAAATGAAAAAAATTTTACTTTGTCTCTATGTATCTGATGGCACTTTGCATATTTTGTACCATATTACAGTTACTCATGTAAATGTTTTATTCTCTTCTGCATGTTCCTTAAGGACAAGAGTTCACTATGTTCTGATACATCTTTGGTGAACTATTTTTTGGTGAACAGGCTTTAGTCAGATTCACCCAGACCTTTGCTAAATGTTTATGTTTGGAAATAAAGAGGAAAACAAATCATGACTTAAAGGATTTTACAATCCTGTTGCAAAGATATGCAACATAAACAGAAAACTTTTAAATGGCAAATCAAGAGTGCTAAGTGAATGCTCACATAAATAGTACACAGAATTTCAAAAGCTGGACCGTTCAGCATAGGCTGAATTGATCAGAGAAGGTGGAATGAAATATGGGGACTTTAAACAGGTATTGAGAGGTGAGTGAAATTGAAAGGTGACAGGGTGAACTATGAGCATTTTACCTGAATTTACGCAGTTACGTACCATTTGTTGTTTACAGGCAGACATAACCCAAACATCTCTAGACCGGCCAGGCAGATTTTGCTATAGAATTAAATCCACTCTGGCAAGTATCTTAAATCTTAACTAACTTTACCAGGAAAATCATAAGTATATATATGAGCGATCTGTTTGGGTGGGGAGGGAATGCTCTCTCTGTAGAAAAGAGACAATGGCTATTTGAGAGCTATGTCTGCAGAGAATTTAGCATTGTACCCTGTGTCCAGCATTGTTGACTTATGAACTGTTGAAAGTCTAAGTGATCATAGAAATTTAGTTGGAAAAATTACATCTTTTTGTTTTTCTACCCTTAGTTAAAGAACTTCGGAACAAGAAGCATAGATATTTTGGAGATACTATTTGGGTTGAAATAATGGGATAAGTAGGTTATACTCTAGAAAAAAGAGGGAGAATCCAGAAGTATATAGTCTCTATTGTACTATTTCTTTCCCCTTTCATTCTACTTAACTGTCTCCTTTTCCATATGTCAGGCTCTGAGTGTGACTGACTAGGGGTGTGTGTGTGTGTGTGTATGTATGCATGCATGTGTGTGTGTGTGACCTTCTATAATGTACTNCTAGGGGTGTGTGTGTGTGTGTGTGTATGTATGCATGCATGTGTGTGTGTGTGACCTTCTATAATGTACTAATAGTATCCTTACTAGAACATATGCTACCTTAGGAATTTTGGCTTATTTTGCTAACTGAAGTATCCCTTGCATTGTGATTGATCCACAGTAGGTGTTCAATAAATATTTGATGGGAAAAAAATGAATGGCTTCCTATAAAACTTGAGCATAATGTAAGAAAAACATGCCTGCTTCTAGTTCATATCGGTACCTATATTCACTCATCTATAATCTGAATTCCAACAAGCATTATCTTCTTGTAATTAAAACAAACTGTATTTGTCAAGCACCAATAATGTTTAAGATTGTGTTTAAGACTTGAAAATAAGTATAAAATAGACTATTTGATTTCCAATTTTTGAATATCTAATATGTTTCGAATATTGCACCTGCATTCTATTATCTCATGGAGTCCTAACATATTAGAGGTGAATATCTTAATTATCCAAGTTTTATAAATGGAATAAGGACACTGGGTTTTCAGCAAACTCCTCCAAATAGTTGAATACAGTGTCCATAAACTGCATTTTGAAAAATATAGAGAGAGGTTTAAAAAGGTTTTCAAAACCACATAAATATTATTTTCACTCAAGGTGCAGAAGAAGGAGCAGGTAGAGTCACTAAATGCATGGCTAAGGACTCAATAAGAAGTGTTTATTGTATAGATATCTTCTATGGTGTTCTTGGCTTTTTAAGTTTTTTTTTTAAATTTTATTTTTATTCTTTGCCCAAGGGGTACAGGTCTGTGAATCATCAGGCGTACATCTTTCACAGCATTCACCAAAGCACAAACCCTTCCCAATGTCCATAACCCATCCACCCTATCCCTACCCTCCCACCCCCCAGTAACCCTCAGTTTGTTTTGTGAGATTAGGAGTCTCTTACAGTTTGTCTTTTTTAGCTCTAGAACAGATTTACAGAGATGAATTCCCTCATTTGTCACCATCACATGAAGTTTGGACTTTTTCTCATCCATCAAAGAAATGGGGTAATGTTATTCAAACAAATTGTAGAATTTCTATTATAAACAGAGACCAAAAAAATAGTTTCCTTAAATATGATAAACTATGCAATAAAAAGTCTGACATTCAACTAACCAAATATGTATGCTAATGAAAGCAAGATATTCAAGCAATCAATAATCATTCTTTCAATAATTTAGATCCAGACATTTCCAATAAGAGAATGGTATTGAGCTAAATAGTGACAAAAAATGTGTCTTTAAACATTTCAGGAGTCCTTTTTACTAAAAGCACAGTTAACACTTAGTAGTATGTGGCACAAAAAGATGGTTTATAAATTGGACTTACCACTGTCATTCCTTAGTCTGGCTACTCATTCATTTATCTATTCAAGAAATATTTAATGATCACCTATCATAACCCTGACACTGTTCTAGGCACTGAAATAAATAAAATAGACTTTTTTTCATGGAAATTGCTTTTTTAGTAGGAATAATAAGTATACAAGTAAATATATAGCATGTCAAATGATAAAAAGAAAATGCATGGGAAAGGGGCTAGGGATGGAGGGTACCTGACTGGACTTCAATATTTAATGCAACAAAATATTTTCTGGAACTAAAAATGTCATCTCATGTGACTCCAAACAAGAAGTGTTTGCAAAGACAACTGACTACATTATAGAGTGGAAATCCCAAGGAGATTGCTGAAATATTAAGCAAATTTTAAAAACAAAAATCATTTTCCCTTTGGCTTTCAAAAGTAAAAGAAATTTCAGTTCTTAGGACTCTCTTGAGGAACACAGTCCAGTTTAGTTCAACATTGTAAACTCTTTAGCTGCTGACAACTTTCTCTGCATCCTCTTTCCAGATTTAGCAAAAAATGCCTGGTTGGAAATGCTTCTTCTCTACAAACAGCTGAATTAAATGAATATTTCATTATACTATAAAATTTTTGAAAATTTTTATGGATCCAGTTTTTCAGATTAAAATTTAAGTGAGAGGAATAAACTATTTAACAAGGAATAAAAAAATAGATAGAATTTAAAAGAAAAAACTTTCAAGTAATCAGTAAATCTGACTAGCCCTACATACAAAGTAGAGTTGATCCTCACTATTCAAGGCAACTATTTATGAATTCACCTACACGCTAACATTTGTGATCTCCAAATCAATACCCAAAGTGCTTTTGTGTGCATTTGCAGACATGCATAGCCAAAAACGTGAGTTACCCAATATCAGATTCCCAGCTGTGGTCCAGCAAGGTGACCCTCTGCATTGTCGTGTCAGCTCTCGTGCTTTGAACCGGTGTAAATTTTGTTTTCACTGTTTAAAATGGCCCCCACCCATGGTGTTGAAGCGCTGTCCGGTCTTCCTACATGCAGGAGGGTTGCGATGTGCCTTACAGAGAAAATCCATGTGCTAGGTAAGATGTGTGATGGTGCTGTTGACTGAATTCAACGTTAGCGATTCAACAAGATATATGCTAAAGTGTCTTCAAACAGAAATGCATATAATACAAGATGGTGTATTGATTGGCTGATGAAAATATTGTGCCCAGAAGCTCATAGTAGCTTAAGCATATATATCCCAGGAATGGTTTTTCAAAATTTGCTTATTCAGTGTTCCTAGCAACTTTAGAGAACATAACTACTGTGGGTAACAAGAACTGACTGTATCCACAATCTGAACACTTTTCATGACTTCTGCCACTACCATCCTGGTTCACGAGCTTTAATTAGCTTTGTGTCTCTCCACCCAGAACCCAGATTGAGTCTTCAAAAATGTTCGCTGAGTCTTATACTTCTGCTTAAAACTTTCCCAAAGTTTCCTTGTATGGTCTGAACAAGGCGGAAAGGTTCTGCATGATCTACTCTCCCTACTTGAACACAGCCCCTCTCTGAACTCTCTGCCAGGCTCATACACTCACCACCTCACCACTCTGCAGCCATTTGGGCTTCTGTGCTGTTCCTTGAGTGTGTCAAACACGCTCCTGCCACAAGACCTTTATGCTTCTCACTTCTTCTGTCCGAAATGCTTGCTCTTCCACAGATAAATAGTTCATGCTCCTTCTTCCTTCAGGTGGGCTTCACTAACATCTATAAAGTGGCATCCACTAGCACCCCAGTTTTAGCTTTGCCATTGAACCCTGTGCCACATTGTGTATTATATATTTATTCACTGACTTATTTACCGTGTGCCATCTTCTTCTAGAATGTCAGCTCCCCGGGGATAGATTCACTGCTGTAGGGAACCGCTCCTGACACAATAAGCATTAAATAGATAATAGTAGAAATAAAAAATGAGTAAATAAAATTGTTAAAGAACAAATCATTTAACCACGATCTCAGAACCATTTTTCATATTTTAAAGCTACCTTAAGTCAATTAAATCATCCTCAGATTGTGTAGACAATCATTTAGAACTTAACACTTTAGAACTAAACAATTATTTTTTGAGGCTCACAATGTGAAGACATAGGGATTGCAATGGTGAAAAAGGCAGACTTCCTTACCAAGGAGCTCAACTTTTTTGTGGGAGAAAAGCTGCAACTTACACCCTCTTGGTGAGAAATAAATTTCTTGGTTTCCAAAATGACCATCTCTAGTCCAGCACAATTGTTAGATTTCCCCTAGACCATAGAGAGCAAGAGCAAAAGGAAGAGAGGGTACAATAAGTTCACCTATAAATACAGAATTTATGCTGTCAGGAAGATAAAATATGTCTTCAAAGAAAAAGAAAAATGTGAAGATTATATTATAAATCCAGCTAGTGAATAAAGCTAAAACTTGAGACAATTCAGCAGCGGCCAACTGTTCTCATGGCAAGCTTATCAGAGTGAAGTCACTTTATAAGAGTGAAGTCAGCCCAGGGCTTGAAACCAGTCACTAGCAGCAGCTAAAGGTGTCTGGGATGTGACTCCCACGAGATTATGTGAGGCTGCTTTGTACACAAGTTTGAAATAGTGTCTCCCTCTGACTGCCTTAAAAGTGCTGCTAACTAAGGAATACCTCTGGTCTTCTGGGGCATTATGAATACAAAATGACTGCTAAAGCCTTCAGAAGTATAGCTAAAGCTCCGTAGAAACAATGCTGAACGTCATTGTGTCTCTCCCTCACCCACCTACCCAGCAGCTCCTCATCTTTGGTCTAGAATAGCTCCATACTTTGTTTCCTGGTCCTTGACCGTAATCGTCACTTTCTTCTTGTGCCTTTTTGGAAATAAAAAAGCAAAAAAGAATATTACTCTCCTTTTTGAAAGAGTGCTTTCATCTTTGGAAGTAGGAGCATAGAAGAGTGAGAAAAGGAGGAGATAATTGCCTAATGTACCAGAGAGATACACAAAAGGATGTAGCCATCAGAGGGAGGACAGTGCCCTTTATTTCCTACCTCATATAAAATCTCAGAGTTGGAAGAGAAATTATGATTATTATACGCTCATGTTGACTGTTTTTACTGGGAACCAATTAATTTGAGCTAATCTTAATTTTAAACTTAAATGTTCATTCATTGTATGAATGAGTATGTGTGTTTGTATTTGTGTGCATGTGCAAGGGAGCTTGCTAATACACTCGTGTTTAATTTACAGACTGTTGTTTTAGATGTGCAAATTGAGAAATGCTTTATCAGTTCAAAGCTTCTGGAGGACAATAGATTGTAGCAAACTCTCCAGAAAATAATTCAAGCCCTTTCTGCTACAGTATTATCCAGTGCAAGAACATTTATTTGGTATATAACAATAACACAGGAGGCTGCTATTTAAGATGGATTTGTTATGCTGATTTTTAAAAAGAAAACAAAAATTCTTTTTATTTATTTTTTATTTTTTCAGTGATCCAAGATTCATTGAAAAAAAAATTCTTAGCACTAACGATTGAAATGAATTTTGGATTACAGTAGTTTCTAATTATATCATTTCTCATGGGAAGATTTAGCTTTCTACTGGCTCTCTGAGACAGATTCCTCAAGGGCTCAGCTTCACTTTGCAAATCAGGTCTAAGAACCTCCAGTTATTTGTAGCACCTGGATATGCTCTGCTGGCCCATTAGAGTGAACTTGAGCACAGAAGATGAGCTTATTGGGTCATAAGAATGACATTGAAAAATTTACTTCACAAATGGGTACACTTATGATTAAAGTCTCTACACATCAACTGATACACAAAGCCCAAAATGAATACAATAAGCAGGAGCTCTGTGAATCCTTAACTCTCTACCCTGAGGAGGAGTAATGACCAGCAATTAGTTGTAATAATATTTTTAAAAGACATTGAGGAAGTAATTACAATTATATTTCCCCTTATTTTCCTAAATGGGTTGGGCAGATATTCTTTTAAGCTCTCCTTTTCATTTAACACAGAATAGAATCCTACTCTCATCGACATTTGAATTTCTGGACCTGACCCTCTACAGTCAGTTTTGACAAAGATTCGCTCTTGGTTTCCAAAAGGAAAACTTGTCATTTCTGTGAGACTTGCTATTTCCTCTGATATATTTCTTATATCTTTCAGAGACTATCTTCTAATATTCTTCCTCTGATATCTTTCACAAACTGACCATCTTTGGGAATATCTACAAATACACATTTATTTTTACTTACGGAGTTTTTTGTTGTTGAATACTAATACCTTTAGACTGAACATACAACCCCCAGTTTGACATATTTCTACTTTATCTTACGGTCTTTAATTCACTTATTTCACTCTTTTATGTTAGCTCTCTTATCCACGTAGCCAAGTGAGTTTGAAAGGCCTCTGTGAAGCTTTAAAAGTCTTTTACCTGCTTTGTATTACTCTTTGGTCTTTTACTTATAATATATAAGAATATAAGAATCATTTTGGCCTTTTGAAACTTCTTCCATGAGTCTTCTTAACATCAAAGAAAAAAACATGAGAAAATATATTGTGTAGTCTGAAACACTGTACTCTTCAAACATGGTTTGATTTATGTGTTATAGTTACCTGAAAAAAATGGAGAGCCTTCCCCTCTGATCATCACTTTCCTTACATAGGATTTCTAAAAAGATGATAAATTAAATGGCAAGATAAATATTCTACTTAGAAAATTATTTCATCTCCCAAATTTTCAAGATATGCAATTCATTCATCAAATGAAAATGTATTGAGGGCTTACCATGTTCTAGACATAGTGAAGTCCTTACTTTTAAGCCCTTATAGTGGAGAGAGACTCCGTACACATTCAGGTGGCAATCTTCAGTATGAAATAAAGGCAGGGCCCTGAGGATGCGAAGTGATGAGGGATGCTGCTATTTGATATATGGTAGCCAAGAATAGCCCCTGTGATGAAGTGACATTTGAACCAAAGTCTAATTGACTTATTCCAGGAAGAAGAAACAGCAAATGCAAATGTACGCCTTGAGAGAAGTATGTCGTACGTATTTGAGAAAGAACACAGAGGTTAGCATGGTCGCAGAAATGCACGTGGGTTTTGACTAGTTGGAAATGAACGCCCAGAGAAAGAGTGGAGCTGGGGTATGGTTTTGCTCTGAGACGGATGGAAAGATGCTGGAGGGTTTTCACTAGAAGAGTCACATGACTTGACATCTTGCTTTAGAAGGACCCCTAAGGGTTCTGGGGAAACTACGATATAGTGGGGCAGAGGTCAAAACAGGGAGACTGGCTAGGAGATCACAAAAATAGTTAAGATGAAAGACAAGTATCCTGAAATGGGCGGGTAACGCTGAACTTAGGGAAAAGTAGTCTGATCCTGATGCATTTTGAAGTTAGAGCTGCTAAGATTTCCTAATAGATTAGAGCAGAATGAGAGACAAAGATAAGTCCAGGGAGATTTTCAGTCTTTTGACCCAAGCTACTGGAAGAAAAGAGATGCCATGTACCAAGGAGAAAAGTGATGGAGAAGTATGTTGAAAGGGGTATAGTTAAGTCTTGTTGGAGACATGTTACATTTGAATCATCTGTAGTAGACATCCGTGTTAGACATTCAAGTACCTTTGCTCAATAAGCATTTGGACATTTGAAACTAGAATTCAGGTTAGTTGTGTTCTCTAGACATGTAAATTTGGGCTTGTAAAGCATGTTGATGGTATTTAAATTACAAGACAGATTTCTTACCAATTGAGTATTTGAGGAGAGAAATTCAAGGATTGAGCACCAGTCCATGCCGAGTCATAGAGATTGCTAATATAAAGGAGTAACAAGGGACACTGGAAAGAAGCGACTGGGGAAATAGGAGAACCAAGAGATGAGTTTCAAGGAAATCAAATGAAAAAGGAATTCAAGAAGAAGAGAATGATAAACCAAAAAGCTGTTGTTAACAGGTTAAGGAAGGTGAAGACTGAGATTTGACCCCTGGGTTTGGTAGCATGGGTTCGTGGGTGATCATGGTGAAAGGGCTTTCAATGGGATGGTTGGAAAAAATGCTGATTGTATTGTTTCCAGAGAGAAAGAAGAAAAGGAGCCGCAAATGTGGACAACCCTTTCAAGAACTGCTTAAGGAAAACTGAGAATTTGTCAGTTGCATGGGGGTGGTGGTGGCAGGGGGAGATCTTCATGAACGTGAAAGTTATAACAGCATGTGGGAAGGAATGATCTCAGAGAAGGGAAAGAACTTGATGCTACAAGAAAGAAGAGAAAGATTCCAGGAACAATGTATTTCATTAGGTAGGAGGGTGGGATCCAGCATCCAAGTGGAGGGATTGATCTAGAGTGTAACAAGAGATATGTTCATCCACTGTCATAGGAGTGAGGGCACACAGCGGGTACAACTCTTGGTGGGTCGGTAAATTTGGTGGCAGAAGTGAGTTAAGATTATTTTCTGATAACCTCTATTTTCTCAAATTTTTTCATAATCCTCAGAAATTACTCCGTTATGTGTAATAGTATAATAAGGAATAAATACCTAAAACTCTTAAACATATGGAAAAGCATTATACAATATATGTTAAATATTAATGTCCATTGAATCAAGTATTAAATACTTAAGAGGGATGAGTCTATCCAGTTCTCAGAGTGAATAATTTAAAGAAAAAGATAGAAATAATTTACCCATATTTTAAAGTGAATCTGATTACTATGGTTACTGCAGTTAGAAATGTTTGGTTAACATGTTTAATTTGTTAGGACTTTGAGTGGATTAGAACAGTCTATTAAAGGTTAAAAAATGAAAGTATACTTTTCATTGGAAATAAGTCAGTATCATTCTCTTTGCAGATGAAAGATAGCATATTACAATTTTGGCAAAGTGAGATGGGAGGAAAAGTTATTTTAGGATTAGATTAAATAGGCAAAGGACTTTCTGAGTAACCTAAATTAATCTGCTTTGATAAGATAAATTTAATAATGAAGTTATATCCACAAGAAGAAAATTACCATTAAAAACTTTTCTCTATAATAAAATCTTCCTCTAATCTGTGTTTTACCTGGCATTTTAGCTGAGTTATCACAGTAGGCATCAAATCACCTTCTTGACATGGTGATGTAGTCCATTGATCTCCTTTTTTTAAAGATTTTAATTATTTATTTGAGAGAGGGAGAGAAAGAGAGAGAGAAGGGAGGAGGGACAGAGGGAAAGGGAGAAGCAGATTCCCCGCAGAGCAGGGAGCCCAATGTAGGGCCCATGACTGGAGTCGAAAGCAGATGCTTAACCTACTGAGCCACCCAGGCACCTCTCCATTGATCTACTCTTTACATAAATAAAAGTTCACTAATATTATTTGTTATATTCAAAATGAACAGAACTTCTTTACAAAATATATTTGAGAACATAAAAAACCTAATAAAAACAAGTGACACATTATAATTGGTGGTAGAAAATTCAAAACAGGATTCATATTCACAGAAATGAGTAAGTTCTACACTTGATCTTAGCCAAAAGGCTGAGAAGCGATAGAAATGAGTAAGTTTTTTTTTTTTTTAAAGATTTATTTATTTCACAGAGAGAGAGAGAGATCACAAGGAGGCAGAGAGGCAGGCAGAGAGAGAGAGGGAGAAGCAGGCTCCCCACTGAGCAGGGAGCCCGATGCGGGCCTCGATCCCAGGACCCTGAGATCATGACCTGAGCCGAAAGCAGAGGCTTTAACCTACTGAGCCACCCAGGCGCCCCAGAAATGAGTAAGTTCTAAATAGGAGCACAAGGAATACCAGGGGAGGAACACAGAATGTTTCAGGAAGGAAGTACATTTGAGAGATTTTTTTGACAGATAAGAACAAAAATGTTGTCTATTCCTCCATCCACCGTGAAGCCCACAGTGCATTAAGAGGTTCAGGGTAAAGGTCTGTCTTGTATGGGAAGCTAGAATTAGAATTTGTACCAGTAAAAGAAACTAAAACTAAAACTAAAAAAATAAAAATGAGGTACAAAAAAAGTTAAAGTAATATAACTCTTTAGAGTTATATAAAAATCAAAATCAGGAAAGAAAAACTCCCTGTTTCCATTAATAATGTTTCCCATAAATGATGAGCAGGTACTATCAGGGATGATTTTGCTAATCAGAATTTTTAAATAGGTAATACCTTCCTCCTTCACTGTTTCATGTGTGCTGACACCACCACATCTTTCTTTCCCACCAAACAAATTATGTGAAGTTGGATTATCAAGATTGAAGAGGACTGTTGACACACAAAATCAGCAGTGGGACACCTGGGTTAAAGGTGGCTCAGTGGGCTAAAGCCTCTGCTTTTGGCTCGGATCATGATCTCAGGGTCCTGGGATCCCACATTGAGCTCCCTGCTCAGCAGGCAACCTGCTTCCTCCTCTCTCTGCCTGCCCCTCTGCCTACTTGTAATCTGTCTCTCTGTCAAATAAATAAAATCTTTGAAAAAATCAGCATTAGCTCATACTTAGAATATAAGTTTGAATTCTCCATTTATTTGACTATAGCTGTTAGCATACTGAGTCATTGCCTATTAGAAAAAAAGAAAACAAACCACATAAATAGATCCACTTCTTTTTCCGCAATTCCCAGTATTTCACATTCAAGGTCATGATATTTGTTCTCAGGTCATTAGTATACTATGGAAATAATTTCAAGCAGATCTGAATATTGTTCATATAACCACATAATGTAGCTCTAGGATTAATACTGTATCAAGAAAACATTATTAGTTATCAAATATTCTTGGGGTAATTGGATTCAAAGCTAATGGCATTAAATTTGCCTTTAGGGATATTTCATTAAACTATAGGATAATTTGAGAAATTGTTCTTGACATACAGCAGAATGTGCCTCTTGTAAAAACACCGTTTTCTACTTGATATAGTACATTTACATCTATATGGCCATTGATTCATGAAGTCTTCATAATTATTTTGGAGGACAGATATTAACATATTTTCTTTTAATGAGAGTCTATCAAATCTGATGCATCAGTTTAAGTGCAGCTTTTTTTTTATGGGCAACACAGTTTTAAAACTACCACAGAAAAGGTAGTCATGGATGAAAAGTTACAGTCTGATTTCAAAAACATTAGTAAGGAAAATGAATGTTGATCTTAGAATCAAGGTTATACTATCTTATGCTAATTAAAAGGAAAAAAATTTTAAAAAATTAAAAGGAAAAAAGGGACTTATGTAGGTTAAATGAATGTAATATATAAAATGGGGCAATTGAGTCATTTCCCTAAGTCTTAATAGTAGTTCACAGATCCACCATTAGGATCCTGGTATGTCTTTCTCCAAGCTGGGTCAGAGCCCAAGGCTGTTTGAAGAAGTTCGAGAAAGATAATTTAGACCCAGCTGAGGTTCTATTTCTTTGATTTTACTTGTTAACCAACTAACAAATTGGGGTAGGCTGAAAATTGCCCCCCAAAATATTTCCATGTCCTAATCCCCGGAATCTGTGAATATTATCTAATATGATAAAAAAAAGATCTTTGATGATTCACAGACCTGTATGTTAATTTAAAAAGAACTTTGCAGATATGATCAAATGATGGCTCTTGAGATGAAGAGAGTAAACTGGATTACTGAGTAAATTAAATTACCGGAGAGAGTAAACTGGATTACAATCCCATGTATCTTTGTAAGAAGAAGGCAGGGGAATTTGACTACACACAGAAGGGAAAGTGTTACGATGATGGAGCAGAGAGAAATTTAAAGAACGCAGCCTTGAATATTAGAATGGTGTGATCACAAGCCAAGGAATGCTGGTAGCCCCCAGAAACTGGAAGAAGCAATGAATAGATCCCACTCTATAGCCTCCGGAAGAAGTGTGGCTCAACCAAAACCTCGAGTTTGGATGCTGGCCTCCAGAACTGTGATAGAATACACTTATGTTGTTTTAAGTCGGCAAGACTGTGACAATTTATTACAGCAAGCATAAAATCTAGTGTACAAGCAATGCAAAATATGGACACAATATTAAGAATCTATGAAGCCATGACTCCGTGTTGCTTTCCATTTTATTCATGTAAGTGCACCTGAGGATGACTGTTCTTTGCAACCCCGGTAGTATGAATAATCTGGCAAGGTCAGGCAGTATCCAAAGTTCATGTTTTTCTCTCTGTTGTGTTGCTAATGATTAGATAACAAGAGGCTGGCTAAAATGGATGGCAAAATAGAAGTTTTTATTTACTTTTATTAGAGAAATAAAGTGACCTCAAAACATACCATGACCTTGGGACTGCATTCTTGTATGTTAGCAAAGAGGTAGTTTCAATATGGGTGGAAAAGATTGAGTCGAGCCAAAATGTCCTGCAAGATTCTACTGAGTTCTGGCATGGAGCTACAATGAGCAAGCTAGAATAGATATATAAGAAAAGATAGTTGTGTATGAGGTATCTTTTCCTAAGCATCCTTTTCTCCCACACCTTATACTACCCTTCCTTTGTTACCCTGAACATCAGACCTTAATTAATACTATCCAAAATATTTTCTATCAGAGACATGTTAGTTCATGTCTCTGGAGCAACATTGCCTAATTCTTATTTGATTCAGTCTGGTTACAGGAAAATACATCAAAGGATAAGAGTTTTCTTAGATCTTAGAACTGAGGATATACTCTTAGTTACCTTAAGTAGAGATGAGTGTCTTCCCAGTCTCCGCATCGTGTTCATGATGAAGTATCACATACAGTTCCACAAACTCTTGCTGCCGGTGGGGGAAGAAGGAATTGGATCGTGAACTACCAGTATATTTGCCTTTCCTGAGATGCCTATGTACCTTATAATGGCCATGTGCAGACTTACAATAAGCTCCATTTCTCCAAGTTACTTGAATTCAAGTCTCTATTCTCTGAAACTAAAAGAGTTGTTAGTGAAAACATTTGCAAACATAAATGCAGAATGAATGCTATTTAAAATCAACATTCGTTTCAAAACAAAAATAAAGTATGAAGTGACATCTACTTAAGCAAAATTTCACAATTTTAGGTAAAACCTAAGATGATTTTGTCCATGCTTTTCAATGACTTTACAAAAAAAATAAAAACAATTCTGTGAATAAATAATCATATATATTATGCATATATAATAGTGACCAGTGGAACTTCATTTATACGTTATGTGATTTTTTAATTTTTTTAAAAGATTTTATTTATTTGACAGAGAGTGAGACAGCGAGAGAGGGAATACAAGCAGGGGGAGTAGGGGTGGGAGAAGCAGGCTTCCTGCCGAACAGGGAGCCCGATGCAGGGCTCGATCCCAGGACTCCGGGATCATGACCCGAGCCGAAGGCAGATGCTTAACGACTCAGCCACCCAGGCGCTCCTACATATGTGTTTTAAAGAATTTAGTGAAACCGTTGTGACACTGCAGATGATTTGTGTGATATTTGATGGCAAAGAAAAATTAATGTCAGCTATCTTTAAAATTTTTCAAAGCATGAAATTCTTCAAGGCATTTTTCCCTATCGAACTGCTTAATAGTGGTAGATATTCCTGATATTGTAGTCTATTGAAAGAGATTATTTTACATGCTTTTGAAATTTTTATTTTGGTAAGTGATTAAATGGAGAAAAGTTCACTGAAAATATTTTCTTCACTGTGAGTTTTCTATATCTCAGTGTTGGAGGATTAAACTCAAAGTGATAGTAATTAGTGTTCTTAAGCTAGCTTTTATTTTAATGTTGGAAATATTCTAGCTGTTTGTCCGCAGCTGAATCTTACCAGGATCTGAAGTTTGAGATATAAGAATCCTTGATGTGATTTTTGCCGTACATGTAGGCTGAAGATGATTGACACTTTTAGATATTTACTGAAGCAGTAAGAGTAAGTTTTGTTTCAGAATAAAATTGAAGTGTAATACATTTGAAAAAAGAACATGGATCTCAATGACTAATCAAATTAAGACATTCTTAATGAAAACATGTATATAATTGTTCAAATGAGAAAGGCAGCATATAACATGGTGCTTAAGGACATGATCTTTGGAGTCAGATTTCCTGATCCTTTCTGTTACAAGCTATGTGACCTTTGTTAAGCTACTTTATTTCTCCGTGCTTTCATTCTCTCCTTTGTAAAATGAGGATGAGGATAGTGAAAATATTCATGTCTGAGGCTTAGTTGAGGCCATCTATGAGAAGCATTAGAACTGTGCCTGATACACAGTGAGCACTTACGAAATGGGTGGCTACTATTATGAACTACTGGCTGATAATGTATCCATTTGAGGAAACTTTATTAGGTTTCTACTCTACCTTAGCTACTTAAAGGCAGGTACTTCTGCCATATGTAAAAATAAAGTAATAGATTCTGGAATATTCATAGGCAGAATGTGGTCAAAACAGGAAACCTAAAGAGTTTTATATAGATCTTGTTTTCTTCCAAATGGAATAGGCTGGTGGGTTGGTGTATAAGTCTCATGTTCTTTTGAGACAGAAGATCTGTCTAAGAATAGTAGAGGAGAAAGGACTTTACTCCCCCAAAGTGTGAGTGCACAAAAAAGGCATATGGTATGGCAAATGAATGGAAAAAATATAAAGTACATTGTTTTCACTATTCTTTGGTGTCTATTGATGATTCTACTGGACTAGAGGAAAGGGCATTTCTCCTCGCCCCTCAGTGAATTCTCTCTTACTTTTGTATGCTGCCTGGGAGTAACCACCTTTACTAACATTTACAAGTCGTATTTCATACATTGAAGATAGACGTTTAAAATACCATTTCTATAGGAGTTAATTTATATTCTGTATTTAAGAAACTGGTGTAAACTGTGAGGGACCACACAAATTAATTATTTTTATACTTTGTGTAAAATCTGTAAAGATATCTGTCCTCTGAAATAAGCCTTCTTGAAAATATGGATCATGTCATGTCCACTTTTATTTTCTTAACACTCTCACAATGCTAGATGAATATTTGATGAGTAAGTGAGTAAGCACATGCTTCAAGGACTCTGAAACCTCACAGCCAGCTCCACCTCCTTTACTCCCTGACCTGTGTCTCCCCTGACAGTCAGGCTAAATGAAACATGACTGCTTGCTTTGCATATGAAAGGAAGAACATAACTGGCAAGAGAAGTACATGAGTGTTAATAGGGAGAATTAATTTATATTCTTTATATTGATTCTTTGTTAGTTCCATATTTTGCCAACGTAATGGGAACGGTCAAGAGTTTCTAAGATATCTTCACATTAACTAAGTATCCCACTGTCATTTTTTTAAAGTTTTTATTTTAATTGCAGCTAGTTAACATACAGTGTTATATTAAGTGTACAATATAATAACTCAACACTTCCATACATCACACTGTGCTCATCACAAGTACACACCTTCATCCCCATCACGTATTTAACTTATTCCCCCAAACCTCCTCCCTTATGGGTTTTCTTTTCCCTTTTGCTTGTTTTGTTTCTTAAATCCCACATATGAGTGAAATCATATGGTATTTGTCTTTCTCTTATTTCACTTAGCATTATACTCTCTAGCTCTATCCATGTTGTTGTAAATGGCAACATTTCATTCTTTTTTATGGCTAGATATTTCATCGTGTGTGTATACACATACTCACATACTCACCCCCCCCCACATCTTTACCCATTCGTCAATGAACATCTGGGTTGCTTCCATACCTTGGTTATTGTAAATAATGTTGCTATAAACATAGGGTGCATGTATCCCTTTGAATTCGTATTTTTGTATCCTTTGGTAATACCCTGTAGTGGTATTGCTGAATTGTAAGGCAGTTCTATTTTTAAGTTTTTGAGGAAACTTCATATTCTTTTCTCCAGTGGCTGTTCTAGTTTGCACCCCCACCAGCAGAACAGAAGGGTTCCCCTTTCTCGGCATGCTCACCAGCACCTATTATTTCTTGTGTTGTTGATTTTATTTTATTTTATTTATTTATTTATTTTTAAAGATTTTATTTATTCATTTGACACAGAGAGATTACAAGTAGGCAAAGAGGCAGGCAGAGAGAGAGGAGAGAGGAGGAAGCAGGCTCCCTGCCGAGCAGAGAGCCCGATGTGGGCCTCGATCCCAGGACCCTGGGATCATGACCTGAGCCGAAGGCAGCGGCTTTAACCCACTGAGCCACCCAGGCGCCCTGTGTTGTTGATTTTAGCTATTCTGACAGGTGTGAGTTGATATCTCCTTGTGGTTTTGATTTGCATTTCCCTGATGATAAGTAATAACATATTTTCGAATGTCTGTTGGCTCTCTGCATGTCTTCCTTGGAGAAATGTCTGTTCGTGTCTTGTTTTTTGGTGTTTTTTTTTTTAAGATTTTATATATTTATTTGAGATAGAAAGAGCGTGTGTGTGCTTGCATGAGCGGGGTGGGGGGCGGGCAGAGAGAGAGGAGAAACAGGCTCCTGACTGAACAGGGAGCTCCATGCGGGGCTCTGTCCCAGGACCCTGAGATCATGGCCTGAGCCAAAGGCAGATGCTTGACCGAGTGAGCCACCCAGGTGCTGAGTTTTATAGGTTCTTTATATATTTAGGATACTAACTCTATATCAGATATATCATTTGCAAATATCTTCTCCCATCATCTCCCAAAAGGTAGGTGCCTTTTAGTTTTATTGATTTCCTTTGCTGGGCAGAAGTTTTTTATTTTGATGTAGTCCCAATAATTTATTTTTGCTTTTATTTCCCTTGCCTCAGGAGACATACCTAGAAGTTGCTATAGCTGACACCAGAGAAATTACTGCCTGCGTTTTCTTCTAGGGTTTTTTTTTATGTTTTATGTTTTAAACCATTTTGAGTTTATTTTTGTGTGTGGTGTTAGAAATTTGGTCCAGTTTCATTATTTTGGAGGTTGCTGTCCAGTTTTCCCAACACCATGTGTTGAACAGATGGTCTTTTTCCCATTGCATATTCTTTCTTTGTTGAAGATTCATAGACCATGTAATTATGGCTTTATTTCTGGATTTTCTATTCTGTTCTGTTGATCTATATGTCTGTTTTTGTGCTAGTACTATACCATCTTGATGACTACAGCTTTGTAATATAACTTGAAGTCCAGAATTGTGATGCTTCTAGCTTTATTTGTCTTTTTCAAGGTTGCTTTGGCTATTTAGGTTCTTTTATGGTTCCATACATGTTTTAGGATTGTTCTAGCTCTGTGAAACATGCTGTTGGCATTTTAATAAGAATTGCATTAAATGTGTGGACTGCTTTGGTAGTATAGAAATTTTAACAATATTTGTTCTAATATTCTAGTTTTAACAATATTTGTTCTAAGCATGAAATGTCTTTTCTTTATGTTGTCTTGAATTTAGTGCTTTTGTTTTCAGAGCACAGCTCTTTCATCACTTTGGTTAGGTTTATTCCTAGGTGTCTTATTAGTTTTGGTGTACTTGTAGTTTTCTTAATTTTTCTTTCTCCTGCTTCATTGTTAGTGTATAGAAAAGCAACAGATTTCTGTACATTGATTTTGTATCCTGTGACTTTACTGAATTCGTTTATCAGTTCTAGCAGTTTTTGGGCAGTCTTTCAGGTTTTCTATATATATAGTATTATGTCATCTGCAAATAGTGAAAGTTTTAATTCTCCTTACCGATTTAGATTCCTTTAATTTTTTTAGTTGACTGACTGCTGTGGCTAGTGCTTCCAGCATGAAGCTGAATAAATGGTGAGAGTGGACCTCCTGTCTTGTTCCTGGCCTGAGAGGAAAAGCTTTCAGTTTTTCCCCATTAAGGATGAAATTAGCTGTGGGCTTTTCATATATGGCCTTTATTATGTTGAGATATGTTCCCTTTAAGCCTATTTTATTGAGGGTCTTTATCATAAATTGATGTTGTACTTTGTCAAATGGTTTTTCTTCATCTGTTGAAATGATCATATGGTTCTTGTCCTTTCTCTTGTTGATGTGATGTGTCAGTTTGATTTGTGAATATTGAACCACCCTTGTAACCCAGGAATAAATCCCACTTGATCATGGTGAATGATTTTTTAATATATTGTTGAATTCAGTTTGCTAATTTTTTAGGCAGAATTTTTGCCTAAATTCTAAATTTTTGCCTAAATTCTAAATTCTCAAGGATACTGTCCTGTAGTTCTTTTTTTCAGTGGTGTCTTTTTCTGGTTTTGGTATCAGGGTAATGCTGGCCTCATAAAATGAATTTAGAAGTTTTCTTTTTCTACTTTTTGGAGTAGTTTAAGAAGAATAGGTATTAACTCTTCTTTAAGTGTTTCATAGAATTTGCCTATGATGCCATCTGGTTCTGGACTTTTGTCTGTTGGGAGCCCATGATCATTTATTTAACTCTCTCCACTGCTTCCCTGAGTCAAAAATAACCCACTTGGACACTCAGTGGGGAAACTGAGGATTACACAAAGGAGAATGTGCCTATGTGAGCCACACAGGATCATTTTCAGAATACTCAATACATTTGTTATATGGAAAATAATTTCCACCACATTTTTTGAGATATAAAATTGAATAAATAATTCCTTTATTTAATGACAGATTTGAAAAGATAAAAGCTGATTAGTTTATGTGTTTACCTTAGTTTATGTGATTTGTTAGTTTATGTGATTTGTTAACATTTTTCACGTATTAACTCACTCTTTTTTTTTTCCTAAAGCCCCTAAACTGCTTTCGGTCATACATCTCTAATTGAAGTTATTCACCAAGGGAAATGACTTCATGAAAATAATTCTGGAACTACCCAGATTAATCATGAAACTTTCTTATCTTAAAAAAAAAAGTGTTCTAGTCTTTGAGTAAGACAGAAACAAACTTGATTCCAAACCTGTAGAGACGTTCAGGTCAATATGATAACCTACTTGCCAAGAAGAACTCATAAGTTCTCTTCAAAGTTACCATTAGAAGTTCTAAAATGGTAAAGAAATGCAATACCATTTAAAGCCAAAGGCCATCCCCCATAAGAAATAAGGACAGAAGACATCACAGTTGCAGGTTGTTCACTTTGGATTAACTGAGGAACACAAACTGAAACTAAACACCAGGAATGCTGTACAGGGAGACAATTACAGGCTTTGTAGGTTTCCGCTTCTAGTTCTGCAGGACTAGCTTGTTGCTGACCAGTGTTCCTACCAACTGCAAAACTGAAGGAGAACAAAACAATACTCCGTCTGTTTGAAAGCTTTGGAACACAACTAAGGCAGCCAACACTTAAGAAGCTAAAATTCCAGAGAAAAATGGAATTCACTGAGATGAGCCTGACATTCTTTTCCACCTTTCTTTTGAAGCATCAGTTGCTTTGTAAGCTGCATGGTTAGAGATGCTTATGAGTCAAGCAGAAAATGGTTATTAAAAAGTTAAAGAAAGGGAGCCTGGGTGGCTCAGTGGGTTAAAGCCTCTGCTTTCGGCTCAGGTCATGATCTCAGGGTCCTGGGATCGAGGCCCGCATCGGGCTCTCTGCTCAGCAGGGAGCCTGCTTCCCCCTCTCTCTTTGCCTGCCTCTCTGCCTCCTTGTGATCTCTCTCCCTCTGTGAAATAAATAAATAAAATCTTAAAAAAAAAAAAAGTTAAAGGTTTTAGCTATCTTCTGAGTCTCTGAACAGAAAAAGTTCAGAAAAAAAACCAGACATGGCAACCCAAAAACGAGGTGTAAATACGCAAAAAAGAAATGCAAAGAAGTAAGCCTAATTGCCTGAACTGCTTTTCTGTGATAGGCATTTAGTGATTCTTTAGTGATCCTAACCCAGAGGCAGAGATACTAACTAGGAAGTGGCTGCCAAGAGGTTGAGAAAGTCACCTGCAGTGGGAAGAAAAGAAGTTGACTTGTCATTCGGTAAAGCAATGTTTCTGCTAAATACCACAGGGCCAAAGCCAGAAGGAACTATATACAAACAAAGTTGGTAAATTTTTTTCACGTGGAGGTTTGAGTTAGCAATTTTGAGATTAGTTTCCACACGTACTATTGTTGAATTTATCTAAAATAAATAGAGCCAGGTTTCCCGTTGTCAGAGAAAGAAGTCATAAATGAGCAAAGGGGGATGCTGGAGTGCTAGAACGGACTCTGTGGTTTTGGACTGGAGTGGGAGATAGAAATATGGATAGATATAAAGATGTAGAGATAGATACAGATTTTGTTAAAAGCGAAACCAAGGCACAATAAAGTTTTCAGGAGTTTATTTGAGCATACATCTAGTCCAATGTGATAGCACCAAACTGAAAGTGGTTAGGGTTGCTCCCAGAAAAGGAGCCAAGAAAGAGGTTTTTACAGAAGGACCAGAGACAGAAAGGAAGGAAATTATTTGATTGGTTATAGCTTAAGAGTTTGCCTTATTTGGGAAAGCTCAATTGAGTGCTTTGACTCTGTCTTACATTTTGATTTGCTTACATAGTCTACCAAGGCAGTAGAACCACCTCGATTTAATGGCTTCCTTGTTTAATTATTATAACAACACATGTATGTTATATACGTAGGTATGTCATACACATACACACACACACACACACACACACACACACACACATATGCTTATGGCTTAAAACAGCCCAAATTTATTATGTCATCATTCTGTAGGTCAGAAGACCAATACATGAATCATTGGGCTAAAATCAAGGTGTCAGCAGGCATTCCTTTCTGGAGGCTCAAAAAGAGACTACGTTTCCTTGCCTTGCCAGCTTCTAGAGGCCTCTCTCTGGTCCTTGCACATAGCCCCCTATATTTCAAAAACAGCAATGGGGAAGCATCAAGTCTTTCCCATGTCGCCATCTTTCTTTGACAATAGCTAGCAAAGATCTGCTTTTGAGTACTCATGGGATTATACTAGACCCACTTGTATTAACCCAGGATAATCTTCCCATTTCTATGCCCTTAACCTTAGTCACACTTGCAATGTCCCGTTTACCATGTAAGGTAACATAGTCACCAGTTCTGAAGATTATTTTACAGAGATCGGCAAATCCGTCAATCTAGGCTTTATACATTTGGGGTCTACATTGTTATCTGCATATATTTGCATATAAGATAAGAATTTTTATTTTTTTAACATCAGAATTTTTAAAATTTTCTTGTGAAATACATCTTTTCTCATCCTATAGTTACTGATTTTATTGCCAGTAATGCTATTTGGCTTAACATGTAATTCATCTCATGTTACACTTAGCCATAGCAGCAAAAGATCATGATGAATACAAAGAGGAGGAGTGATATCATAGGAGCGATGGAAAAGTATATGGCACAAAATGGGGATCAAATCTTAGAAAACAAGCACTCCCAAGCAGATTTGAGGGGAAAAAAATGAAGCCAAAATAATAATGAAATCTATGGAAGAAGAAAAATTTTCAGGTAAAATAAACATAGGAACAACAACCTTGAGACTTGACACTGCAAGAATACTCCATCTTTTCATTAAACTGGATGAAGGCATTATTCTTGAATTTAAAAACAAAAAAACTCACCCAGAATTCAGTTTAGAAAACATAAGCAATAAAAAACCAAGACCAAAATAGATAGCCATGTGGCAGAATTCAGTCTGACTAAAATTTCCTGCACAGTGCTAAATTTTGGAAAATGCAATGCTGAGAGGAAATTTACGATGTCATAATTTTATACTCAGTCAATTTGCATTCATGTGTGAAGAGAATAGTCTCAGGTATGCAAAATACAGCTGTTTTAGAAATCGTGCCTCAATCAAGAGTAGCTCCTTTTCTGCATCTTCCTTAATCACTTGATTCTTTTAAAAGTGATAGAGAATATTTTCGGATTACCAAAGAAGGAAGACTCCCACCCAAAATAATGTAAATAATACTAGTTGACTACCAGGTGTTGTGTGGACTGGTGGCTGAGGTCCTGCCTTAGTTGAAATGCCTCTGCAGTTGGCTCCCTCCATCTTAGGAACAGAAAGTCACTGCTGTTCACAGAGAAATTTCTGAACAGTGGGAGCCTGGCAACTGCTTCCCATAGGGAAGCTGTCCTAAGCACTCATTTATAACCCAAATGACCGATGGCGATCATTTCTAATTACATTTTTTTCTTTTTTGAGTAGGGGCCACTGAGAGCCAGCCCTCCCTATTTTCTAGTAGGCATGTCACAAAAAGACGAGGTGCATGACTTTTCTGGACCTGGGAAGAAACATATGAATTTTGCGTTTTGCCATCAGTCTCTCAAATGTTTTTGTATCACATACACATTTTCTCATGGAAGACTTATTCAAAGGCCTTGTGGTGTCCTTGTTCTGGAGTCAACAGTGCAAATTCATCAATTCGCACTCTTCTCAGTGGAAGGAAAATCACATCATGATTATTTGCTCACATAGAGAAATTTTCAATTTCCTAAAACAATGATTTATGTAAATTTCTGTTTAAATAAATACAACATATCATTCAGCCGAGAGATGATCCTCTTTAAAAAAGCAGGAAATTATTTATCTAAAAATTAACCTAAATTCTTTACATATGAAGAGTTCTTACGCATGGATTTAGCTGAGCAGTAGTACCTTAAAAGATGTCTAAAAGACATATATAGATTATTGAGCAAATAACAATGGCTAACAAACATAGCAAGTGTTCAGTGTCACTGACAATAGAAAATACTTAAAAATGGTTGTTATATCATTTTTGTCTAGCTACAGAGAAAATACAAGAAGTCTTGCTGCCAGGGAGGGAATGTGTTGAAGGACGTAGTGCAGATGTGCACACGACCCAGACCAGGAGGAAGAGACAACAACACATCAAGTTCACAATCATTTCCTTGCTGGCCAATAACGGGCCTCTTGGGAGATACTCAGGCTTGTTTGCTCTGTCTGACACATGAGCCAGTTAGGCCAAGAAGTCTTTGTGCAGAGGATTCAGGACCCTTCTATGAATACGAAACCACAGTGATCCCAGCTGGAACCTGTGACTCGCATTGCGGCTGACCCTTTGCAGATCCACATTGCGTGCAAGCAGGGGGAGAAACTGAAACAACAGCTAGGCTGAAGCTTTGCAAACCACTGTGGTCCAAGCAGGTGTCTCAGAGGTTCCCACGTTCACTTTGCCAGGGAAGGGTCTTCTACTTTCCTCAGCTTGTTTGCTGTGCACATTGGCAATTTGAGGGATCTAAAATATCAGTGGTGACACAGGGTAGGGTGGCAGTGGTGGCTCGTGGAGACCACGGTGACCAGTGGAAAGAAGTGACATCCATTTGGTGTTGTGGCATTTGCAGGGTAGCAGCTCCCAGTGGGAGAACCATGCGGTCTGGGGCATAATACTGGGCGTTTAGTTTACCTGCTAGCAGCGGCTAGATCCCCGTAGGGACGTTCAGATGTACTTGGGACTGGGGTCTTCTGAAAGCAGGATTTCATCTCTACCCACAGACCCTAAAGCTTGAATGAAAAATGATTCATATTTGTAAAAAAGAAAAAAGGAAAAAAAGTATGAAAAAAGAAATATTCCAAAATGAAAATGACAACAGTGCTAGCTTTTGGCTTATTGGTAGAATTATAGGTGACTTTATTTTTGTGTCTCTTCAAGTTTTAAAATACAAAATTTAAAAAATTAGAAAGTATGTGCAAAATATGATGGAACAATGAAGCTGTGAGGCCAGTCTTGAAGTAGGCATTTCAAGTGGGAGACATTGAATAATTTATAGGATCACTGGGGAGTCTGCATAATATAGTAGTTATTTGGAGGTTCTGGGCTCACATCACAGAGCCACCACTCCCTGTCTATGTAACTGTGGACAACTTAACATTCTGAACCTCAGTTTCCTCATGTGTAAAATGGGGGTAACAATACTGCTTACCTCATAGGCATGTTCTTCTCTGACTTCTTTGATTATCTGGTGTATTAAATTAGTATTAAGTGAGTTAATATAAAATCAATTTGAAGAGTGTCTGGCACATAATTGCTTATTAAAATGAGTTAGGCATGTCATTGAGGAAATCATTGAAATTAAAAGTTAATTCACCAAAATTATGGGTTTTTTTTATAGTACCCTATGTTTTTGTCTTGTTTTTTACTCTCAGTGCAGCAAACATAGTGACTCATGGTAGAAAGAGCATTTAACTCTGTCTCAGGGGACATGATTCCCAGACTTGACTGATCACATACTATCTGTGTGATCTTCTTCATCTGTAAAATGGAGGCTAATCTTGATTACTCATAAAATGTAGCCATAACTTTTTTAAAAGGTTGCTAGTAAGTATCATTAATCTTGTCTTTCTTAGAGCTAAAAAGAGATAATAATGAGATCAAAAATAAAAGCACTTTGAAAAATGTGATTTTAATGTTAGAGCATGTTTTAGCCTCAGTTTGGGTGTTCAGTAGAAGGTGCATGCAATCCATGCAAGGTTCTTAAGTCTCTGCATTTGGTTCACTCTGTCTCTAAAGGAGAAAGCACTTACTAGGCAGAAAGGCAGAGAGCTTGCAGATGATTTTAGAGGTTTGTTTGTATTCCAGCTATTCACTTCTTTTTCCTAGGACTCCCTTTTTACCTAAAGGTTTCATTTGGAATCACATGATATAATTATCTTCTATTCATCTTACATATATTTATGTAGGAATTGGGTTTCTCTAAGGGGAGATTTGTGCCACTGAAAAATCCAAAGTTGATGAAGAGGAAGTTAACGTTGTTTGCTATCTGTTTACTCTCTAGGTTCAGCAAAAATTCATTTTATATCTCCACACTCTATATAGAACACAGCTTGTCATTCCACTTCATTTCCATACAACCAATTAAATGCATCTTATAGTAGAGAAGAACAGTGCCATAGAGCAAAGAGAAAACAGGAGTTAGGAGATAAGTGATGGGGCCCTAAGAGTGGCCGTTCTAAGCATGGCATCATTTTTCAGAGTCTTAGTTTATATCTGGATGGGATGAACATCTACAGATCAGTGAACACAATGTCATTAAATCCTCTATGATGAGTAATATTGAAGAGGAATTTGGGGGAAGAGATTGCAGTCTTGGCCCACGCTGAAAAAGACAGCACAGAGAAGGCACTTGGAGCCCTCTCTACGTGTTCTTTGCCTACCTGATGGCTCATGTCTCCAGGTCAGAGTGACCCAGGTTCCAGGTGAAGAACCAAGAGCCCAGACTGGCTGAGTGTAGTTTACACAGGCAGAAGATTAGGTGGTTCCTCAAGTTGTTGACAATCCTGTTCAGAGGTCTAGAGATTCATGAGCTATCATTTGTTCGAGAACCCTGTCATATTTTTTGCTTCTCCCCTCACTAACCCATCTTGAGTCAGGTGTGCAATCCTGGCTTGCCCAGTTATTTCCAGAAATGCAATGGTACAAACATGAATGTTGGTGGCTACACCTATGATAAGGGTTTTAAAAAATACGGGTGTGAGCTTAATGGACACTTCAAAAGATGCCCTCAATTTTCCAGGAGACACTACAGTATCCTTGTTTAAAAGCACTTAACAATTCCTATTCACAAAATGAAATTGGGGGGAAAAAATAGAAGTGGATTCATGTAAGTGTTGTAAGGCCTAGAAAATAATGTGGGGCTCAAATAGAATTTACACCCTCTAGTGATCTGGACAAACAATTTACTAAGTTGCCTACACCTAATTATGATATACTCCCCCTGCAGCAAGTGCGTGGTTGTATACTATCTCTGTATGTTTTCTAGGCCAAAATCAGTATGTTGCAACTTTAGGAGTACACAGTTCTGGAATGTTTGACTTGTGAAAAAGGCTCGACATGCTAAGTGATGAATACATGGAGGAAAAAAACTCTAGAATCGTGAGTGAGCTTTTATAAGCAACTATTCTCAAATGTGGTTAAAATAGTTTAGTACCCTTTTCTCCAATATGTGTGCTAACAGAATGAAGAANGGGAAAAAATAGAAGTGGATTCATGTAAGTGTTGTAAGGCCTAGAAAATAATGTGGGGCTCAAATAGAATTTACACCCTCTAGTGATCTGGACAAACAATTTACTAAGTTGCCTACACCTAATTATGATATACTCCCCCTGCAGCAAGTGCGTGGTTGTATACTATCTCTGTATGTTTTCTAGGCCAAAATCAGTATGTTGCAACTTTAGGAGTACACAGTTCTGGAATGTTTGACTTGTGAAAAAGGCTCGACATGCTAAGTGATGAATACATGGAGGAAAAAAACTCTAGAATCGTGAGTGAGCTTTTATAAGCAACTATTCTCAAATGTGGTTAAAATAGTTTAGTACCCTTTTCTCCAATATGTGTGCTAACAGAATGAAGAAATAAAGGAAGAGCTACTAATTTTCATGTTAAGGATGACAGAAAATAGTTGCTTATGAAGGAGTAGTAAAATTCACTGTGGTGAGTTAGGATATTTCTCTATAAATATTATACTGTCACAAGAAATTAAATTGGTAGTTTGTCCACAAAATTACTAGACTTTCTTAGAGTCGATTATTTGTCAGAGATGTCATATTTTATATTAATTTCAAGAGGAAGGTATTTTATTATCTATACTGAATAGTTAAGCATTATAAAAAGACATAAAAATCTTCTTGACATTTAATGTTTTTTCTATTCTGTTAAATTTTAGTCTCTATTGTGTTCTGACCTTCAGTGCTATTAATAACTATATTTATAGCAACATTTCCTGTGAAGTTATGTAAAGTCTCAAATGAACTTTTTTGGCTAAACAAAAAATGGGTTTCCTAGACTTTGGGAGTTACTTTGCTTATGTAGGTTTTTCTATATTGGAATGAAATATAGACTATCAGAAAAAGGGCTTGGGGCACCATCTTTTCCAGCTTCGCTCACAAATCAGACAGTTTTTGTTTCTGTCTCTAGACAGGGCTCTAGTTACTTGAAAAGTTTTTCTTTGTTTCTGAAGTGAAATCTGTCTCTGTTAATTTCTATGCCTCATTCTTGTTTTTATCCTTTCCTGGATTAACTAATCTTAAGGTCTTCAAATGTTCTTCATATAAAATGGCTTCATTGTTCTCCTTGCTTCCTTTTGGATGTTCTAAAATATATCCCTGTTTCCCTTAGTATACAGTCCCTGGAGTGTGTGTGTGTACATGTATGTATACACACACATACATATTTGTATATGTACACACATACAGTGGAATACCACTCAGCCATCAAAAAAGGAATCCTTGGGCGCCTGGGTGGCTCAGTGGGTTAAAGCCTCTGCCTTCGACTCAGGTCATGATCTCAGNCTGCTTCCTCCTCTCTCTCTGCCTGCCTCTCTGCCTACTTGTGATCTGATCTCTCTCTGTGTCAAATAAATAAATAAAATCTTAAAAAAAAAAAAGGAATCCTTGCAATGACATGGATGGAACTAGAGAGTATTATGCTAAGTGAAATAAGTCAATCAATGACAGACGATTTTCATATGCTCTCACTCATATGTGGAATTTAAGAAACAAAACAGAGGATCATGAAGGGAGGGAAAATAGAACATGATAAAACCAGATAGGGAGGCAAACCATAAGGGATTCTTAACCATAGTACATATTATTATATGGCCAAAGAAAACCTAGTCTCAACCATCTCGTATTCATATATTATGTTTTCAGCATCAACCACTCTCCCAGCTTGGGGCAGCAAGATAGGACCTGGGGAGCTACAGTTGAGATCCTGGATTTCTCCAGGCTCTACCCATATTTCTTAATTTTTATAACCTTGAAATAATTAGTAATTCTTAATTCTGAGCAAGATTTCTGATTTGTGGGTATCTGAACAACCCAATTCTTTCAATTATCAGATTGTTGCTATGACAGGACTGTTTTTAGAGCCATGAATCACAACGGCGAATACAGTATTTGGTAAGAAAAAAGGATGGAATGTGTTATGAACTGAACGTTTGTGTCCTTCTCAGAATTCTTATTTTGAAGCCCTGACCCTCAATGGGATAGTATTAGGAGGTGGGCCTTTAGGAGATATTTAGGTCTAGATGAGCTTACAAGGGTAGCGTTCCCGTGACGGGGTCAGAAGAGGAAGAGACTAGAGTGCTCTCTCCATCCTGAAAGGCTACAGTGAACGTCTGCAAGCCAGGAAGCGTGTCCTCAGCAAGAACCAAATCCCCCAGCACCTTGATCTTAGACTTCCCAGCCTCCAGAACTGGGACATGTAAATGTTGTTTAAGCCCCCCAGTCTGTGGTATTTTGTTACAGGAGTTCAAATAGACTGAGATGCAGAAACATCATGAGGACTCGTATGTCAGGATGGCTGCCTACCCAGCTTTGGCCTGAAGTAGGAAAAGCCTTAGGCAGATTACAGGGGGAGGGAGGAAACTTAACCATGGGGTATGGTGGAAATAGACCTAGATCTGGGTGAAATACCTTAGTAGGTAGAAAAAGAGTAGGTAGAGAGGAAATTAGTGAACGTTTTTTAAATAACCCTCTAAAAGATGTGGCAGTTAGAGAAAAAACAAACTCACTCAGTAATACTGTTTTTCCCCTGTTATTGTAAAGCCTTCCAATGCTCCTTTGACTTCCTGCAAAGATGTTATGTTCATTCATGAAATAATTCAATTGATGATAATCTAAACAGCTAGGAGGAAGCCACAGCTATGTGACTGCAGAATCCCAAGGGTATTCTGTTCAGAACTAAGTCTCTTTACAGAGAACACTAGCAGAAGGCTGGCAAATCGTTATTGGTACATTAGTAGGACAGATACTGCAGAATGGAAGGCACTGTGTTTGATGACTGATATCCAAATGGCTGAGAACTTCCTTGAGCAGATCTCTCCAGATGGTATGACAGCTGACCTCCCCCGTTTGACAAAGGCAGGGATTGCTGACTAACTCTGAGAAGGGTAACTGACACACCTCCCCACAAATTGAATACTTGCTCTGAAACAGTAGGAGTCGTCCCTATGTACTGGGAAAACATAATTAAAAATAAATTCTCCTGTCAAATCAGAAAACCTCTCTAAAACCATAGAAGAGAAAGAAGATAGTTTTATTACCAAATAAGCATTAAATCAGAATTTGATATGCATTATAGGCCATTCACTACAGAGATTGTAAAGACAGCAATCTCACCCTCTTATACAGCCAAGCAGACAGAACTCATTACATACATGCTCACAGGTGAACGATAACGAATCCTCGAGTAAGATGACTTGACAGCACCATATGACATATGGAGTTTATCTGAAATTTACTTGGTATTTAGGGTAGCCATTTGTGTTAACTGACTTTATCCAAAGGAAAAAATAAACTTCTAATCTTTATGGCAAACTTTTGGATTTGGGCTCTTACTGTCCTGCAGATAAGTTAGCCAGGTGTTTGTTTTGAACTGGAATTACTAAAGCCAGGGAGAGGCTATTGTCAATTTCATTGTGTAAAAGCCTCTTGAGATTCTAGGGACAAAGAGCCTCCAGAGAATCCTGCAGTCAATTGCTCAGTCAGAGGTTTTGTTCATTCTGCAGAAGCTCCTGGACTCCACTGTCTACTATTCTGTACTCAGCCTGAAGTTTTCTGGTTTTATTTTTAATAGCTTTTTTTTTAAGATTTTTATTTATTTGAGAGAGAGAGAGAATGATCATGAGAGGGGGAGAAGGTCAGAGAGAGAAGCAGACTCCCCATGGAGCTGGGAGCCCGATTCGGGACTCGATCCCAGAACTCCGGGATCATGACCTGAGCTGAAGGCAGTCACTCAACCAACTGAGCCACCCAGGCACCCTCCGGTTTTGTTTTTGTTTTATTTAGTAGCAAGTGATTTTATCTGAAAAATGAGCTGAATCCTAGGTTGTAAGTCTCTGTTGGGGCACCACTGATAACATATGCCATAATACTTTATCTCAGTCGAGCAATACTACGAATTGTCTAGCAAGGTTTTATGGCCATGTGGAGCATAGGATGGTAACAAAGCCAAAGAACCAATTTAGCATTGTTCCCTCCTTTCTGAGGCTACCAGCAAGTCATTTACATTTTGAATAATTATAAATCCCTCCAGTGGGACAGATTTCTCTCCACCTGCTTTTTTTTTTAAATGATTAAAGAACATAGTGGGAGAGTCCTGAAACCCTTGAGGACCCCTTGAGGAACCATCTGACGTCAAAATTAGACTTCCTCATAAGCACAAGCAAACAAGAATTAGACTCCACTGCTAGAAGAACATAAAGAGATAGAAAATGCAAAACATAAATCAATTACAGGGAAAACTTTGCAGACAGTGGTATTGAAGTCAGAAATCAGAAGAGTTGCAGTTAGGAACTACTGGGATTAATGGCTAAAATCTTGAACAAATGTATATCCTACAACTACCTTCAGTAGGGTCAAAGAGAAGCATTAGTAAGAATGATATGATAGCTGGTTCTTTTTTTTTAAGATTTTATTTATTTGACAGAGATCACAAGCAGGCAGAGAGGCAGGCAGAGAGGAGGAAGCAGGCTCCCTGGTGAGCAGAGAGCCTGATGCGGGCCTCATCCCAGGACCCTGAGATCATGACCTGAGACGAAGGCAGAGGCTTTAACCCACTGAGCCACCCAGGTGCCCCAGGATAGCTGGTTCTATGGTTGAGCAGCACCAAAAAGGTTGACCATTGAGAGAAGGAGCTGTGTCAGGACTTGTTATCACTGGAAGCTAGAGATCATAGCCAATGGAAGAGGTGCTCTTAAATGAAGAGCACTTGACCAAGGGAAGGAGTGAAATCAGGAATTTCTGAGGGAGCACCTAAGAGCAAGAGATAATACTGATATCTTTATTTAGTTATTGATAGGTAATTTACTTATTTATTGCCATAAATAGTACTATGTTTAGTTAGCATTATTTCTATACACTAATAGAGTTTACATAAAATTTATTTATTAGTAACAAACAACTATGACTAATAGCTGATGCTGAGGACTGTATTCTCCAGAGAAGAACTTAAAAGCTTTATGTACAAGACAGGATAGGGAGGGAAACAAACCATAAGAGACTCTTAATCTCATGAAACAAACTGGGTTGTTGCAGTGGTGGGGGGAGGGATAGGGTGGCTGGGTGATGGACATTGGGGAAGGTATGTGTATGATGAGAGCCGTGAATTGTTTAAGCCTGATGATTCACAGATCTGTACCCCTGGGGCAAATAATACACTACATGTTAATAAAAAATAAAAATAAAGATTCCATCACAGTTTTCTGGATAAATATAGTGACACAGGGCTGCCTGCTGGCTCATAGTTCTAATGATCAACCCTGTAAGTGAGCGGACTAATAAAATGAGTTTGATGCTGGGAGATAGCCTGTGCCCCTCACCCCGGGACAGACTATTGGCTATTCTGAACACGATGGAATCTTATGTCTTTAAAGGTCAGTCTAGGGATGCCTGGGTGGCTCAGTTGGTTAAATGTCTACCTTCTGCTCAGGTCATGATCCCAGAGTCCTGGGAAGGAGTCTCACATTGGGCTCCTTGCACCGCAGGGAGCCTGCTTCTCCCTTGCCCTCTGCCTCCTATTCTGCCTGCTCATGCTTTCACTCTCTCAAATAAATAAAATCTTAAATAAAGGTCAATCTAGGAGTGTGTGACATTGTGGTTTATAAGAAGACATTTACATATATTTGGTATTAGACTCCATCCTTTGTACCCAACTCCTAAAACCCTTGGAATTTCCTGCGATAAGAGTACTCATGGTATTTTTTGTTACATTAATGGAGTGACTCGTGTAAAGCCCTTAGGTAACCCAAGTCTGGGGTCTGGTTGCCAGGGCACCCACTGCCTGATTAGAGGGTTGGAACTTTCAGTTCCCCTGCATGGGAGTCACAGCTGTGGAAAGCATTCCCTGTGATCTCCTGATTTGCGGCCAGTCAAGTTTCCTTTGTGTGACAACTCCTCCTGGTGTCTATTATCCTCACAAAGGAGCAAATTCATGTTAGTTTAGTTACCATTGGATGGTTGTGCCTTTATGATTTTTAACTAATGGCCCAAGTACTACAGATTTGCCTTCTTTGTTGAGAAAGTTAAAGGGACAAAATCGTCTATAAGGATAAAAAAGCAATGTTACGTAATAACATCTGGAAGCTGGTATCAGTAGAAAACTATACAATGTTATCCATGGTATGGTTATGTCTACAAACAACATAGAATACAGAAATAACCAAACATTGACCTCTGGTCACTAGTCACCAAGGATGTGCATACATGGAAAATGTTTCTTTAGGGAAGGAACGGATACTTTTAACTGATGTATGGCATATAAAGTATTTCAGTCTCTATGCCACAGCTCTATAGTATGACAAAAGCTTGATAAATTTCATGTGTAGACAGTTTTCTTCTAGGAAGAGACATCATTTAAGAAAGTGGAAGACCCAATTCATGTACTACTCAAGCTAATTGGTCAGTCTCATGAGCACGCTGTGAAGGTACATACAGGAGTTGTGTCTTTCCAATGTCAGCTTTATTCAGTCAGTAAGAAAGGTTTACATAATTGTAAAGCAGGTTCAGAATTCCAAACTCAGTGACATTTCACGGTGCGTTTAACTTGGCTTCTTACACACCACACAAAGCCCAGCACATGACAAGTCATAGCAGGAAGATAGAACAAGGGCTAGGAAGTTAATGAACCAAATATGAGCATGCAGTCAAGATGAGGTCTTGGCTGGATCTGAGTCAGCTATCAGCACTTGCTGCTTGTTACATTCAAGCAGTGAAGGATCTGTTCTGCTTAGAGATCACTTGGGCAGAACCTTCCACAGCAGATGCCTTTTTGATGTGGTCAGACACAAAAGGATCAGCATCCAGAAAGTCCAACAGTTTGCTCAAAAATCCTTTTTTATAGGAGTTTCATCAGTCTTGGCCCTTTGCAGGCCTCCTCTGGTTCTGCTGGTTATCAGTTCTGGGTGTGTGAGCCTATGCTGGTTTCATGACACCTGGACCTAGCTCAATACCTTTGGCTGCTTGTATCACTGTTTGACATAAGTGACCCCATCATGTTCTCTACAGTCAGAAACAGAAGTTAAATTTAGTATTAAAAAGATTACAGTTGAGGGACACCTGGGTGGCTCAGTCAGTTAAGCATCCACCTTCGGCTCAGGACATGATCTCAGGGTCCTGGAATCGAGCCCCGTGTCAGGCTCCTTGCTCAGCAGGGAGCCTACTTCTTCCTCTGCCACTCCCCCTGCTTGTGCTCTCCCCCCCATGACAAATTACAAAATCTTTAAAAAAAATTATAGTTGATAAAATGTCTCCAGCAATACTTGTAAAAAATTTCTAATTACTATGGGTGATGAAGGAAAAAAACAGAGCTATTGAGAGAATCAAAAGGTTTATGAAGGGGTGAAGGGATATGGTCATGATTAATACACTTTATAGAGGGAATCTTTTTTTTATTTAAAAAAAATTTTTTTATTTGCCCCAGGGGTACAGGTCTGTGAATCATCAGGCTTACACCTTTCACAGCACTCACCATAGCACGAACCCTCCCCAATGTCCATAACCCATCCACCCTATCCCTACCCTCCCACCCCCCAGTAACCCTCAGTTTGTTTTGTGAGATTAGGAGTCTCTTATGGTTTGTCTCCTTCCC